>JARWLC010000018.1:33577907-34130407 GCA_033318265.1 Phyllotis vaccarum
ATGCTATGATACAAAGTGTAAGAAATGTTTAGGGTGCATCACATGGTCTAGTAATAAAATATCACAAGGACATTTAGTTTAGGTATTTACTAATACCTAAACTTGTAGGTCTTGCTAACTGTACAGTGATTTTTAAAAAATAATAGATTTAAGTCCTTAAACTTTTTTGTTGTTGCTGTTAAAACATCAAATTAGAAGTCTGACAAATATGTTTGGCTAATATCTATAATTCAGCACTTGGGAGGTTGAGACAAGAAGACTGTAGTGGTTTGGGGCTAGCCTTGTCTGTACAGGGAATTCCACACCACTCTGGATGAACTACAGAGTAAGTGTCTGAAAAAACAGTGAAAAAGAACAGAGGTAAACACTGCAGTGGAAGCCATTCTGGTAATTTGATAGCCAAATCATCTACTTGAGCAGATCCTTTGAACCTTCAGGATAAAGCATCTCGGGATACTTGAAATACGTGTGAACTCAAATCTTTAGGCTGCAGACATTCCTGAGTTCTTTCTCATACAGTGTGCATTTGTGTGTTCATGGCAAGGAATCAGAAAAACAACATGAAATTTTCCAGGCAATTAGAGAAGAATAAAAGCCCTTGTGTGTCAGCAGCACATTTGTGAATGCAGTGAAGGATGTGGTACTGATTCCCATGTGGGCTAATACCAGACACAAGCTGCATCATTACCTCCCACCCACTGCCTTGCCTGTGTATACTTGCTGTCACGGAAGATATTGGGTGAGAAGAGATGGATGGCTCAGAATCACTCTCAATAGCAACCCTAAATCACTGAGCACTGAGAGGCATAGTAGAGACATACTTCAATAGAAAGCTGATGATGTGATATCTGTTTTCCGTCTTTTTTTGTCATAATTGTATTTTATATCTTTAATTAAAACATATGCTTTCAAAATAAACAGATGTGACTCCTGGAGTGGACTCCTTTTGGCCAGACTAGGCCTCCTGGGTCGGTGGAGGACAGGAAAAGCCAACCCAGCATATCTGAATATGCGGAACAAACAGCAGCTGCAGAAATGGTCTGGCCAGGGCTGTTGGCCTCAGCATGGGGCAGACCCAGTCATCACAGCTGCTTGCATTCCAAACCACACATCTCCCTTTCAATAAGCCTCCTGTTTGAGCTTTCCCACCTCATCCTGCAGAATGAGCAAAGGAGCCCTCTCCTTTGGTTGCTAGGTAACATAAGGTATCACTTCTAGTTGTTTTTATGGCTGGAGGGGAAGAAGGTCTTTGAGAATGCACTCCTCATCTGTTGGGTTATGGCCTGGCATTTCACTTCACAAAGCAACCCCAGAACCCAATCATGAAGTTGGCAGCACTCTTCGGCTGAAAAGGTTCAGTAAACATATCAGGAAGGCCTTGCAGTCTTATACACATTTTCCTAGTCTTGTGACAAACACCACAGTTTTACCTGCAAACTTTTCTGACCATGATGCTGAATCAAACCAAACCAGATGGATTTGGGAATATCTGCATATACATAATGACTTATCTTGGAGGATAAGGGCCACAGCCTAACGATGGAATTTACTTGTATTCCGCATAATTGTATCCACTTATCATAAAGGTGATGTGGTGTAAGATCTTTTAGTTCACCTGCATTTTAACCATGACCCATTACAGGGTATCACATGAAAACTTGTCTACATGGGGCATCATGAGGGCATTTGGAAAATACTGGATCCCAGGGCATTTCAGATTTTAGTTTTTCCAATAAGAAATGCTCAGCCTGTAGAAATGCATTCTGGCCTAGAAATTTGAAATTAAAATGTTGTATGTTTGTTTGAAATCTGCCTTGAAAAAAAAAAAAAAAAAAAAAAAAAAACCCGAACAAACAAACAAAAAAAAAAAAAAACCAAAAAAAAAAAAAAAAAAAACCACACAAGCATAGGAGAAAAAAATGGATGCAGCCAAAGGAACTTAAACAATATCACTTTTTACCTTCTGTGGTTTATTTCTTGTCAACTTGATGCAATCTAGTCATTTGGCAAGGGGAAACCCTAACTAGGAAAATGTCGATATCATATATTGGCATGTAGGCAAGACTCTGGGAAAATTTTCTTGATTGACAGCTAATGTGGAAGGCCCCATCTACTGTAGGTCGAGCCACCCCTAGACAGGTAGGTAGGCCTGGGGTACATTAAAAAGCTGGTTGAACAAGCCAGGGGAAACAATCCAGTAAACTGTGATATTTCAAGGTCTCTGCCTTCAGTTCCTGCCGCTGGATTCCTTCTTGGAATCTGCACTGGCTTCTCTCAATGACAGGCTGTGACCTGGATGTGTAAGCCAAACCCTTTCCTCCCTGTTTTTGATCATGGTGTTCATGATAACAAGAAAAACAAATTACAACAGATTCCTCATACTTCCATTTAACTCACAGAAATGCTGGTATCCTGGTATCCTTCTGGCCTTTCTTTGTCTATATAAATTGAATCATGTCACTGAAACAATGAAAACCACCTTCTAAAATGAGAAGTCGGAATTTTAATGAATGTACTTTAAATCCTCCTTAAGCCTTCTAATAAAAACTATTGATTAAGAAGTAAAGTAGACTTAAAACCTCAGGTCCAAGGGAGGCTCACTGCTGCCCTAATCATATGAATAGTTAAATGACATCAAAAGTCAATGAAAGTGATTTAAACTAATTTGGAAATAATCTTTGGAAAATTGGCTCAACATTTCAGAGACCAAAATTCTAATGGGGTTTTGCAAAAAAAAAGAAGGAAAAGCCAGCCAAGTGCACCTAAGATGAATATCACATTTAAACTGCTGTAACTGCAATAGAAGATCAGTATCTGATGTTATAAAATGCTTAAAACTGTCAGCAATAAATCTGAAAGTTACTCTCTACTGGCTGTAGCAGGAACTACTTGGATCTCAATGCTACAACTATTAGACCTGCAGAAAGCTCTTAGCTTCCACTGACTCACATATACCTATTTATCATTATAATGGTATTATAATTATTATTACTGTAATAGGTGGCCGCCCCTAGAGCACCCCAAGACACCCCAAGACACTCCAAGACCACGGCTAATGACCACTGTTAACATTAAAGAAAAAGAGAGTTTAATGAATATGAATACCGGTACATACACATGTGTGGGCTCCAGGCACTGCAGAAAAGCCTGGAGCCCTGAATATTTTCGGGGCAGAATTCTTATAATCCACTCTGGGTAGAGAGGGGGGTATGGGCGGGCTTGGCGCCATAACAGGGCAGGGCCAAAGGTCTGCTTAGGATATAGTGTAGGAATTCAGGCAGGCAAGCTATTTCCTGTGAAACCACCTGAAGACATTCATTTCCTGGAGCAGGACAGTTGTGCAAGCTTCAAACAGTTAACAGTTAACAATTCTCATGGTAGGACTTTCCTGGGTGACCCCACCTAGGTTGCTAGATCAGGAATGTGGTCTCAGAGCCTTATCTTGGAAGGTCAAGCTGCTCACCAGGTGGGTCTCAGGAATTCAGAAAGTATCAGGCTCAGGCTGCTGGGTGTGTCCCAAGCAGCCATCTCAACCTTGGCTAGTTTCAGGGACCTCAGGAAGGGGTGAGGGGGAGAGAGGTACAGGATTTTTCTATTTTCACAATTACCATTATTATCACCATTGCAATTACTTATTCATCTTATGCAAAACACAAACCAAGTTACATCCTATTCCAGACAGACAGGAATTTTTAACAAATAGGTGTAGACTTTGCTGGACATTGCCTCCAAGGTCACTGTTAACAAGAAAATGTCTCTAGTGACTGGAGATATGGGCTAGTCATTAAAGACTTGTCACACAAGCATGGAGACTTGAATTGGGTTCTCGGTACTCAGATGAAAACCAGAGGGTAGAAAAGAACATTCACATGTCACATCAGCATGGAGAAGCCAGGGGAGGATCCCTAGGGCTCACTGGCCAATCCAGCTGGTATCAGTAAACTCCTGCTTTAGTGAGAGACCCTGCCTCAAAAAAATAAAATAAGGTGAGGTGAAGAGTGATTGAGAAAGACACTGATATCAACCTCTGGTTTCTACATTCAGATGTACACACACACACACACACACACACACACACACACACACACGCACACACACACACATCTCTCCAAAAAAGAAAGAAAAGAAAATGCTTCTGATGATTTGCCAAGTAATTTACCTCTCATGTTCCAGTTCATGATGAAAACATCTGACCTTTTCTAGCAATATACTCAAGTGGATCAATACACTTCACATCTAGAAATGCTTCTGCTAAGTGGAAGGAATAAAGTGTTTCTAAAATAGAATTTCTTTGAGAAAAAAAAAAAAGAGCCTTCTGTCTTTTTCTGCATATCTCATACCTGAAGAGGAAAAATGAAACCCTATACTCAGCCATAGATGTCAGTATATCTCAAAAGCAGTTCTTATGTATAACATGCTATTCCAGCCTTGTGGCCCAAGCAATATCTTATAAAGTGCAATTTTACAGTATGAGCTATACCTCATTATATGAACAATATGACACCTTTCACCTGTCTCTGGGTAGTTGAACAACATACCCAAAACTGAGTTGTATATGTTAAGATTTGATTTTGCATCAAACCCTATACAAGGCTTCTTTAAGAATATTAAGTCAATATAACATAAGTTATAAGAAATGATTTAGTGCATTGAGGAAACATGTCTGTTCCATAGTGTTGTATTCTGACACAAGAATGATACAATCTGATTGTGTGACTCAAATCAGTCACCCAAACTGAACCTTCTGCCCATCTTATGACTGTACTGGATTAACAGAGATACCCTATAGATTCAAATTTCTGGATTCTTAAATTAAGCAGTATTTTCCATGTCAATGGATGAACAAATGTATCCTGTCTCTGAACTAGAACAGAGCCATGTTACATAGTCCAGTATCATCACTCCATCCACAAAGAAACCAGGAGGGACTCTGGTATTGACAATATGTTGTATTAGGTCACCTAGGACTTTAACCATAAACACACACAACATACACACACACTTTGACACATACCATTTTATAAGCAGAGAGAGTAAAACACAGAAAAGCTATTGTTATTTGTGTAAAACAAAACAAAACCAAGATGAACAATGGGAAGCTGGGGCTTCAAAACAACCCCTTAGAGATAGTCTCAGAGTTTGAAGTCTGGTTTCTAGTAGGCTCAGACACACCAACGGAACATAAACAAGTAAAGGTGATGGTTAATTTATGGATAGATTTGGCTAGGCTACAGTAGTTATTCTAGTCATGCGAAGATATTTTTTCTAGGTGGTACTATCATTTATATCATAGATTAAAAATAAAGCATATGATTCTCTCTGATGTGACTAGGCCTCACTCCATCAGTCAGAATCCCGAAGAGCCCCAAACTGACTGTCTCAAGAAGATAAGAGAGCTCTGCTAATAGATAAGTCTTGAATTGAAATAACAATCAGCCAACACCCATTCCCTGAGCATCCCTGCTGCAGCCTCAGCCCCATCCTTGGGACTCAACCTATACAACCACAAAACAAAGCTGAAGAAAACAACAAAAAAAAGTTCATTTAAATCGCTCCTTAGAATATGCATACAGAAAGGAAGAAGGAAAGAAGGAGGCAGGAGCATTTGTGTAAAATAGAGATGAGGGTGGGGAGGAGCATGGAGACCGAGGCCACACACATATTCACATGCTATCAGTTCAGTTTCTCAGAACCCAGGGATTTTCTCATTCTGTTTGAAGGGTGTAACTATATTTCCACCAGTTATTTCCTCATCTACCTCCTTCTCCTAGCCACTGTGCCTACATCCCTGCTTCCCACACCCATTAGAGATGGAGTTGATCTCCCAAGATGCACAATTTGAATATCAATCAACTGGGGTGGGGCCCTTCCATTGCTTCTTGGTTAGGCAGCACAGGTTCTCTCCAATTATTAGAAATTCACCTTATGCCTCTTTACTGTCTTCAATTCTATGCTGCGGGAGTACCAGATGACTGTTGCTAGAATCCTACTTGGTTTTAATAATAAAAACCCAGAGCCAGATATCAGGGTAAATGCTGAACAATCAGAGAAGTAAAGGAGCGGCCACTAGAGAGATTTCTTACCCCTTCACAATCCTCGGGCTGAAGGAGTGAGATCCTGTTTCCACTCCTATTCCTGTGTCCACCTCCTTAGTGCTGGAATTAAAGGTGCAAGCCACCACCATCTTCTAGCTCTCTTTCTCTTTTAGACAGATTCAATCTAAAATAGTCCAGGATGGCCTTGAACTCCTGATCTTCCTGCTTCCTCTTACCAAGTGCTGGGATTAAAGGTGTGTGCCAGCACTGTCTGAACTCTATGGTTCAGTGGCTGGCTCTGCTCTCTGATCTTCAGGAAAGCTTTATTTGTTAGAGCAGAAACAAAGTATCACCACAGATGACCCCCCCCCCCCCCCCACATCACTCTTGTGACAGCTGGTGTGACTGGGTTCATCAGATCCTCTCTCCTAAAAGCCCCCATCCCGCACCCGAGCTGCTAGAGCACATACATCTGGCTAACAGAGACAGAAATCACCTGTCTTGTCTGCCTAGTCTCAGTCTGAGCCCTCTGAAGCCAAGGTCTGCATCTCAGCAATATCTAGAAGAGAGTGCACAACGGACTTTCCATTCCTTTCAGTGAGATCTCTGTAATCTGCCACTCTCAGTCAATCAAGGAAAGACCTAATTTAACTTCAGTTGGCAGAGTTTGCGCTCTTAATCGGTTATTTCCCATTATGTTAGAATAAGGAGAGAGAGCTTAAATGTGCAAACTGTTTGTTTTTTTCTTTTCAAATAATAGATGGTGCAGTGCTCACACCTGACTGAGACTTCAATTTTCTTGTCATCCTACTCCTTTGTATGACCAGTTCAACCAATGCAGCATGGCTTCCCTCAGTAGGGTACCCAAACAATAATTACCAGGTTCCATATATTTGCCTTGAATTACAGGTTTCAAAGCAGAATTTAAAGAGAGGAAATACATGGTTTGGGGTCCTTCAAGTAGTATTATTTCTCAATCTGTGTCTATAAAATATTTCGTCTAAGCCTTTATATGTTGCTCTATGCAGACCTAAGATTCAAAACGTAAATCAGGCAATTATGGGAACAATGTTTACAGTAGCAAGACACCAGACATACCTACCCTGTTTCACCTAGAAGTGTTGGAAAATCTATTTTGAATATTTTATTTTATTAAGTCCCTAAACTTAGCAAGTGGAAAGCAGCCTCTCCTTCACATGTTTGATATGCTTTCAATTGGTCCCAAATCCAGATGAGAGCTGGCCATGCTCAATATTTCATCACTTCATGAGTTTTTTCCTTGCTATTAGCTTCCTAGTGATTTTTTAAAAGTTATTTTAATACCTAAAATTATTCAGTAGAGGAATTTTACACAGTTTAATAATGAGCTGTTGAGTTATCAGATGAACAAATTCCAATCCAAACACTTCATGCTGTGATGTTTTTCCAGGGTTGAGTTGGGGAATCCATTATTTTGATGGCACCCTGTCCCTGTCTTCAACAGCATCCATACACATCTGACTTTTTATCTCTCCATTACAATTTCTCGGGCCTTTTGACTTTTGCCTTGTTGACCTTTCTCAGTGTCTGATGGAAGGTATTTTTTCTGAATCCTAGGCACTATCTCCATTGGCCTTGTCACCCACCCTGTGATCCCTAACAGACGTGCTTTCCCATAATGCACATCTCCAACTCTCTTCTCAGTAGCATTACACTTAGACATCACTGTCCTGTTTTTATATACCCTTGTTATGCTTTGGATATAAAGCATGCCCCCAAAGACTCATGTATTGTAGTGCTCTGTCACTTTGGTGACAGTTTGTGGAAGGTGTGGGACATTTACTTTAGTACGGTTTCGTTATCTGAGGTGAGTCAGTGGAGCCATGCCTCAAGCAATATCATTAAGTCCCTAAACTTAGCAAGCCAGAAGCAGCCTTTAGCTTTATGAAAGCCTTAGCTCTATTTCCCGATCCATCAACCCGTGAGTGAGCTGTAGCTAGCCACTATGAACTGTACCAGGCATTCCCAACTACAGGGTCTGATATAGTGGGCAAAAGCATCCTCCCCTCCCCAAGTTGTTCCTGTCTGGTTTTGTCAGAGTGATAAGAAGAGTATAAAGCTCTCCAAAGTGAATAGCTCAGATATGTGCACACACACCAGTTTCTTGGAGTACTCCTGCTTCCCTTCCTTTGTTTCTATTTCAGGCTAGCCTTCATCCAGAGCTCTGAATCAATTCAGTTAAGACTTACATGCTGACTTTGGCAGCCTACAAACACACTCAGCCAAGCAAAAGGTTGTTCTTCCATCATTGCTCTCTGTCCCAAATGAGCAAAACTTTGTTTCTTCTAGTTATCAAGTCATTCACCAACCCTTCACACCCAAGTTTGTACAGTTTTATAAAGCCATTCTCTATATTTTGTCCCATCCTCTCTCCAGCTCTCTCCACATCAAAGGCAACATTACCATAGTCCTGGGTTGTCACCAAACTTTCCTAATGGATGTCTGATATAGCCCTGCCTATCTTCATTCATCATTTCTCTGTAGATAACCTGGTATTGCTGCCATCTGCTTGGAGCTTTTAATAACTTCCATGCTGAGTAACACATGTAAAAATCTTCTGCATGATCTCCAAGGTCAACTATAGAGATTATCGATGATACCTGCCAATCACCATCATGTCCTAGCACTCATTCGCTTATTTTATTTTTCAGTTTCTCAAGCATATCTAGACCTTTGCTGACTTTGGGTCTTTAGGAAAAATCTAGGCCAATCTTTTCTTGGCCTGGATTATTTTCTTGCTCCATGACACAAAACTTCCAGAACTTCTATGCTTGTGTATTTCTGGTCTTAGCTAAAATTTATATTTCCAGGAACCCCCTAGACATCCATGTCTGACAGTAGTGTCCTGCCATGCTAGTCTTCTTCAAGTATTTCTTCACTTTGCAATTATAGTAATCTGTGGTTCGTTATCCAACACACCCCGTTCTCTTTTTCAACTGGAAACTTCAGAAGGCCAGAATAGTTCCTATTTTCTTTGTATAGGTATCCTCAAAGACTGAATAAGAACATAGTAAAGTAGCCTATGTACATTCAATGAGAGAAATCTGTCAGTAGATGAACCAATAGATGAAAAGAAGATGTGGTTTATTAATTTATTATTTTTATGGTATTCTTCATGCAAATCATTTATTACTTTCATTTTCCCTATCTACATGCAGAGAAAGCAACATGGCAGCATCTTATCTGGGATGTCTCTCTCACTAAGAATAAATAATATATTTGAAAGCAGCACTAGAATAGTGTTTTGTGTTCTCTGTGCTTAACAAAGGAACCTTCTTCCCAGATATACATGCTTATACACTGGAGGAATGGCAAGGCACTTAACACTATGAGGGATGAAAAATCTTGATTCTGTCACTATCTGGCTCTGAAACTAAAACTAAATAATTTAATACATATTGTTTCAATAGTTTTTCAATTAAGGTGACAGGAAACACTTTGCACTCTATATTTTGAGATGCAACAGTTTTTATAAAAACAAAAGGAATAGTTAATGCCTTCAACAGAGAGTTTGTTGACCATACCACACACATGAAAGCAGAGTCAAAAGCTACATGTGTGCCCACTAGCTATTCAAATAATTCTAGCATGCTGCTCTTGGGGCAAAGTCTTCAACATAAAAGGATTTGAACTAACATATGCAGACAGGAAATTACCCCAATCCTGTAGAGAAGAACGTGCTCTTTTCTAGGAAAGTGGTATCTTTTTGAATGAAAAAAAAAAAAAAAGAGCTCTCAAGATTTGAGTAATAAAATTATTGAAAGAAATCTGGTCTATGAGCAAGAGTCCTCGACATACATATCTTCAGCCAATATTATGCAACTCCCTTTATTTGCTCAAAGCAATTGCAGCTGGGCAAACTACTTCTCAAGTTCTCTTCTAAGTCATTACACATAATTTCCCTTCTTTACCTGAACTGTCTTTTTGAAATGCCAGAGTATTATTTACAGGTCCTCAACTACCAAAAACCACCACTGGGTATGAGGCTGCAAGAGGTCACGCAGCTTGTTTCTAAGGAAACAAATTCACTCTCAAAATGTGTGCTGTGGCCATGGCAATTTTATTTGCATGTACCCTTCTTTAACAAAGCTCTCTTACATGTACCATTTTTACTATCTTGCAAGACACTGGGTTTCCTCTTTTATTAAAAATAATAACAACAACAAAACCCAATGTCCTGACATTTGGAGAGTGGAGACAGGACAGTGAATCTAAAATAGCCTGGGCTGCAACTTGAGGACAGGGTTCAGGGTGGAAAGATCTATGATTTAAATAAATCAACATATTTGTCTAAACTAATGTCATCAGTATACTGTTAACTGCTTTGCTTTCTTTCCATCAAGAGCAATACCAGGAGAGTTTAACTAATTTAAAAGTTAGTTCCCAATTGGTGGGTAAAATAACTCAGTGCTTAGGCTCACAACATCCATTCACAGTCACCACAGATGGTGGCCACTTCTGTTGCCTAAGGAATGATGGATGGTCTGCTTGAGCTGAAAGAGACCACTTGGAAATGGCAAGGTGGTAAGTGTTGTGCGATTCAGGTGTCAGCTGATAAGGGCAAAAGACACTTATACAGGGTACCAGGCCCCTGAAGGGGGCGGGGAAAGCCCATTGAAAAGGGGCTTCTGGAACACAAGATGCTTCTTCCTGGTTCCTGGAGGTTGGAGAGAGGATCGGATTCCATCGTCTGTCCATCACTCGTCCACCGTTCCAGACTCCAGTCCCTGTTCAGGTGCTACTGTAATCTATTACCGGTACCGTGAGTGTTGGTTTATATTTTAATAAATATCTATCTAGTATTGGTGCCTTCTAAGTAAACTCTGCCTACAGGTAAGGAAAGGTACAGAGACTCAACGACTTTGAGCTTGTTGGGAAGAAGTAGAATGTGATGGCTCATTTTTCTACACCCTCTTGACCAAAACTTTATTAAAGGTGTGTGTGTGTGTGTATGAGAAATTAGATCAAGAATGGGTGGGTGAAGTAAAGCCCTCCCCTGTGTGGGTAGATTGCAGCCAATTTCTAGGGAAACTGAAAATAACAAAAAGTAGGAAGAAAGTTACATTCTGATTTCTATGTGTGAGTCTTGGGCTGAGACACCAGCAGCTCAGTGTGCTCAGCTCTCTAGTCTCAGGCCTTCAAACTTATAGCTATACCATCATCATCTCTCCAGCGTGCACATCATAGGCTACATCATCTTCCTTTCTTCTCCACCTTGCAGGTATCAGGCCCTAAGACTCTCAACAGCTAAGCTTCACTCATTAAACATAATATTTTCAAGGTTCTTATCTATAGCAAGTACTTATCTTTCACATCTTCATATTGCCAAATAGTTATTCCACCTTATGATTATATCACTTTTTACCTACTATTAATGCTGACTATACACACAAAATTAAAGTAGGTTTGCCAAAAATTTTAACATGGAACACTGCATGGTCACCATATTTTATGTGTGTACATATTTTCCCACATGTGTGGTATGCCATGGGAATTGGGATCAAAGTCAATGGATTGTCCACTGAAAAGCTTCTCTGTGGGAGAATCATATGGAAACCATGCACAGGGGAAAAGTCTCTGCTTGGGTTCTGCAGTAGCTAAGGTTCCACAATCTTTGGTGCTACAGAGGGAGCAACAGAGAATGAACCATCCATAATGTGTTTACCAGCTTGATTTCCTGCATAGTTACAAGGCCTAATTTCTCCCCACAGCTTCCCACAATGACCTTAAAATATGACCATAGCATGAGTTGAAATACTCAGAGAGAAGCACATTCACCAGAGGTGACAGAGTGTATTTAAAACAAACAAAACAAGCATTACAAAATAGAAACTTCTAAGATGTTCTAGCCCCAATTTTCTACAAAAATAAGGACAATGCAGCCTCAGAGGAGGTAGGCTGGGGCAGGAGAAATGAAAGAGGGATGCATTCAGAGTTGACAGTCTGGGGTTTTCCCACCATGCTACAAGAAAAAGATGGGTCTGGAGGCAATTTAACAAGTTTAAATTACAACCAGGAATGTAATAAGCATTGCCTCCTGAGATGTGCAACCAACTGGGAAAAGTCTAATAAAAAAAAAAAAAATGCTGTGTATTCCACTTTTCCCCCCAACTAAATCCCACTTAGCACTTAACATTTAGGAGATAATATGTGGATTCATGAATCTTCAAGCAAGGTGAAGGAACCTGAAATTACTAAAATGACAGCCTGAGCTGTAAAAGCTTTTCCTCTATCGCGTGCATCACTGATGAGGGGTTTGGTGTACATTTCAGTCATTCAACAGGATTTAAATGAAAGACTGTGCAAATAAGAGATGTGAGTACATTCAAAGGCATCAACTTTATGAATTATTTACTGTTGTACACTAGGTTGAGTGATTTTCTGCATGTGACCAAAGACAGTCACAACTAGACCCCTAGTGTTTACACGTCTTAGTCATCAGAGTGAGAAAGCTTCTTTATCTATCTATTACCTAATATTTTAGTATACTAACACAAGGACTTTTTAAATTTTCTTTCTTCATGGCACATTCAAAGCTAAACCTCATGGCATGGCAGCATTCCCCCATCAAGTTAAAATTGAGCATGCTCTCAGCTTATGGCTCCATCTTCCTGGAGATTACCAGAGCCCCTCTCATTAGAATGTCATGGAGGAAAAGAAAGCAAAACAGCTTTCACACTTAATAGGGTGTGTGGACCAAGGATGCACCATCTCTACCTACATTTCTTTGGTTTTGTGGGGATGCTCACCTACCCAGGACTAGGAAATGCTATCTAGCTCAGAGCCTGGAAAGCCTGAGAAGGGATTGTGTGACTCTCCACATCCTTTGACTTCTGGGATCTGACATTGCTGCTTTTTCCTCTATAGAATGGACACAGAAATTGTAACTAAACTTATTACTCCTACTACATTTTCCCATGCCCCAAAGCTGAGCAAAGCACAGGTTTCTGATAGTCACAAAGATTGCTAGTTTATATCCAAAGAATGATACAGAACACCACCAGCATACAAAACATTCTTTTCTTGATGTAGTCACAAATACTAACAAAAACATCCCCAAGACAAAATTGGTATTATGAGTATAGTAGTTAGTGAGAGAAGACCCAGCACAGCCTGATGGTAGGAATGCTTCTTTTTCCTATTTCAGTGACCAGAGCTTATCAGCCTTGGCACAGTAGACATCTGGGTCCAAATCATCCCTTCTTGCAGCATCCTGGCCTCTACCCACCAGCTGCCATTACTTCCTCAAGTGTAAGAACCAACAATGTCTTCAGAAAGTATCAGATGTCCCCTGGTGGACCCTAACTCCACACCCTGAGAACTACTGTTCTACATCATGAAAAGGTATAACAGACTGTCACAGCCCAGCCTTGATTGGGAAAAAACCTACATGCCAGTAACAATGTCTATCTCCATCTCTACCTGAATCAGTTCATCTACGTTTCTGTCTTTTCCATCTTTCCCTCTCACTCTGCCTCTGTCTCTGGTTCTCAGAGTGTTGGCAAGACCCACCAACCACTTATTCTTTGGGTCCTTCATTCAGCTTCCATGATGCTTCTATTGCAGCATGCAGACTTCTTTCAGCTGTACTGGTCTGTTGAACTTTTACATCCTTCATAGACAGTGATATGCAGTGCTCGGTCTACAGCCCTGCTTCCCCTGGGATGTCATCCTTATAGAATGTTTATAGCAGCTAAGTATCTAAACTATCTTTTCACAAAAGGCACAAAGATTGAGAGTTTTATATCAAAGTCCTCTAAATTTAAAATCCTTTCTATAATTGAAGGTGAAGACGGTAATAAGATCTGACTTTTCAATCTCATTTTCCAAATGTAACTTCCCTTTAAACTCCATTAGCTAGAAAATATTTCTCAGCCTTGATCTAAATATTAGTCTCCCTTGAACGAGCTTTTGCATATCAGTCAATTGTGCCAGGTAGCAAGTGTTTCAAGCTGAGATGCAAAGAAGGACTCATCTATTCCTCTCATTGTTAAACAGAATCTTTGATAAGAAAACTGTTCAAAGTCCAATAGACCTTAATGTGGGAATGTCTTCCGTATGCTGTGAATATCAATCTTTAAATAAACGAGCTGTTTTGGCCCATGACAGGCACCATAGAAAAAGTAGGAGGAGAAATCACAACATAGGTAGGAGAATCAGGGTGGAGTCAAGTGAGATCAAGCCAGATGCCCAAAGGAGCAACATGTAAGGAGCACAGGTGAGCCACCGGCCATGTGGCAGACAGATTAATGGAAATGGGTTGAGTTAAGATGAAAGATCTAGCTAGCAAGGTGCCTGAAATTAATATAAGCATCAGAATCATTTCTGGGGGCCTGATCAGCTGCAGGCAGCTAAGGGGTCTGGGGCGGCAGGTCTGTGGGTCTGGACCTCATTGTAACAAGTCCTTTTATATGAGGAGAGTAAATTACTCCCAGAGAGCAACACCTAGATCACCCAAGCCTCAGAAAGGCATCAAATAACAGGGACTGAGAGCTGAAAGACTTCTTGTAATTTGTTTAACCTAAAACGTTTTAGTAAACCTAGAAAAATAAACAAGAATAAACACTATATGTCTGGGGTTGCATCTCGTGTCATTAGTATTGGTGATAGCTAGTTTTTGGGAAAAAAAAATGGGTATTTATATAGTAACTGTAGGGATGAAGCTGCTGGGACTCAGAGGAATGAGTGATTTTTTTCAATACAGTTTCATGAATATGAGCCAGATTTGAATCTGAACCCCTATATTCTGAAGCCCGAGCTTTTGCTGTTTCCTCTCCAGACTATACATGGCTCTATAGAAAATTCATTGACTTCTATCTTGGCAATCACACACAAGCCAAAAGGTCACCCTGGTAATATGAACTTTAATTTTCATTTTACTACCTGACAGCTCTCCTCAACTGCATAACCTATTGGGTTCTGGGTAAGAACACTGAATCAAACTCTGGGTGTTCAGTAGGCTTTTACCTATTAGTATTTTGATGTAATGATGAAATATAGGAAAGTATTACAAATACATTCTTAACAATAATACTACTGGTCTGTCTTCCCACATCAATTAGTTGATGCCTTGACTTAAAGAGTAGAGCTAATCAAATGGAGGGTTTTTCCTGTGAGGTGGGTGCCTGCCCGGTCTAATGAGGAAGGCAGGTGCCCATGACCAGCTACTGGCTGCTGTGATGCTCACTTTCATTACAATGAAAATCTACCCTGCTTCCCAGCATGCTCAGGTAACCATGGCAACCTTCCAGCAACATCACTGGCACAAATTAGAGCAAAGGAGCCTGACTGGTTCCAACCAGAAAGTGAGGAAAAAAACCCTTTCTCAAGGACACTTCGCTTCGAGTTTAAGCACCCCCTACCAATGCTGTATCATTGCCAGAACTAAGCACGGTTTTCTTACTGATGGTTTTTTAAGAGAATTAAAGGTAATATGTTTGAGCCTTAGTTACAAATAAATTGGAGCGTCACAGCTCTGAGTGACTCTGAGAGTCATAAAGGGCTTGATAAGAAGTCATTTGGATGGCTGCTTTGCTGGTCACTTAGCCTAGGCACATCACTGAGTACTAGTTAAGTGAGTGGCCCTGACCCAAAGTCAAAGTGGACAGCTCCTAAGGAATAACATGGAAGGCATGGAAGGATGACCTTTGGCCTCCACTTTCACATGAATACTCAACCACATATACATACATAACACATACACAAAGGAGTCATATGTCAAGGCAAGAAACCTGTGGGTCCTGCAGATGATTTCATGGATTTATTTGAAATTGGCAACTAGGAAGTTGGAGGGACACTCACTGTATTAGTTATGTTTCACATTGCTGTGACAAAAGGACCTGACAAAAGTATCTGTGGTCCACGGTTTGAGGAGATCCTGTCCATCAGAGCCAAGAAGGTAGGCAATAGGAGCCTGAGGTGGCTGGTCAGTTCACACTGCATCTATATCAAAGAGCAGAAGAGAGTGTGGTGTCCAGCTCGCATTTCTCTTTTTTAGTCTTAAACCCCAGGCCATGGGATGGTGCCATTCACAGTCAATGTTGGATTTCTACTTCAATTAACCCAAATCTAGACACTCCTTCACAGACATGATTAGAAGTTGTCTCTTGGGTAACCCTAGATCCCATCAAGTTGATAAGATCTATCATCTCAGACATCAATCTTCCTAACCCATGTCTGTTTCTGGGGGACTGATTTGCTTTGTATTATTGGCACTTAGATCAGCTTCTGGTGTGGAGGTGATCCTCACGGTGTTAGGGGAACTCAACCAGAAATACAATGTGCATCATAGCTAATGAAGGCAATACTTCTTGAGTCTGAAAAATTGAAGCATATGGTCTCACAGTTCAAGAGGCTAGATATCCAGATATTTAAATTCCAACATATCATCAAGCCAGGTAGCAGAAGAGTGGTATGAGGCCTAGATCCCAACAGTCTTTGGTGTAACTCTAACACATGACCTTCTCCATATATTTATGTCTAACACCTGGCCACCTCTCTATCTTTGTATGTCCAACTCTTCTTTTTATACAGATGAATCCTACTTATTAGGGGCTCTTTCCACTACCACATGACCCCTCATTATTCAGGACAACAGGCATAACCTTACTTCTAAATAAGGTTACATTCCGAGGCAATGGAAGTTGGAACTGCAACATATTAATTTTGAGACATTCATCCTCTAACATCTAAACATGATGCTTTAAATTAAATACTGATTTTTAAAGGGTAAAATCATGTAAAAATGGGTATCTTCATACGTGATAATGTTACCACTTTAGCTAGACTTTGGAATAATTTAAAACACTGAGAAAGTGTCCATTCTCTCAAGTCAGGATAAAATGTTTCATATCAGACTTGGATTTCACCATCAACCTTACTTAGTAATTAAAAGCCATGATCTCATGAACAGATATAGTTTTAAGTAAGCAACATGTTATTATTAAAAGACTCTAGTGAGGTTAGAGAGATGGCTTGGTGGTTAAGAACACTTGCTGCTTTTACAGGAGACCTGAGTTTGGTTTCAAACACCCACATGATGGCTCTGAACCATCTACAACTTCAGTTTCAGACTATCCAATTCCCTCTTCTGGCTTCACCTGGCAGGCACACACACACACTAAGGCACATATTCATACACATAAAATTAAATTTTATGTTTTAAAGGAAAAAATATTTTTTAAAAAATATTGAGGATGGTGTTTTACTCAAGGAGCAATGATGCTCAGTCTTGGAGGAAATAAATACTAATGTCTTTCTGTTATAAAATTATTCATTGTTAAGATCCACTGACAAAAAGTCTTGTTCTCTTAGGTGCAACAGGAGCATCCTCACATCTGGAAATACACCCCCTCCAGCAGGTCCTGAAGCCAGCTTATAAGAAGTGCCAAGACCCTGATCATTTTTCTAATCCTAGGACCCAGTTTCTTTTAGTTTCTTCTTTCTAGAGATGTGATGACCTGATTCATTTACTTCATAGCCCTTAGAGGGACTAACACCTTTTGAAGGTCTACTGAGGTCAGATGGCTCAAAATCAACTAGAATACTGAAAGGCTATGGAAGGACCTATTCTTACATCCAAGCATAAAGAGCCAAGACACAGATACGGCAGCTTCTGTCTTCCAAACATCATAACCATAATTAGTTTCAGTGACTGAAGCTCTTTCTTCTCCAGATGTGACAGCAGAAAAGACTTCAGTTATGGTCCACTGTGTTCATGTGACAAGAAAATAAAGTGAACAGTTCACATTATGAAACTGTCTTTTGAGTTGTACAATTCATTACAAATAAATAAATAATAAATAAATATGAAAAAATGCTTTTGCTGTGTGTTCTTGAGCTCCTTGCCTGAGAACTCTCAAGTGCTAAGATTGATATCCCCTACCTCATACTGAAGAACTTAGAGCTTCATGCCTATGAACACTGTACCTGAGCTATTTCCAGAGCCCGTTCTACTTATTAATACAGAGTACCAAACTTTGAAAAAGAAATTTCCAGTTAAAAATTCTTAATTTGTCTCTAATATATACTATTCTGAATTTATATGAATTGGATATTGGATTCAGGTTAGAAATTAATAGAGGCCTCATTATGTAATTAAATGTTTAACTGGAAGCATGAATTAACATATTAAACAGAGGCATATAATTTTATGAGACAAACCCTTTAATCTCAATAAGGAAATTCACCATGGCAACAAATTGTCTGACCCATCCAATTAAGTAAGTGTTCAAAATGATTTTTTTCAAATTACTGAAAACCTCGGCCATTATTAAACAGACATATCATAATTTATGCGCTACACTGCTGAAATGTTTGAAAAGCACTAATGCAAAAAAAATAAAAAAGCACAGAAAGGGAATTTAAAATGCCATTTAAAATACACAAAGAAGAAAGATCAAAGATAAAGATAAAGTACCAACACTTTTATTATAGCCCAGGCTATCTATGTGCAAAGTACTAACATTTTTATTGTGGTTCAGGTTATCGATGTGCTTTAATATTCTTGATCTTGGTAACATCAGTAAATAATACAGTGAATTTTTAACTCACTGTAATCATGGCGAAGCAAGTCTGTCTCACAGAGCTCTACTCAAAGGCACCATCTGTAAAACTGAGTATTTTCAGGATCTGTCCAGCTAACCTCAGGGGCGAGATTGATCTAGAATTCTTCAAAACTGTTTCTAATCAGACCTTCAGCTGATAACAAGTATTCTTTAACAAGTATTTCTTAAAGTTCTAGCAGGAACATCTAATGCTAACTTCGATGCTCCCAGTTCAATAACCAGAATTAACACTTCAGACATAAACCTGCATAAATTAGAACCAGAGAAAACAGAAACATGATTCAGTAGGTGGCACTCTTCTTTAGGCCAGAATCTTCCAGTTCCGTGAGATCTGAATGCTCTCAATCTGGCAATCACTTTCATTAATTTCTTCCCCAAAATGCTGTGACCTAAATACATCACCTGGCTTCTTTCTGAGACACACACTGTGCATTGAACAGATTCAGGATAATGTGTAAGAGCACACAGCAGTTTGACCTCACTCCAGATCCATAGAGATTTAGGCGAGGGTAGTTTTGCTGGTGACATGAAGGAACATTAATTCTCCATACCTGTTAAAGGTGACCCAACTGACTTGACATGTTCCATGGCTGTTGACATTAGCCACTGAACTAACTTAAAATACTTGAAAATAGCAAACTAATGGGTTCCTCGTACTTGGTATTTTTTTTATATTGAGGACTGTAACGAAGTGTGGTCTATGAATTGGTATGTTTAGCAGTATGCCTGCCCCTACCTATTCAATGCCAGTAACACTTGGCCAGTGTAGCAGGAGAAGCTAATCCAGACACTACCAGATATGACCAGAGAGTGGGATAAACAAAGCATCACACTGAGAGCATAGTACAAAGTGCCTTTCTACTTAACAAAGATTCCTACTTTTGTTACTGATAAGTGATGAGCTATGCTATCAGTGTATTTTCAGTAACAGTGAATAAGGTTCCTATCAGAACCTTAAAGTTAGTGCGTGCACATTACAGAAAAGTTTGAAGCTAATGAAAGCACAATGAAAAGATAAAAATAAAACCAATCCACCAGTAATTGCTGCAGATCGTAACTGCTGTCATTTTTATTGTATCGTCTTATTTTTTTTTCTACATAAGGATGTGTCTAGGGTTTTGTAAAACTATCTGACTTATTAACATCTTAGAGAGGCACAGATACTAGCTTGTGAAAAGATCCTTTTAGTTCTAAATATATCCTGTGTTATTACTTTTATTGAGCATAATTTAATGATTTTATAGTATTCTTTCAAGTGACACATTATGCACTTTAATAAACAGTTTATTATGTCAAGACTTTTAATGTACATGTCTTTTACCCTGTCATTGGAATAAACACCCACAAGAGAGAATTTTGAGTACTAGGTCATTTTGTATATGTCTCTATACAAGGGACACACGAGAGAGAGGAAGAAACAAAGGGAAAAAAACCAAAGGTATAAAGTAAAAATGAACCAAGGGGGAGGGAAGATTGGCAGAAATTAGAAGCTGGAAAAAGTAGAAAGGGAGACAAGTGAGGGAGGAGGGAAGGATGGAGAAAGAAGGGGGGTTGCTCAGTGGAAGCTGGTCTTGATTGGCACCTCCCTGGTTTCCTTTCCTCTCCGGCTTTGCTGGCTCATGTGGCTCCTCTTCCCACAAAGATAATCTTGCCCTTACTCACTGTTCCTAGAGCATACACTTCAAATTATATTCTCCTGTTGAATTCTTCCTGTGACTAACACACATTAGTGAAGCACTTACGTAAAACGAAAATAATCAAGACACCTTGGAAACATGCTCAGTGAAAGGAACCAAAGACAAAAGACCATGTATTTTTACAATTCATCTTTATGGAACAACTAGAATAGGCAAATTCGTGGAGAGAAAAAGTAGATTAGTGGTTGCCAGGGGCTGTGGGCAGAGTAGATGGAAAAAAAACAGCTTGATTGCAATGAGGTTTCCTTGTATTGTGATGACTAGGATGAGTAGGAGAGGGTGGTAATAGTGTGGTACAATGATGGGTGTACTAAATGTCACTGGACAATATTCTCTACACTGGTTAAAATGGTGAAATGTATAGAATGTATGAAAAATGTCAGGAGTGAAAAATAATAGAAGAAACATTTTAGTATTGGAGTTGAAAGAATTTAAAACAAATAAAAATATAGTGGGAAATTATTGAATTTCACTATCTTGCCTGGTGACTATTCTTTCCAATCTCCAGATGTTATGAGGCAGACACAGGTGGTGAGGTTCAAGGATAGGCAACTACTGAAAGCTAGAAATAGAATTTGCTTCTGGATACAAAATTATGGATCCGGGGATGGTTAATTAGGTGTATGAACTCTTTGTTGAATCAGGATGTATTCATCTTCTGTGTTATCAAGACAGGCAGTCAGGAAGGAGGAGAAAGTCCTATATCGCCTGTCTAGGGGAGATTTCTCATCTCAAAAAAAGGTTCAATTATTTCAGAAAATACATCCTCTAGCCCTGATGATGGTGATAGTGATGATGATAATGATGTTAATTGTTCTGCTTACCAAAAGACCATGGTAAAGTGTCACTATAAAGTAAAAGCTATGTGAGATACAAATTTATACACAAAGAGACTGCCTTGTTACAAAGGTGTCAGCCCTTTACAAGTGCTACCTGAAGCAAAGCACTATATAAGATTAAAGGCAGGAAAGCTTTCATTTATGATCACTGTTTCAGTCAATAGCTAATGGTAGCTAATATGAGAGATTATGGGGCAGAGGCAGGCAGCTAGGCACTATACATTAATTACCAGAAATCCTATGGCTATAGTCAGATCAGTCTCCAGCATGTCCAGAAACCTAACGCAGTGCTAACTTGGAAGTACAGATATGTATATGGGGGGACTGACGTGATGTGTGGGATCATCTTACTTAGTCAGGAGGGGTGCTCAACAGTATTTAAAGCCTGAAGCAGAATGAACTGTGTTTCAAGAAAGAAGGGTAGGTAGGTGAAACACAGAACTCAAAATTATTAGCAACATAATTGCTTTCTTCTTGTTGGTTAATGAATATAATGGAATCACAAAGACTATTTACATGCAGTTTTTAAGAAAGTACTCAATAGCCTCACCTCCCTAAACCTATAGCATCCTCTTGAGTATGGGCTGAACATGGCTGTGATTTGCTTTCAATAGTTTACTCCCAAATTCTGATTCAACACAAACAGTCTGTTTTCTGTTACTCTGTCTCTATCTTGCTTTTTTTTCTGCTCAGTTGTTGGAATGGAAGCCAGTTATACTGCGGTGCCTAACCTCAAGAAGACACTCCTGAGGCAAAGAACAGAGAAACAGCCTGGCTCTAGTTTGTTGCCAACAAGACACTGAAATTATCAGTCCACCAAACTCTAGAAAGCCAGATCCTGCCAATAATCCTTTGTGGACTTGGCGGGAGAATTGCTGTCAGGTGAGCTTGTGGTGAAGACCACTCTCCCAGTCAACAGCTCTTAGCAACTTCAAGAGAAACCAGATTCTGAGGCTCAGAAGCAATGGAACTCTTTGACATCACTGATTCTAGTGTAACTTTTACATAACAATACAGCTAGGTTTGTTGATACTTTTGGTCATTAGATAAAAAGGACAATTATTGATATGCAATATTCTCCCCTCCTAGACTTAAGCACATAATCATATTCCAAGCTTCTTGAGTCTTTCTATGTGAGTTTAGGACAATAGCTACTAGACTGTTTACCTGCCATTAAGAAATCAATTAAGGATTGGCACTTTCTCCCTTCGATTTAGATATACTGGCTAGTTATCCAGAGACTCAGGGACACACATTGACAAAGCAAGCTATTAGAGCAATTTGCTTCCCTGAGGAAACTCAGCAAAAAAAATTCCCTCGAAATTCTTCACTATCCTTTAACCTCAAAATCTAGGTAGCAGTGATGAAGAAAAACAGTGATGGGCATGGAGAAAATGGGAAAACAGTGATGTTGGGACTGTTAAGTTGCAGGTTCATATGCCCCACAGCAACATCAATCACACATCCTCATAGTAAACAGTAAACATGTTTCTGGCAAAGAAATGAGGCCTGCACTATAAAGCCTATGCTGCAGAAAACTTCAGCCCCCTCAAAGCAAATGGAGATTTTCTACTACATTGCTTTACCTCACCCATAACACAGAAGAAAATACAAAGGAGAGGGGAAAGTCCCTTTTAAATTTTTGTTTTGTTTATTTAAGAGCTTTCTTAAATTAAGTTCATGATCCTTTCCCTTCCATCACAAAATCTCTGCACAAGTCATCAGTTTCAAGGAAAATAAGATGTACGAGATGATGCACTTTTCTGATTCATCCTAAGTAGCTGTTCCATTTAATACATTTGAGAGAATGCCAGAATCAAAAGAGCAGAGGGAATACAGTGGTTGCTGTCAAATAAGCTATGCATATTTGTGTGGCTAAGCTGCTTAATTGGGACTAGTGTGCTTCAATAAAAGAACCTGAGGTCCTGTCTTGGAAAACAGAGTGCCTTCACTTATGCTTTTATCATCCCTTGCCATAAAAACACAGCTAATTCTTCACAGTAAAGATGACATTTACCTCTCACCAGAGGACTAATATTTAATACCAACTAGATTTCAAATCAAGGGCACCAAGTCCTGCCTGATGTTTCCAATGAAATATTAATGGTTTAAACAGAATATTTCCTGAATCAAGACAGAGAAATGAACAAAGAGTGAGACATATATAACATGCCAGAAAAGAAATCCATCTCCTATATGCTGACAGTCTTAAAAATAATATTAATAAACTGAGTAATATTAAAGGCAGACTGACTGCACTATGAAGGAGCAGATGGGGTAAGTGGACTTAGAGCAAATACATCTGCCTTAATTATGCAGGTAATTCAAGCTCCATAAACCAATGCCAAGAGTTATGTTTTCCATCCTGAGGCATTTTGCTTGGCTGATTACCAATATAGACACATTAAGAAGACTGAAAGCTGTACTTAACGAATTTCCCATTGAGAAACTGGACGAGATTTTGCTGGGACACAAGTATCCCCATCAACTCTCTAGAACAGACAAAGCATCTGCCTTCTAAGGATGTCTGAAGAGGGCAAGATAAAAAGCAAAGAATCCATTGAATTTATTTTCTGTTGCCCATCTACTATTCAGCATGCAGCCTACCCTTAAGAATAAGACTCCCTTGGAGGAAACTAAGTTTACATTTGGAAGTAGTTATTAATTAGGAATTGTTTCTGGGTTAGTGATGGGGACATGTGTCTGATTCTCTTTTCAGCTCTAGGACCCCATGTGGTACAGGCTCTGTGCATGCACCTCAGTCTATGAGTTCATATGTGTTATTTTGTTGTGGTGGTGTTTGTGATGGTTTTGGGTGTGTGTGTATGTGTGTGTTTTCCTTTTTCCTTGGTTTCCCAGTCTGAGACTTTTTACTTCTTGTAAACACAAGAAGTTTGTGTTTTGGTCTTGGGTGCAGTTTTTCTCTCTAGCCTCTTCTGTAGTATTGGATTTGTAGAAAGATATTACTTAAATTTGGTTTTTATCATGGAATGTCTTATTTTATTAATCTATTGTGGTTAAATGTTTTGCTGGGCATAGTAGTTTGTGTTGACATCTATGATGTTTTAACTCTATAGAACATCTGTCCAGGCCCTTTGGCTTTTAGAGTCTCCATTTCAGAAGTCAGGTGTTATGATAATAGGACTGTCTTTATATGTTACTTGGTCTTTTTCTCTTGCAGCTTTTAAAATTCTCTCTCTCTCTCTCTCTCTCTCTCTCTCTCTCTCTCTCTCTCTCTCTCTCTCTCTCTCTCTCTCTCTCTCCCTCTCCCTCTCCCTCTCCCTCTCCCTCTCCCTCTCCCTCTCCCTCTCCCTCTCCCTCTCCCTCTCCCTCTCCCTCTCCCTCTCCCTCTCCCTCTCCCTCTCTCTCTCCCTCTCTCTCTCTCTCTGTACTGAGTGTTTTATTATGTATCAAGCAGATTTTCTTTTCTGGTCTAGTCTTTTTAATGTCCTGTATAATTCTTGTACCTTGATAGGCATCTCCTTCTTTAGGTTAGGGAAATTTTCTTCTAGTATTTTGTTGAAAATATTTTTGTGTCTTTGCCTGGCTTTGTCTCCTTTGTTCCTATTATATTTAGACTTGGTCTTTTCATAGTGTCCCAGATTTCCTCTTTGACTGAGGTATCATTTTCTTCTATCTTGTCTTTAATACCAGAGATTCTTTATTCTGTCTTTTGTATTCTATTGCTAAGGCATATCTCTGAGGTTCCTATTCTGCTTCCTACATTTTTCATTTCCAAATGGGTATTTTGAAGTATCATGATGACAAACATGAGCTTTCCTTCCATTCATCCGGTCTGGTGGGGTCTGGTGGTTGTCTTTAATTTGAAGACCTCGAGCCCTTCATAGTTTAAGCAACCTGTAATAAAATTCTGACCTCCTTTCCTAAATCCAAAAACCTTTTGAGAAATATGGATACAGACAGAGAGGCTAATCCTCAGTTTATCAAACCTGCTTTCAATGATGTAGCTATGTATAATAAATTCAGCTGGCTGTCTACAACTTCTGAATTTTTGTCATAACTTCTGTCATGTAACCATGTTCTTTCCCTTCACTTATTCTATCTTTGTATAAATTTTTCACTATGATCAACTTAGTGGAGTTTGAAGAAGGGGAAGATAAATATTTAAAATAATTGCCACTCTCTGAACTATTAAAACCTCCCTAAAATTAGTTTAAGCTACTTGAAACGTTCTTTAAAAATGTCTTTATTGGTGATGGAAACAATGAGGTTTAATTTCACATTTGAATATATATTTATAAAGCACCTGAACTTTTGCCATAACCTGACCTATATAAATAAATAAAGGTTACCATGGAAATCCAGACCCCTTGGTTCAATGAAGTATAAGCCAATGTGGTGGTGAGGAAGATACAGATGTTAAAGTCTCAGTGAATAAGCACTGGTCCTAAAGAGGTTATACATATACATATATTAACGTGAGGAATTACTTCTTATTGCATCTCTGGGTATTTCAGCTTCTGACAACCCAGCAAGCAGGAGATAAGTGCTGCTGTGTCCGTGGGTACAAATGTGTTTCTCTTTGGTGTACTGGATGCTCATTTCTTTGTTTTTTACTGAAAATATTTTACATTCATTTATTTGGCAGGCAAATGATATATGGGCTCCTGTGCATACTGAGTTCTGTAAATGAGACATTAGTCAGATTGGCATTCATGAGTCACCAGGCATCCTCATAAGCCAAATCCAGGGATTATAAAATCATTTACTCAGGAAGTAATGGGATAAATGAAATTTATCATTCTGGGAGTCAGGAAAGTTACCTTCTAAGCTAATGATCTCACTGAAGCTAGAGGTTTTATTATTTTTTCTGTATGTGGGGTTCCACATTGATGGATTATGCATTCCCTTGAAAAATTATTTTGGTGATGCTTGGAGGCAGTGTTAGGAATCTTTTGTCACCACCTGCTATGTCTGAAATGTCTGCTAAGGCCTGGAGGTATCATTTATTATCACAAAGGCATTTTCCTACTACTGTGTTTATAGGATATGCATTTTCCCAGCAGAGAGAGTACCACGTCATTCAAGATTTACCTCCATGTCCCCCATTTTGCTTCCCTCCTTCCCTTTTCAAAGTTAATTCAAAATCTTTGTATACCTTGTTCTTGCCTCCAGCCCCATTTCATACATGCCCATGTTTGGAACACCACAAGAAGGTGTCTTCAGGGCTCTAGGCATGCATATTCTGTAAAACAAACTATTGCCAGGTTGGTGGGCACAGGCTTTTAATCTTAGAACTCTTAAAGCAGAGACCAGTCTGGTTTACAGAGTGAGTTCCAGGACGGCCAGGGCTATTCACAGAGAACACAAACAAACACACTCTTGCCTCGATGACTTCAGAAACCTCCTTTCTATAGAAAAACTTAGTGCCTTCATCATTATTACATAAAGAGATTCTGGCATTTCAGCCAAGGAAGCAGAAACACAGTTTACCAAGAACTTCTGGTGCCTACATCCATTGAGACCCCAGAAGAATCTTTTACCAGGCAACCCAGAGACACTACCCACACTCTCCTAAGAACCAGAGAGGAGACAGAAATATGTGGTATTTTAAATAAAAATGCCCCCATAGACCCATAGGGAGCAGCACTATTAAGAGGTATGGCTTTGTTGGAGAAGTGTCTCATTCTGTAGATCTCAATGTAGGACTCTCCGCTCCTTCTCTAGCACATATCTGCTGCATACCACCATGCTTTCCAGTATGACAAAAACAGACTAAACATCTGAACTGTAAACCAACCCCAATTAAATGTTTTCCTTTATAATAATGGCATAGTGTCCCTTCAAAGCAACAGACCCTATCTAAGACACAATAAAAACTAAAGTTAGGATTTTCCTAATTGTTCTCTTTTTATTTCAAGCCACTATGTGGGTGCTGGAAAACAAACCAGGAACCTCTGTAAGAGCAGTGCATGCTGTTAACCATATGTCTAGCTCCATCCCCATATAGAATAAAAGAATCTCTTTTTCAGAAAGGAAATGAATAAAACAAAGCAATCTCAACTGATATAAAGGCAAGATGCTCCTTCCACAGAACAGTCTTCCTTACTTTTCTGGTTTTATTAGCCTTCTAAATTTCAATTAAAAAAGTTTAGGGTCAAGGAATGGCAAACTTAGTTTAAACAATGAACTATCTATAAGCATTATTTATATATACATTATATGTCATGCATATTTATATATTTAATAGAAACTATATGGTGAGATGAGCCCTCTTCATTTATAAGTTCTGCATAGTTAGATCCACTCAATTGCTGATCAAAATATCTTTTAAAAATAAAGATACACAACACAATTTGGGTAGCACTGGAACTGTATGAGATATCATAAACAATGCAGCAATAACTTTAAGTATTTTAGGAGAATTCTGATTGGGTCATATAAAGATACTGTCTGGTCTCATAAAAGGTACCTGCACATGCTGTGATCCTGGTGTCCTTGAGGAACCAGGAGACAATATTATGGGCATTGAAGAATGATCATAAAACTGCCTAAATCTCTAGAATTTCCCTATCACATGGTCATCTACGGGGGGATTAGTAATGCCACTCAAAAGCATTAGATTCCAACCCTAGACACTCTATATTTCTTTTATAAGACAGAAGGGTCATTGTGGGGTTAATTAAATTGATGACTTTGAGGGGTGAATTATCCTGGATTATCCAATGAGCATTAACCCAGCTACAGATATCCTTGTAAGAGTGCAGGGAGGCCAAAGCACTGAAGGAAAGAAGGTAATGTGGCCACACAGGCAAAGGCTGGAGTGATGGGACCAAGAACATCTGTAGCCCCCACCAGCAAAGGGGAATGGATGACTTTCTCCTGGAGCTTTCAGAGGGAGCATGGCTCTGCTAACACCTTCACTATGTCTAGGCAGTGAAGGTTCCCAGGATGTTGAGAGAATATACTTCCATTGTTTGAAGCCACAAAGCAGCCTTCAGAAACTCAAAACAGAACCCCTTCATGTGCACTCGAGTAAGCCTGCAATTATTATGCTGAGCATAACAGCAAGTCTGACACAGATGAGCCACAAATTAGACAGAAAAGGTCACTTTCCTTGAAACTATGGAAATTCTGATCTGGGCAGAAAGAAGAGATAAATGTCCAAGTTGCTGGCTTAGAGGGAGCTGTTTTCAAAAATGCTACTTAGGATAGAGTTTCTTGCATATAATTTTCCAGACAAACTTTTCAAGTATAAAGAATTTTTTTATTTCTTTTTTTACTTATCAACTTTTTGAACCTATTTTAAAAGCTATGCTGATTTAATATTAAAAATTAAGAAAATTGCATCAAAAGTTTTACCCACATCTTGTTACCCAGAGTTTACTTATAACTCAGAGTGTGTTCTTTTCTCTAATATTCTAAACAAAATCTGGAAGTCATTCATTTATTTTTTTAAAAAGGGAAGAATTTATTTTGGCTCATAGTTCTAGAGTACCATCATCATAGCAGGAACATCATGGCAGGGAAAAGACATAGCAATTCTTCACATTGTACCCACAGTCAAGAAGAGAGTCATGAATCGCCTTTGATTTTCCATAGTTTTACAGAAATAATAAATATCCCTAGGCTGGCGAGATATCTTAATCAGTATAGGTCTTGGCTTATAAGCTCAAGGACTTGAATTCAATAGTCAGAACCCGAGTTTTTTTTTTTTAAGTACACTTTAAAAGATTGGACACGGTGACACATTTCCAAGCAGCACATAGTTTTCCCTTTCTAACATACCTGACTCCATTTTCTAGGAAAACTGGGTTGCCTCCCAGCTCCAGAGCAGAACACCTCAATGGAGCTCAAGTATCTAAACATAAACACTGCTCTCAGGGTAGACACATGACACATCCAATATGATCAGAGTAAAAATGAAGGCAACTGCTTAGAATGCTGAGACAAAGCTCTCTGCAGTGTGCTGTGTTGGGCAAACCTGGGGTCTGGGATTCTAAAGCCAATTTGTGTTCATGAAAATAAGAAAACTTATCCTAAGAAGAACTCTAGACATGAGGACAGGCAGAAGCCTGATTATATAATGCAAGACCTCCAGAGGAAGCCCTGAAGCAACCCTTGTGTTAGAATTTACAGATGAGAAGCCAAATAAATTTTAGGAAGTTAAGCTGGTTCAATTTTTCAATTATTTTAGCCCACAGCACCCAAGATTCGTATTTATCTTTGGTTTTCATTCCATTCCAGACCATGCAGGAGCCTGTGATATGAATGAAGAAAGAAAATTAGAAAAGAAGGAAAAGAGGAGAGAGGAAGTAGGAAAGGAAAACAGGTTCAAGGAATTCACAAGTCCACAGGGAGTACATGTTTAAATCAGCAGTGACAGCAAAAAGAATAAAAGCTTCGGGAGATTCTACTGAGTGAAAATAAAATACAAAATTAGGTGCTGAGTTCAGTTTCCAGAACTGACATGAAAGTGAAAAGAAAAAGAGCAAATTCAGAAAATTGTCCTCTGACCCTCTCTGTCGCCCTTGATAATAATAATTAAAAAAAAAAAATTAAAAGCGTATTCGTTAAACAACAGTTTTAGTCTCCTGTCAGCTCCCTTCTTAAATTTAAGGAGGCAAGAATTAGGAGTGTTTAGATCGACTGACAAGGGAATCTGAGAAAGAAGAAAGAGAACATGGGGAAACTTCCACTCATCCTTTAGAGGAACAGTAATGTAAGGAGCATGGGCTTGAGTGTACTCTGGGCCTCGTTGTTTGTGACCATTACTGGCCACTGTTAGCTCCATTAGACTGGGCAATGTCTAGAAATCAGTAAAGCACATCTCTATGTGTGTCTCTGATAGTGTTTCCAGATAATATTAGACCACAAGGGTTGCAATGGAGTGGATTGATTAATCTCTTGGTGAACTCATAAGATGGCAGTATTTGGAGAGTGACGAGGCACAGGATATGAGTCTCACATGGAGGAACTAGTTCACTTGAAGTACATCCCATATCTTGCATTGGGTCTTTAGTTCTTCTTTCCTCTTCCTGAATCCCATGATATGAGTGTCCCAACACAGGGTTCTGCTGCCAAGAGTTCTGCCCATTTGCACAGCAGCCACAGCCACAACCTTATGCAGCCATGAACAAAATAACCCTTTTCTTTTTCTCAGGTTGTTTATGTCAGGTTTTTGGTTACAGTGGCACAGAAGTGACTAATATGATATTCTTCATTCTGGTTCAATTCTGTCTTGATATTCAAATAGGAAGATAATTTTGAAAAGCAAAATCTACATAATAAAAATCACTAGATTCATGTGTGTGAATGACTGTTAATGGAGGACAAAAAAGGGCTTTTGTTTAGAATGAGAAAAATGTGCCAGGGCATGACTATACTTCTAATTAAATACACACCCTGCCACATAAGCACAAAAACTCAAATGTAGGAAACAAATACATACAGTGCTAATTTCAAGTGTGTTGAAGTTCAAGCCTTTATCACAAATCCAATTGCTGGATTTCAGGTCTTGGACTGGCTGCTTTACATGACTACTACATGCCAGAGTTTGAGAATTGCCAGTAAAAGCTCCAGCTCAGAAATGTCTGTTAGTCCCATGAAGCTATAAATCAACCACATCATGCTGCCTGGGTCTTTTGTCAAGTTGACACAAGCTGGAGTCTTAGAAGAGGGAATCTCAATTAAGAAAATGTCTTAGTGAGATGGGGTTATAGGCAAGTCTGTGGGGAATTTTCTTAATTAGTGATTGATGTGGGAGGCCCCAGATCACTGTGGGCAGTGGCAGCCCCAGGAGGTGGTCCTGGAGGGTATAAAAAAGCAGGCTGAACAAGCCATGAGGACCAAGCCATTAAGCAGAACCCTCCATGGCTCTGCTTGAGCTCGTCTCCGGGTTTCAGCCCTGCTTGAGTTTTTGCCCTGATGAACTGTTACCTAGAATTGTAAGATAGATTAAATTCTTTCCTTCCCAAGTTGTTTTTGGATGTGGTGGGTTTTTTTTTTTTTTTTTTTTTTTTTATTACAGCAACAGAAACCCCAAGATACAAACATCTTTCTTGAACATTAAAGAAGTATTTCTACTTGCCTCGAATTAAAAGAATATCAAGAAAAGTGACATACACATTGGCATGGCTTATGAATCATTAACTGTTTGTTGAAAACAAGTTTGCTGGATAGCTTTTGGTCTTACAGTCCTTAGATGGAGGTTTCTGCTGTGCCAGGATGATGCCCTCAGGTGAAGAGAGAACAGAGTATGTCAGGATTTCAGTGAGACAGTAGACTCAAGTGACGTGCTGATGTGGTGCTCCATGAAAGATGAAGGGACAAAGGACATTTGACACTCTTCAATCTTCAGAGAGAGGACAGGGTCACTCCTTATGTGGGAAGCAGGGAAGTGAAAAGAGAATGGTGGAAAAATCACTTGTTTCCTCATATGTCACCAGTGTTCAAAGCACAAGCAGGGTCCAGCAGACTCTCATAACCTCCAGCTACATTGAGGTGTCAGGCAAAGACTGGGAAATCCAGAGTCAGAGCAGACAAAGCTCTAAACAAGCCTCTATGACACTAACTGCCAGTGATCGGCCTTCCTTTCTTCCATAAAGATGTTCCCTCGAATCATGATTCTTCACTTTATAGAAATCCTTGGACTCTGAAGTGACCACCAACCATGAGCCTTACAAAATGCTTTAAATGAGAGACACATGATGTAGAATATGTCTCAACTCCCACCACCATACTGCTGATATTTTAGTTCAAGCTTGTGAGTGCCAGGAAACAGCAGAGGAGGTCCATGGAATGGACTTTACAGAGCATCCACAAGCTGGGCACGTTGAGCTTGTGTATGCAGGCATGCATGTGTGTATGAATTTCCCTAGTAAATTTTATGTTTTATATATATATATATATGTGCATATATATAGTATGTATATATATAATGTCATGTTATTTTATATACTGTAATTTATAATAAGGAATATTGCTTTTTAGTGTAGACTATTCCTTTCTTTTAGAAAACTAAATTTGCAAACCTGAATTACTGGTGTGCTTTGAATAAAGCCAGATTATACATAGCACACCATCACCTTGCTTTCCAATTTTTTTAATTTAATTTACTTTTATTTTATGTGAATTTGTGTTTTGACTTCATGTGTGACGGTGTCAGTGTGAGGGTGTCAGATACTCTGGACTGGAGTCAGACAGTTTAGAGCTGCCATATGATTTTTGTAAGAAAAGATAAAATTCTATGCCAATTAAATAAGATAATTTCCTGAGCTTTGCATCCTTAGATAAGCATGGCCATCAAATAACACACTTGTTCTACCAGTTTTTCCTCCTGTGTCCTTAGGCTCTTACTTAGAACAGTACAGAAAACAGACAGTAGAAAGACAACATACAGAATGAGAATTAAAAAAAAATCATCTTGCAAAGGGTTAATATACAGAATGGATGAGTAAGGAACTTAAAAATGCAATTAACAAAGAAATCCCAAATAATCTCATTTAAAATGTGGTGGGAATATAAATAAGTACTTTCTCAATGGAAGAGTGACAGAGTGAACAACTTCATAAATGTTGACCAATTTTATATTAACAGCTAAGGAATGAAAGCACAGACTTCGATGAGATAGACTCTCACATCTCAGCTAGAATAATTTTGATCTGAAACCAGAAGATGCTGAAGAGGACGTGGAGGAAAAACAACTCTCTACACTGTGAGCAGAAATGTGAAACAGTAAAGCTGATATGAAGAACATGATGGAGGGTCCTCAAGAAACAAAAACACACTTTCCATGAGGCAGCCATGCCACTTCTCAATATGAATACAAAGTAAAATGGCATCCACAGCTTAACGAGAGACCTGAACACTCATACTGTTGCTGTGCTAGTTCCCATAACAACTACGATAAGGGATCAACCTAGTTGCCCAACAGTGCATATTGGTAAATAAAATATGGCAGATAAAGAAAGTGAAATGTTTTTCAACAATAAAATAACAAAATGCTATCTTTTGAAGGAAAATTTAGAAAACTGGGGTATCTTAGTAAATAAGTAGAAAAGAGAAAGACAAAGACATATGTTCTTTATTGTTATGGTTTCCATGTTTAAAATTTTTTCTGTGTGGTGTGTGTATATGGGACTAGTTTCTGGTGGGTTCACCACTTTGTGTGTGTGTTTGTATGTTCGTGCAGGTACACATGTGTATATATAGATAGGAAGGCCAGAGGTCAACATCGACTGTCTTTTCTCAATAGTTTTCATCTTTATTTTTTGAGACAGGATCTCTCATGGAATAGGAAGCTCGCTGATTCAGGAAGGCTAGATGGTCAAAGAGCTTCGAGGATCCACCTTTCAATGTAACTGTCCTTTGCACATGAGATGCTGGGGTTACACGCAATTTCAAACACACCCAGCCTTTTACATGTGTGCTAAGTACCCAAATTCATACTTGCTCACATGCACTTTACCAACTGAGGTATCTCCCTAACCCCGAGGTGAATATTTTAAATAGCACCCAGTAATCATGTGCTAAGGTGTGGTCCAAGGTGAGGACATTATCAGGAGGTGATACATAAGGCATAGTTTGAGGAGGTAGGAAGAAGGCACGCATGCTCTTGAGCAGTGCTGGAAACATGGCCCTTTCTCTTCTCTGCCTCCTCATTTCCCTCCCACCTCTCTGCCATGTGTGTGTGTGTGTGTGTGTGTGTGTGTGTGTGTGTGTGTGTGTGTGTGTGTGTTTTGGTTTTTTGTTTTGTTTTGTTTTGTTTTGTTTGCCATGATGCTCAGCTTTGCCACAACCGCAAAGCAACACGGACAAGCCATTATGGTCTGAAACCATGAACCCAAACCATTCTGTCCTCCTTCCACATTGTCAACACCAAATATTATGTCACAGCAATGGAGAAATAATGCATACATCTTACATGACTGTTGAAACATAATGAATGTACAGTGGTGATTTCCAGAGTCTGGGAGGGAGAGGGGCACGATGAGATCACAGAGGTTAGAAAGCAGTTACCCAGACAGAAGTAATACACTCCAGTGTTCAGAGAACAGTGGGTGGCTTCAGCTCACAGTAGCATATTAAATACTGCACAGATAAGTATTTAGAAAGACTAAAAAGGCTCTAAACACATAGTAATAGTAAAACTTGGAAGCATTAATTAGCATGATTTGACTGGTACACATCATATATAACTACTGAAGTCTACATAGTACTTCATATGTTTGAGCAATTCTTGTGTTAATAACTTTTTACATTCATGTGGGTGGAAATTTTAAGTACTATGATATGATCACTGCACTTAGTACACAATAAAATTTTATACTTAAAATTTTAATTCAGTAAAAATAGAAAACGGAAAAAGTATCCATAATAGACATTCACCCTGAATCTGTCAACCAAGCAGTACAGAAGCTTAGCTATAAAAGAAGCGACTTCAAATTTGATGCTACAAATGGTCAAGCAGCTTCAAAAGAGACCTATGGAGGTGTGTGGCCACTAGTCCATTGTGAAGGAGCTACAGAGACTGAGACGAACCTGGATTCTGTCAATTATTCACTGTGTGCCAAAGACAGGATAAGAAATACCTTCTTGCCTCGACTAGCTCATCTGTGATATGGGTATGTGCATTATCCTTAACCCACTGAGTTGCCAGGAGGGTGAACCCATTCTGTACCAGGAAATGTACCTGGACACAGTACACATTAGACATGTTAACAAACACCTGCTCTCCAGGATAACAATTCTTGCATTAGTATTTTTAAAACTGTTCATCATCATTATCATAATAACATCATCTCTATTTTATTCCAGTTTTCAGAACTGAGGGGAATGGACCTGGAAGTGAGCCTGTGAAAAGTAGGACAGCGCCCCCTTGAGGATAAGACACACAGAGGCAGAGAATACAATCTGCAGAAACTCCAGAGCCCTATCACAGCCCCACCTCCCACCCTTAGATGTCCTGGCCTGTTTTGTCAAATCCATTCAGACCATAATGTGCCAGTCAGTCAGTGCTTGGGTTACTTATGTTTATATTAACCCCATAACTCTCCTCTATGGGTAAAGTGTTCAAGCACCAAACAGTCTGCCTTCAGGTAAATCTCAGTGGATTCTAGAATGCAGGCTCCTGTTCTCTCACTAAAGCTTAGTTCCTGGGAATAAGAACTCTGAAATTCTGATATATATATGGCTTTAGAAGTCCTTATGATTGGATTATCAAAATGGCTCAGCAGGTAATGACACCTGGTGCCAAGATGGATAGAACCTGGGTTCCATCCTCAGGACCCATGTGGCAGAAAGAGAAAACTAACTCCTAAGAGATGTCCTCTGACTTCTGCATGCTAGGCATTACACATGTGTGTGTGTGCACACATACTCCTTAAATAAATAAACAGTAACTTCACTGTGGGGATCAAAAATACCTTTTACAAAAGAAATAAAATAAAACAGGAAAAAGTACTTGAGATTAACTTACATGAGCACTCCTGTTTGCTGTTCTGCTTGTTTATACACTGCACTTCCTACGATCCTCTTCCCCATGACTCCCAGATACAGGGAACTTTAAACGTGTGCTGATTCAATAAAAGTGTGTAATAAGGTAAAGATACACAGAATCCCATGATGTAAGAGGCACAACAAAATAGTCACCAGGCTGCAAAATCACATATGGTCTATGATGCTTAAAGCAGCTCCAGTGAGTACTAAGGGGATGCAATGGGCTATCTGATTTTTTAAAAGTCCACTAAAGAAAAAGAAAATGGTTGTAATAGAGGAAAAATACACAAAGACCCAGCTGCCCGAAACATGAATAGCCTGGCAGGGCAATCTCTGCAGGACCCACTGAGAATACAGATCAGAGGGAATCGGGATATCTGACATGAGCAAGGGTCTCAGTGATGCTAACCTTCTCGCTGTTGATTCTCCCTCCTTCTTTCCCTTCCTGAAGTAAAAGTTCTGCAAGTACATCTGGAGAGCTATTAGATAAAAGGAACCAGTTCAATGTAAAGATGGACGGTCCCAAACCCTGGCCCTGCAGCTGGGCCAGCTCTACATTACACTCATTATTCCTGGGACTCAGGAGTCAGAAAGAGAGATTCCCTTCTGCAGCTGGCATATTGTGAGCTGCCTTCCTCACTGGCAAGAAGCAGAGAGGAAACACTGGACTTTGTTTTCAAAGATGACTGAGGGGGGGAGGGGGGAGGTTTGGGGATTTTTAAACAGAAATGTCAGAATTTCCAAGATCTATCCTCCCAAAATGACTTTGAAAACAAGGATGGTATTGTCCTTGAAAATTAAACAAACAAACAAACAAATAAATAAATAAAATAAAAAGCAGTTCCAGTATATTTACAGTTAAAATTTAGGATTTAGGTGTATTAAGTCAATAGCACTCAGTTGGAGAATTCCACTTTGAGGGCTTTCTTCCTTAAGATAGAATGGACAGATAAAACGGAAATACTCAGAGACTTCAAGAGCTGTTGGTCCTGACCCCTGATTCCAGGAGTGCCAGTATCTATGCCTTGAATACTCACCATTTCTAAAGATGCAGCCTTCATATTGTCCTTTGGTGGTCTAATGGAGTGTTTTATACCTTTGCTACAGAAACTCTTCCCTGGATTCAGCTGAAATCACAGCTCCCTTCCCTTTGTCAAGCTGGCCACACACACTGACAACTGCACACTGCTAGCCTCCTTGTAATATCCTTACCTGAAATCTTCTTCCCAGTTTCTTTTTAAAAATTAGTTATGTGTATAGGCATTGTATTTGTGAGTGCAGGTACCTATGGATTCCACAAAAGGGTATCAGACCCCATAGAACAGTGGTTCTCAGCCTTCCTAATGTTGCAATCCTTAAATACCGTCCCTTAAGTAAGGGTGACCCCCCAACCATAAAATTATTTTTATTGCTACTTCATAGGTGTAATTTGCTACTGTTAGAAATCAAAATGTAAATATCTGCTATGCTGGTTATCTGATATGCTTTGCAACATCTGGGAAAGGAGCAGTAAAGCCCCCCACCAACCCACCAAGAGAGGTCACAACCTACAGATTGAGAACCACTCCCCTAGAGCTAGAGTTATGGGTTTATAGGCCAACTGAAATGGGTGCTGAAAACCTAATTCTGCTCTCTTCAGAAACAGTAAGTGCTCTTTAACCACTGAACCATTGCCCCATCTCCCTAGACCCCCTTCTCCCAGATCCTCCTCTCCCAGATCCCCATCTCCACGGATACCCAGATTCCCATCTCTACAGATTTCCATCTCCCAGATCTCCAGATTCCCCATCTTCCCATTTCCCCAAATCCCCATCTCCCCATCTACCTAGATTCCAACCTTACTATCTCCTCAGATCCCCATTTCCCCAGATCCCCATCTTTCCTCCCATCTCTACATCTTTTCAGATCCCATGGTCCCCATCTCCCCAGATCTCCAAATCCCCAGATTCCTATTTCCTCACATGCCCAGATCCCTAGACCCCCAGACCCCCAGATCCTCAGTATCCTTTTAGAAGTAAAATAAATGGGGACAGCTAAAGGGCAGTACATATACACAGAAAAAAGATGGCTGCTGAACTCTATACACTCTCCAGAAAATTGAAGGCTTTATGGTTTTATTCCTCTATTTCCTCTAGAAAATGCTCCCACCTATCCTCTCTCTCCCTCCTTTCCTTTTGCCCCTCCTTCCTATCAACTTTATCTTTCTGTCACACACGCACACACACAACCGCACATGCACACTCACACACGCTGCTATGTCTTCCTTTGTTTTGTTGTAACTGGCTATCCTGGAACTCACCATGTAGAGCAGGCTGGCATAAAGCTCTCAGAGATCCACCTGCCTCTACCTCCCAAGTGATGGAATTAAGAGTGTGCCACCACACCATTTCATTCTGTAACTTCTTTTAACTCTTTCTTACATTGTAAGCACACACTGTGGACTCTATCAAACTAAGCTGTCCCCTTACAATCATCTCAATTTGACTCGTCTTGCTTCAAGGCACCATCTTCTCTAAGAGGAACAGAATTCACAATGACATGAACACATCTCCTAAAGTATGGAGAGGTGTTTGATTTCCAGTCACTTCCTAAATGTCATCGGTATTTTCTTAGCTTTGGCTCTTCACCAGGAGTATTTCACTTGGTGGACTCAAGGCCATTTCACACATTCTCTCCATTCAGTCAATAGCTCTCACATGGTGGACCCAAGGCCATTGCACACATTTTCCCCATCCAGGTAACTGCTCTTGGAAGGGAGAGTTACCTTACTGAAGTTATCCCTTTAAAAATGAAGTCTTAACTTACTTGCCTAAACCCTCATTATAATTAGAAAAATATTGAAATTCCTTTGCATAACCATAAAATTCTGCTTAGCTTGACCCCACCACTCGAATCTTCCTCAGCCTCCCAAGCACAATGACCCATTTCTTTTGATTCAAAGTGACAGCAAGCCCATATTCATTTTGAAGACGTGGCAGTCCTTGTTCTTATTACCTGAAAAGAGCAGTCCAGAAGCTCATCACAAATTGGCTCTCACCAATCAATGGCTTTACATGCATTTTCTCCTCCCTTGACTTGTGACCAGCAGTGAAAACTCTATGAAGATGTTGCAGGCTTGCTTGCATTCTTCCCCAGAGTCTGGCAGACACTGAGCATGCAGTAAGTATGTGGGGAATGAAAGAATGTATGTGAAGGTGTGTGGGATTACTGTCACCCCAGATTGTGGGTCCAACCTGACCACAGCTATGCAGGACCTGCTTCTCCAACAAGAAATAAGAAGGGTGAATCCAAGAGCGGTTTTTGTTTTGTTCTTGTTTTTGCAATATCTTAAGGAAATATCCATTTTCTCTCTCTTTACTATATTTTCTACACCCTAAGCAAACTCCTGGTGGAAAATATGTATAAAACATATTTTCTTTTTTGTCTCTAAGCTTATTTCTATATTCATTAATTCAAGCCAACAACAAAAAAAAAAAACTTAGGATATGAGAAAAAAATCTAAAGACTTACCAAATTTGCACATTTTGTCTCTAATTTTGTTTCCATGTCAGTATTGTTGTTTGCATGAATGAAAAAAATGCTTTTGTTTTTTAGAGATTCTGCAATATGAATATTAGTATAAAATCTGGGAAGGGGGCAAAGAAGTAAATGCAAAATAATCCCCCAAAGACTAGGAAGTTTCAAGTATTAGAGGATTTGTTTTGTTTTGTTTTGCCTTGCTTTGCTTTGGGTTGGATAGTTTCACTCTGTAAGATATGTTTTATTCAGATTGTAAACACAAGAGGAGGAACTACCAGGAAAGACAAGCCTCCCTGTGGGCAGGAGAGATAGTTTAATGCTCAAGAGCACTGGCTGCTCTTTCAGAAAATTCGAGTTTGGATCTAAGAACCCATATCCAGCAGCTCATAACTGCCTGAAACCCAAGCTCCAAGGACTCTGCCAATGTTCATCCACATTCCACAAGTACCTGCATGCATGTACATACATACACACACACACACACACAAACACATAGAAAATAACTCTTAAAATTAAGACTTCTGTTATGAAACTTAAAGTTCCATATAGCCACTGAAAGAACAATAAAAAAAGAACAATAAGAATACTGTCTTTTCACACATACTAAAACCTAAATGGTTAATGTATCCCCCCCCCCAAATGATGAAGAATATTACATTATTGAAAGAAAAAAATCAGGCTGTGAGTACAAACTAATATCATTCAATAAGTTTGCTAATCATGTAGCATTTGACTTCTTGAAATATGAACACCACTGAGGAACAAGACCCTCATTTCACACATGCTTGTGTCTGGCCCACCGAGAGAAACACTGTTGGTTCTGTGTCCTGTACCTTGCAGCCACTATGAGCCCTTGTCTTCATCAGTGGTGTGGTGGTACATAGTTCAATGGCTTCTGGCTCATGGAAGATGACTGCTGGTATAGGTTCCTTTTTCAGTGTTAGGACATTCAATTTAGACTTCAGCATGGTCTGGAAGTGCTAAAAACACAGAGAAAAAAGACAGGAGAGGTAAATCTCTTGGATTTGTACCTTGATTCAATTGCACATCCAACCTAGTAGCAAACACATTGTCTTAATAATTCTGTTGTAGTAAGTGAGGCCAAGAGATATTTATTCAATGGAGAGGGGGGAAAACCTATGAAGACTAGACTGAAATAAAGCTGTGGAAACAACCAGTGCCTAACGGAGATAAGAAGACACAAGTTCATGATGGTGTCATCCCACCCAGGACTTGATTATCTGAGAACTTTTTCTAAGGTACCATGTGTATGGACTCGTAGAGACATCACTTATGTAGATTCAGCATCGACAGGAAGGATGATCAGAATAGCATAAAAGAGGGACTCAATGGAGAAAAGCCCATGAGATGTCTATCCCCTGTCCTACCCAGCTCTCTCCTGAACTGGCTGTATGACCTTGAAACATTTTCTACTCAGTGGGCTATTTTTCTCTGTTGTCTCCAACCAGGACTCTAGGGAATCTCCAGCCCAATGCATCAGTTTGGAAAACTGTTCCAAAAGTGGCTGTTTTTAATCTTTGCTGTCTGTAGGCTCTAATTTCCTTTTTGTTACTGTGATAAAATGATCTGGCCAGAAGCAACTTTGGGAGGAAAAGGTTTGTTTTAGCCTATACTTCCAGTTCACAGTCTGTCATTCAGGAAAGTCAGGAAAGGAAATCAAAACAGGAATTTGAAGGCAGTAACCAAGGAGAAGTTTTGCTTACTGGCCTACTTACTACCTTGTTGAAGTCCAGCTACCTGGGGATGGTGCCACCCACTGTAGACAGGGCCTTCCATATCAATTATTAATCAAGACCATTTCTTACAAACATGGCCACAGATCAGTATGGTTGATGTTCTCCAGTTGAGGTTTCCTCTTCCCAGGTGACTTTAGATCCTGTCAAGTTGTCACTAGAAACTCATCATGACATTGTCCCATTCAGTCCTAGGTTTCATTTTCATTTAGACTATTGTAACAGCATCCAAACTGTTCACTTCCAACATTCTCCCTATACCAAGTATCACCACACAGAAGCTAAAGGGATTCTTCTAAACTCCAGCTAAGGTATGTTATGCCATGCTCTTACTAAACTTCTCTCTAGTATCCTTATTTCTTCATAGAAAAACCCTTAGTTTAGTTTAGCTGTTGACGCTATTCATTTAGTTTCATCTCTCAACCTCATGCTCTCAATTACGGATCCAGCCACTGTGGCCTCCTTAGTGTTTAAGAATACACCAAAGACGTACATGTCCTGTAACCTCGACACATGCTCTTTTACCCAAGGTATTTGGAAGGCTAGCTTCCTCACTTTTGCAAAAGCCTTTGTCACATATCCCTAATATCAGTACTATCTAAAAGTGTACATACACACACACACACACACACACACACACACACACACACACACACCCTCACAGGCTTTCTTACTTGGCTTAGTACTCATTTCAAGATTCTTAGCAACTGTCTCTTTGGATCTGTGTTTGCAAATGATACTTCATGGCAGGGTAGAGCATGGTCATTTGGGAGACATGGACCTCCTTAATCCCACTTGTATCAGTCATCACCTGTGACTAAGAATTCTGATGGGACCAGATATCTAGAATACAACAAGAGTCAAGGTGAGTATAATACAAGAAATTAATCCTATGACTGAGGAAGCAGAGACTGAGATATGTAGGGGATTGTGTTGCTTCATTGTAAATAATTGTCCCACCCACTGGTTTAATAAAAAGTACTGATTGGCCAAAGGTAGGCAGGAAGTGTGGGCGGGGCTACCAAACTAAAAACTCTAAGAACAGGAAGCACAGAGCAGAGTGCCAGAGAGAAGCCGGAAGAAGCAAAGGACAACCATGCTGCTGTGAGAAAAGGTACCAAGCCGCATGGCTGAACAGGAAGAATCATGGGTTAGATGAAGGGTAGAAAGTTAGCAAGTTATATGCCTGGGCCTGAGGCCGATCAGCCAAAAACTATTGAAAGCATCTGTATGTCTCTGCAGGTCTGTGGGTCTGCGGGTCTGCGGGTCTACGGGTCCTAAACCTTGAGGTTAGGCCCGAAAGTCTGGGCCAGAAACCGCCTACTACAGAGATAGCCTAAGAGGCCACCCTTGGGAACCAGAATTTTCTTCAAGTGCAAAGTCAGCTATGTTCTAGAAATGCAAGCGATCAGGCCTCCCCTCCTAGGCTTTGCCTTCATTGTATCAGGTAGTAACCTCCACTGAAATAGCAGCATGGGAAGAAAGAGAGAGGTGGGGTAAGCACAATTCCTGTCCCCTGCAGTCCTTTCCTGATCATCATGTGGCCCAAGCTGAAGCCCCATGCACATATATCAAGAAATAAAATTCAAATGGGCAGGGCAGCTCCTGCAACACTTATGTTCTTTGAATAAAAGCAAACCACAGGCTTAACTAAGAAATGCCAACTGCACAGGCTATTATCCTACCCCTACCTTTGCACTAAGGTGAGCATTGCACCATAGAAGCTCATGTCAGTACTTAAAGCTTCCATTTTTTTTCTTTCATTAGAGCAGAATTAAAAAGCAAATAGTGATCAGAAACAATTAGGACATTCCCAGAAAAAGATTCATGAGTCAAGCAGAAAGCTTTATGTGTTTTTCTTATGCTCTGATTAGGAGACACTAAATTTGCATTTTGCACTGGAGCCCACATTTTATGTAGATAGCTTTGCACACATAAACTAGGCACTGTATCTTGCTTCCCCTAACTTATTATTCTTATCGTTCACCACACCTTATCACCTCTATATAATCCTGTTTTTGTTATTCTTGTTTATCTCAGTGTCCTTCCCAAGAACATAAGAACCACAGATGCACAAGCTGTTTAATTCCATGAACTATCAGAGGGGCCTAAAATGGTGCCTCACTAACCAAAGAGATCAAAGGAACAGTCTAGAAGGTATTGAATGTATTGAAAGGAAAATAAAAACCACGGATTTAAAGCAATGACTTCTGAATCAAAGTCCATAAACTTATCTGCTTGCTACCTCATCCAAACTGCCCATCCTGGGACTTCCATTGTTTTCAATAATATATGTGTGTAAGTGTATCTATTTAAGAATAAACTGCCCCCAAAAGTTCTTTAACTACTTCATATAATTCTTGTGCAGAGGTTTGGGAATTCATAGCATGTCGTGTATACTTCAGGAGTCTTCAAATGAAGACTCTGGTGGGCAGATGTATGTGCCCACTGTCTAGACCACAGAGCCCAGTCACTCAGCTGCTACTGTGAGGGCGCTTTGGAGACAGGGCTGAAGGTTTGTAGTAAGAGGAGACTACCCTAGGTAATTGGGGAGGGATTCTCCATAAGGAAGAATACATTTACTGTGGACTATTCTCCAAGTGCAGAGTCCTAGCCTGTTCTTCCTGACAGCCTGCCTGCCTTATAGTCTTAACTTCTGGCTTATCTAGCTGGCTCCCATGCTGCAATCATGAACTCCTCCATAGAGGATCTGTATATTCTCCTAGTTGTATGTCTCTGGTTGAAACTTGATGAATGCAGTCACTTTTTAGAAGACAAAATGACCAGCTTCAATATAGTTTTAAATGGAAATGAGACTTCTGTCCACTAGAAGTGTAGAATTTGGGACTTCAGAGTGGTCAGAGTTGTCTGAAGAACACCATGGGGGGTCACTGAGCAACAGAATGAAATCAGAGAAAAAAAAACTGCATTTGAGAAAGAAAGTAGAGCAGAAAAATGAGGAAGATAAATAGAAGAGACATTCAGAAGATCAACTATGAGGTGGAAGCCTATTTGTGCCAACCTTCTCTGCCATGCAGCAAGACTACTGTAGGAGCTTCCAGACACCACTGATCCAGATTGTTGCATTCTGACTCTTGACACACAGGGAATTCCTAAAATGACATTAACCGTGGGTCCTTTTCAGGGAGGTGAGATATTCACAGTACCTAGAAGTTGAGTTTGTCTTCATGGCACTACTGCCATTATCATAGGACAAAATCCCACAGCTATAGGCTTAGTCACAGCACAAAGATTAAAAGTTGCCAACAGGCCCCTTTGCTAACCTGTCATTAACTATCAAAAACAAAAGAAACAAACTTTTACAAAGAAAACCCAAGGGCTCAGTCTTTAACCGTGCTTGCAAGTGCTCCACTAAACCAGAGGACGGACTCTCTCTCTCTCTCTCTCTCTCTCTCTCTCTCTCTCTCTCTCTCTCTCTCTCTCTCTCTCTCTCTCTCTCACACACACACACACACATACACCAATAAATGTTTCCTAAAACACCTTGGCTCACACTAGAGATTTACATACATAATGGATTGTAGTGTTTGTAATGTACATTCAAAGTTTCTGTTCTCATAAAAAGATGATAGTCTACACAACTTCTAATACTCTCCTACCTACAATCATTTCTTAGTATTTATCACATTACTGCTAGAATATTTGATCTTAATAATTAATGCTTGGGTTGCTGATTTGTAATAAGGAAAGCATTTTTAACAATTTCTAAAATGACCTTAAATGCATTTCTGCCATTTTGTACTATGTATTTACACAAAACAGCATCCTCAACACTGGCAATTATAAAATTACAATATTCATCAACACGGAAAAATATTGAAGCTACTCTGTCTTCAGTATCGCAATTCAGCCAAGATACATCTACTTTGTAAAAATAAATAAACATGTCTACCACATTATTATGTGAAATTGTTTTCATCTTTAATGAATAAAAAGTTATGTATCTACCAGGGAGTTATTTCAAAATAATCTTTATGGTTTATCAATAACCAAATGACTTCCATGCCTATTTTACATATCCATAGAAGTCACAAAAAAAAATCTTGGTAAAAGTATTTCACAAGTACAAAGAGTCTAAAAAGCCATGATATAAAATAGGTCATATAATCCCAAGGTTGTGTCTCAGATGAAGTTCTTAGAACTGTGCCACAGTGAGATATTTTAGGGTCTTAAGAGATAGCCACACAGTATACCAGCAATGACAAGGGATTGGTGACTAGGGCTTTATACCACCTTCCGAAGACCTAAGTGTATAATCCCAAGGTTGTGTCTCAGATGAAGTTCTTAGAACTGTGCCACAGTAAGATATTTTCAGGTCTTAAGAGATAGCCACACAGTATACCAGCAATGACAAGGGATTGGTGACTAGGGCTTTATACCACCTTCCGAAGACCTAAGTGTGATCTCCAGCTCTGTAAGAACTCCATGGCCTTGTCCCCCACCTGAGACTCAGTGTCCTCAAATTCATCAACTTCGGAAAGCTAGACTTGAACACATCAAGAGAAGCTATCACTGGGTCATCGCTCAGGTGCACGGGGGGGGGGGGGGGGGGAGAGATGGGGGGGGGTATGTGCAACATCAAGGCATGCAATCCTGACAGCATAATCTAAAGGCAACAAAAGAGGAAGAACATAGTGCATAGTGGAGCCTGGAAAGGCCGCTGCCTCTCAACCAAAGCTAAAGCTGCACAGAGCTCTATAAAGAAAATATGCCATCCATTCATAGGGGTGGGGGATGAATAATGAGGAAAATTAGGGCACTGCCCTAAAGAAATGAGACAAAGCTCAGCTTTCTGAATTTGGTGCTTTATGTGTGATCCCAAAACAGAGCTTCTAAATCAAACCCCATTAAGTGGATGGGATAATCACTGTGCCCTGGATAATTTTACAGTTGGCATCGCTTTCTACTCCTATTCATACATTAATCTCTCACACTTTAGCCGGCAGGGATTTACATATTTTACCAATTCAAATTGGGTGTATCTCACCTTTGTATAGATTTAACATCCAAAACATACAGCATCTCTGGAAGATCCTATTCCCCTTCCATGAGATTCCAGAAATCATTCTTCAAATTAGGAGGGAGTCACGATTCTAATCTTTCACTCACCTTACCTCTTGAAGCCAACCCTAAGGGTCACTTGTAGCTTCTACATTACTAATTCAGCAGGGCCTTAATCAAACTTTAAAAATGCTAAATGTTCGGAAGACGGTCAGAAGGAACAAATGAGGAATGAGAGTAAGGGAGCTTCAATCTTCTGTGAAAATGCCAATTTGTACAAGTAGCTGAAATCCACAGGCCTTGGAACTAAAGCCAAAGGTCTGTGTGAGAAGAATAGCGCCCCCAGATGGTTCACTCAGACTTCACACCCCTAATATGAGAAAAGAAATCATGATGATGTTCTTTGGTCATTTTTATAAAATATTCTGCCTGCTTTTATATGAATTTTTAAATTTCAACTTCCAAATATTATGCTCTTGAAGTCCACAGAAAAAAAAGAGCCTAAAAGCAAAACAACTTTTAAAATAAATAGCAAGTAATCTATACATAGTTAGGAATAACTGAGAGTGAATAAAGGAAATTTTTACTTAACTAAATTGTACTTTTATTTAAATATTGTTAATGTAAAGGGTTCTGTTTGTCTAATTGATTTGCCCTTTTTGAAAATGACTGCAAATTGAAAAATCTCCCCTAATTCAGAAGAAAAATAATTGGGCCATTTGACTTTAAGAATTAGCTTTTTAATATAGTTTATCAGACTATTGTCTGACATTTACTTTCATGTTGCAAGTCAATCATTCCTACTGAATATCTTGTTCAAAACAGTTCAAACTTGATTTTTAAAGCCTGCGCCTAGACACTCATATACACAAAAGCCTGCCTATCTTTATTAAAGACATGGCTATTGTTAAACTAACTCAAAATAGTTGTATTTACACATCCAAATTTATTAAGTTTGGACTGTACAAGGATTTTTATTTTTTCAACATCCCAGATTCACTCAGAAAAGCACATGTGATGAGCAAATAAATATCTACATACCCAGCCAGCAAGCCTATGAAAAAACTACAGGCAAGAAAAGGCTCCTCACTCAGGACTGTATGTAAGTATGGCCAAGTGTGTATGTGTATGAATATATGTGTGATGGTTCAGAGGTTAAGAGCATTGGATGATCTTCCAGAGGTCCTGAGTTCAGTTGCCAGCAACCACATGGTGGCTCACAAACATCTATAATGAGATCTGGTGTTCTTTTCTGGCATGCAGGCAGAACACTGCACACGTAATAAATATATAATTCTTTAAAAAAGAAAATCATAATTAATACAAGAGAATAATTATAACAAGATACTCTAATTGCAAAGCAACCTACTTTTCACTTTCCACTAACTGCAAACACTCTTGCATTTTTCCTTGGTGGGTCTGAATTGCTACTACCACTTTTGTTGGACCATGGGACTGAGGCTGATAAATGCAGAGTACTGTAATACCACCACAGTCAAACTGAAGATCAAGGTATCCACAAAATGACTATTAGAGAGTATAACTGTATATATATACAGGCCTTGGAACTATAGCATCAAAAGTACTCATAAGAAGAATGATGCTCTCTCTATATATATACAGTGTACACTACCTGAATATATATATATATATATATATACTACAGTGTGTAAATATTTATATTTACATTTACATATATATATATATTTATACATATTTCTCACAAAAGGCCAGTTCACATTCACGCATATACTGAGTCCACCATCCCTCTCAGAATGAAACACAACTGAAAATTTATCTATTCCTTACTTCTGGAATTTTCCAGTTAATATGTTTGCTATGTTGTTGACTGTATATGATAGTATTAATTACCAACCTGACAGGTTCTGGAATCACCTAGAGCAGTGGTTCTCAACCTTCCTAATACTTCAACCTTTGAATACAGTTCCTCATGTTGTGATAACACACAACCATAAAATTAATTTTGTTGCTACTTCAAAACTGTAACTTGCTACTGTTATGAATCATAATGTAATATCCGTGTTTTCCAATGGTCTTTTGTGGTTGCAACCTACAGGTTAAGAACCACTGATCTAGAGGCTAGCTTCCAGTCTATGCTGTGAGAGATTAGCCAGGCTCTGGGCATGTCTGTAAAAAATTATGTTAATTAGTCGAATTGATGTGTAAAGAACCACCCTAACAGTGAGGAGCACCATTTCCTGAGCTGAGGTCCTGGGCTACAGAAGAAGGACAAGAAGGCAATCGCTGTTCTCTGATTCCAGACCGAAGACTCAATGTGACCCCACTTCAAGCTCCTGTTGACATGACCAACTGTCCCTTCAGTTGTGATCCAAGATTAAACCCTTTCTTCCATCAGCTGCTTTGGTCAGATAATGTTGTCATGGCAACATACATGGCAAATTATGTGAATAACGGAAACAATAGAGTGACACGAGAGACAAAGAAAGTCTACCGGGGGTGTGAGCATGTGTGCCAGCATCTGTCTGGATGGATCTCTCAGATCAGTAGCAAACGAAGCGTGTTCTATTCCTAAATCATTTCTGTTATCCTCTAAACTATTTCTGAGTAAAAGTAAAAGTCGGTTTTCTAGTCTTCTAATCGTGAACAGTTCTTCTATTGCTACAGCATGGTTGCAAGCTATTATTCAAAAGGCATATTTGGCCTGCAGGCTGGATGCTATTTAATTCAAAGATTGTGTTGTGATTAAAATTTGAAGCTATTCAAAAAACTACTAGATATATAATTAAAATCTGCCTTCTGCTTCTCTTTAAAAAAACAAATCAACAAATCTGCAAAACAATGGGCATTCCCTCAAGGCAATAATTAGCTCTTGCTGACTGTTGCCTTTGCCTCTACTGACCCAGGGCTTTTCTCTGTAATTGACCACAGTCTCCCTTTACCCCCAGGGCAAGACTTCTTTTCCTGCATAAGTACTAGTAGCTTTTTAATAGTCATTTTATGTCTTCCTCAATTCACTCCTATCCAATACTTGGTTGACCCTTAAAAGCACTTGGATTTGCAATTTCAGGTATAAAAATGACAAATACCAGAAACACAGAATAAAACTTTCATCTTCTCATAAAGAAAATTTCAAGTACAGCTGAATTAAATTGTTATGTTTTAATTGTGAAAATTTAATAGAGAGGATCTGAGTAGAAGATATAAAGAAACAATAAAATAAACAGGCCAATACTTCTGTCCATTATTCTGCTCAGACACATGGGCAGGAATATGCTGTTCAACCATCCTCTAAGCAAGTAACTCTTTCTCACTCTTGGTGCTATATTTTGATTGACTGAGTAGAATTTAAATAGTGTGGTAGCTTGAATGTAATTGGCCCCTATAAGCTCACAGGGTTTGGCATTGTTAGGTGAGGCTTTGTCAGAGTAAGTATGGCCTTATTGGAAGAAATGTGTCACTGTGGAAACAGGCTTTGAGATCTCATATATGCTCAGTGAGTCAGTTCACTTCCTCTCACCTGTAGATCAAGATGTAGCCTCTTCTCCACTCTCAGTTCTTTCTCCAACACTACATCTGCCTTTATACCACCATGTCACACCAAGATGACAATAGACTGAACCTCTGAAAATATAACCACCCAAATTAAATGCTTTTTATTTATAAGAGTTGCTGTGGTCATGATATCTCCTCACAGCAATAGAAACTCTAACTAAAACAACTAGGTAAGCTCTGTCTGTGTTCTTACTTCTGCTTTCAAGTAGCGTGGGTTAACAGGAATGAGAGCAATACTCACTTAAAGTAATAAGACAGCTTTGAAAAACTATGAAACAACAGTCTGTGAGGCATTGGCCATCTGTCAGTGAAGGAGATATAACCCAGTGAGGTAGGGTACACTACTGACCAGCTTACCACCTTGCAGAGCTTACTGTCCATGAAGGAGGCAAGCCCTAAAAAATACAACCCAGTGACACAGGTCAGTCTACTGAGCAGCGCACTGGCTTGCTGGCCTTAAGGAACATAGCAGGGAGGACAATCAGAGCCCAGTGCTCACCACCCTCCAGCTGAGGAGATGGAGAGAAAAAAGAGGAGAAATGTACAGAGAGAAATCATTCTGTGAGGCTTGCAAGGACCCTCTTAAATATTCAGCTGAGAGCTGATAGCATATGCATGAAAGGAAACTAACCCAGGCTGGAAAAGAACTGCTGAAAAGGATTAGAGACTGTACTTCCGGGTATGCACACAGAGCCTGTACATGCTGTCTGTTCATTCCAGCTAAGGTGAAAATTTGTATGGAGCCACAGGGCTAGTGGTGCAGTACTCAAGGAGAGTGGGTAATAATTATGAGTCGGACTACATACCACCCTGTTGTGCCCTAAAAGTCTTCAAAAGAAGATTCTAAAAGAACAATTTGTTTACAGGTTAATTCATGAACTAAACAATAGAAAGTGGAAGAATCAGAACATACATGCAAAACCTCTCTTGCCAGCATCTGAGAAAAATGATTCCAAAGGTCGTACAGCCAGTGAAAACTCACTGGACCTGCAAGATGACAAGGAATTAAAATTAACAATGAGGCAATAAATCAAGTTACCAAAATCTATGCGGAGCTGACATGATCTGATGAGTAGGTAGTACAAGTGACATTTCTCTATACTCAATCAAGTAGCACAGGCTTTAGCCAGTGCAATAAAACAAGCAAAAGAAATTAACAGGTTCATATTTAAAAAATAAAAATAAAACAGTCTATATTTCCAATGATTCACCTAAGACTTATATATAAACCCACATTAATTAAAAAAACTATTACTTAAATCGACGACTGAGCCCACCAAGGTTGAACAACATAAGATCAATGTACAAATCTTGTACAGTTTAGAAACAAACAATTTGGTGATTTGGGCATATGCTCATAAAACAAGCTACATTTTTAAAAATCAAATCTAAAGACATCCAAGTTTTCCATATTAGATGGAAGATTTTTTAATGTGATTAAAAATGTTTTAAATGCATCAGAAAAAATTAAAGGAAGCAAAATATTGATATTCACTACAACATGGATGACACATTAAACAGTTACTCTAATAGACAGTATGATCCTACTTATGGAAAATTCTTGGAAGTGCATATCAATGTATAGAAGATCAGTAATTGAGTGGAAACAATAAAGAAGGGAGGGAGGAGAGTGAGAAACATGAAGAATGGAGTGTGGCAATGATTTCATGAATATTAAAATATCAATGCACCGAACTGTGCACCTAAGTGTAATAGTTCATTGAATGGCATATATACTTTAGCACAGCTATTTCTCAGAGGAAAAATAGTTCCAAATAATCAATCAACCTGCTTTAGGTGGTGTTCTATATGACAGAAAAACGTTCTAGGAGTTGAACATACTGAAACTCAAAGCCCAATGGCTAAGAGTTCCAAGAGATTCCCCCCAAAATCTGTGAGTATGCAGGATTTTAATATTTTGTGATGACTTTTGAATTAAACTCATAAATGGATATAAAATTAATAGTCAAAGTCCTTCCTCCTTAGATAAGTGACTGATTTTTAAAGGGTGTATAAGAGAAGTATAAGATATAATTAAAAGGCCATCAAGGCATCTCAGGTAGAGACATTTGCTGTCAAAACTGATAAACTGAGCTCTAATGCCCAGGACCTACAGGGTAGAAGGAGAGAACCAGTTTCTGCAAGTTGTCCTCTGACTTCCATCATGGCAGCATATGCACAGAACACACACACACACACACACACACACACACACACACACACACACACACACACACACTTGGAAAACATATAAGAGTATTTTGTAAAACCATAAACAAAGAAAATATTAGAACCAAAAAAAAAAAAATCTTCCAATCAAGAGAATAGATTTTCATCCCAGCTGGACTGGTTCAATCACATTATCTAAGGACTACTCATGAGATGGTGTAATGTTTTACAGGACCCTTACTTCTACACCAGTAACTTAGGGCTGCAGCCATGGAAGGCTGCCCATTTTTTCTGAATTTAGAAAAACATCTTTCCCTTTTCTTCCTTCTCTCTTACAAGGATGCCTACATTAATGCTTTTGGCTTTTTTCTGCAACTCTTGGGACTTGTTACTCTGTCTATAAATCCTCTATCCCCATCATGTGGCTGCTGTCTGCTGGCCATGTGTCTGCTCTCCACTCCTTCAATGCAGTGGCTTCTTCCTTTCTCTCCTTGATTTTCCTCATCCAGGCAGCTGCTTAAGATTAAAGCTCCCCTGGCTTTGTAGTTTGTTTGTTTTTTTAAATACATTAAAACTGTCATTGTGATTCCACTTGAGTTCATTCTTAAGTTCTTTTAATAATGACACCAAGAACCCGAAAGGGAACCTTGATGCCCTCTGTATCACATGGCAACATTTAGGAACTCCACAATTCCAGTAGCAAAAGTAGACATAAAAAAACAAACCACTTCAAATGAGCCCTGGAAGTTAGCTGAAGCAGCTTTCATTAGCTAATATTGGAGATTCTGAGCAGAAAAAAAGAGATAATCAATAATCTATAATAAAAACAACACTAATTTGAATAACACTGAATTTGTGGCAAAGTTGGAGGGAGAAGAGAGAAAGGAAAGGAAGGAAGGTGGGCAGGAGGTAGGAAAGAAGTTGGTCCTATGTGAGAATCAAGACTTTATAAATACACATAAAACAGAAAGTCTGAAGTCATCATTTAGCAAAGGACACAATTTAGCGAGCCAAATGTGGTAAAAATTAAGATTGCTCTATTGTCTTTTAAAAATCTCCCCAGATGTACCTACAAAGAAAAGTATAGAACCTGGAAGATGTTACCTAGCAGTGGCCATAACAATCACTTCCACAATGAGACATTCTGACATGACTTACATCTTGATGCAACACACTAATGAGGGCACAGCATCATTTCAGGAATAGCCTCATTATCCAAATTAATAACCTGAACTTAACCTATAAATTATAGATAAGCCCAAGTCAGCAGTGTTGTAAATAATAACAGATAGAATTCTTGAATCATTTAACAATCATTAAAAAGGAGAATTTAAACAGAGCTAGCATATAATGGGGTTACAAAACCCCTCTAGATGCCATAGACTAACAAGTAAAAAAGCCCAGAACCAAAACTAAATTACTTTTTGTAGCTGTTGGTCAGAGTTAACCCAGTTGACCCCCAAACATTACAGGCTATTTTCAGTGTTCTTGTCATCCTGTAGAACTTGACAGAAAGGCCATATGACTCAATATATCCCATGGTTAAGTCACAGAACATGAGAACGTCATAGTAATCACCTGGAAGCTTTATCCCTACTACCTAGCTTTCATACAGCTGGAAGGTGCTTTGAATAGAGAGGAAAAGTAACCAACAATCTTATGTATCTGACAACTCTGTGAGTGACAATAGTGACTGACAAGACATGCCTGCTGATGTAACAGTGGCACAAGCATCATGGAAGTGACTAATAACTTCCTGGTTGGATTTTAGGCCTGTTCAATAAGTTGAAACTCTTATCTGTCAACATTGTTGGGTCCAAGAATGTGTGGCTAGCTATGACATAGTCTGTAGGTGACAACCTGTTCACTATTATTTTGCTAAAGAGACATGGTATCAGTCAGATTCCTAATAACTTATTGCTATAATCATGTACTAGTGTAACTTCAACCCTTATCACAGAAACTTCTTTTCAGAGTAGATGGTGATGAATACTTCTATTTGTCTAAGGGTAATTTTGATTTTATTAGTTTTATGCTTTTTTTTCTTGTTAATAAGATGAAGGCAATGCCTTTTCTAGCTTTCTATACTCTAGGTAAAAGCCAGTATTAAAACTCCTATTTATAGTAAGTTAAAAAAAACAAAGCACATCAAAGAATGTTTGGAACATATGCATTAAATGTCCTAAAATACACATTATCATTATCTATCAATCCCTCTAAATCTTGACATTTTTCAACTAGACACTTATATCTCTCTGGATGCCCTCCCTCCTCCATCACTTTCTCTCACAGATATTAGCCCTTCCTTCTTCACAAGTCAACACTGGAACACAGACCTGCAACCTTCTTGAGGAATTACCCAGTCCTAAGAAGTACATTCCAGGTGACTCTGAGCAACTCTCATTTCAGAGGGAAAAAGTGGATCCTAAAGAAGTGAGAAGCCAAGTCTGAAGTCATCCATGGCTGAAATCTATGAAGTTAACCTGTTCATAAGCTGATGGCTGCCTCAGTTCTTAACATGCCCTTCTAGGTCTCTGCTACTTCCATCTAAAGAAGACAAAGAAGCTGTCACTCCATTATTTAAAACTGACTAACACACCTGATTTTGTAATGTTAATGCAATCATGCTATGAATTAGAAGACATTAGAACTTTCCCAATAGTAGCTCTACTATGCATACAATGACTAGATTGTATATACTTCTCTAAGCCTGTCCTGACTTCTCATAAATCATCCTTCCTAGAAAATTAAGATGTGTGTGTGTATGTTACCTTTTATCAACTGTCAGATACAATATAAAGATTAAATCATTAACATTTCTAGTAATACTCTAACAAAAGCAGCCTAGATACATTTTCACTCCCCATGGTGCTCCTTTTATACTTAGAGTAGTAACTGGCACACATAAACACACACATACAGAGATGCACACAAACACATATACATACACATGCAGACACAGACATACACAGACATATTCAGACATATTCAGAAACACAGATAGACATAGCATACTTGTACACAAAGACATACCCATACACACATACACACGCATACAGACATACACAGGTTTTTATCATTTTCCTTCTAGACAATTACTTACAAATGTCTTAAAGTACAGATGCAAATATATTAATATGAGCTATTTCTGGGCTGTTGAACTGCTTATAGTTCTTTTCTCTTAATCTGTTTTTTTTAATTTTTATTCCATATCATTTAAAAAGCCTGTGCACATGGATTTCATGCAAAGTGCCATGTAAGTTATCTGTAGCAATAGCAGCTGGAGGCATAGATGAAGTAGATCACAACTATGTCATTCTCTGATAGAGGAGAGCTTTGTAAAACAGAAATCCACCACTGAAAACCCAATCAAAGCAAGGGTGCTGAGGAAAAGGACATCGTGTACTTATCTTTCTCCAAGAGTGGGGTTCAGGGCAAGCACTCAGGGCAAATCTGAGCCAACATTTTTTTTTTTTTTTTTTTTTTATGAAAAGGATAAAAAACAATTCAAGTGTCAGAAATCAAACCAAATATTATGAGCTCAAGATTCCAAACACCTTCTCACATTTCCCCCAAAAGGACTTCAATTCAGTCCCCAGAAGAACAGGAGCAAGGGCCCTTTACATCCTGACTGGAAAGGTTTTGCCTCGTGGTGTCTGTGAACCTCTCACTCATCAGAACTCAGAACACACCCACACACAATAACCACGAGGACATTTCTGTTCACACACATTTGGCATTTCTTCTACTTGGTTTGTGCTAGGCAAGACTTGTGCACAGGCTATGCAGTAATGACTCCATCCTGGCAGTTTGAAAGGAAACTAAAAGTAATTTTATCCTTGGGCTTCTAGTGGTCAAGAAGGTGACATGCCAGAGCTCTGGCAAACCAGAGTTCACTCTGATAAGGACTCAGCGGAATGCATGGTAATGCAAAGTCAAGTACAGAGAATTTAATTGCTAGATATGATGCCTTGAGGGAAGTTTCCTTTATTTAACGGCTAAGTTGCCCACATTTCCAGACACAGCAACTCTACATTTTGCTGACAGTCCTTTCAATTGTCATCACGTTAAATAGATTTCTCTGAATTATCTTACATTGTGGCCCAAGCAGAACCAGCTTCACTCCTTGTCCTGTGGCTGGACTTCAGCATATACAGTAATTAGTATTTCCATGGCCAGACACCCCACAGTTCTGTTTACACATTGGCTCCTTTTCTTCCCACCAATCCTGAACAAAATGGCTTACAATCATCGCCAAACAAATGTTTAATAAGTAAATGAATAAACACATGAGTCAGGAAGAGTCAATCAGAATGTTAAAACAACATCTCAAGGCAAACAACACCTAAGCCATGCAATTCTTCTCCTACTTTATTCCCTTCCATCTTTTTGTTGCCCTACTCCATCCTAGAAACCACCTCGACAATGCATTTGGTCTAAATTTACAACCAAGGACACATGCTCACTGCAATGGTGCGAACGCTCTGTACCATGGCTACTATGAACACGGGCTAAAATGCACTCAAGTCTAATGAAATCTCCCAAGTCCTGTCTGACAAGGCAGACTCTGTAGCCACACAGAGAAGCAGGTTGCCTCATAGCTGGCCTCTCTTAGCTGTAGCAACAGGAACAGCTGCCATTATGTCAGCAAAGAGCTCCAACCACAGCAGTGAGAAAAGGAGGAAGTGTGCACCAACCAAGGAGGGGCTTTCAGGCCTCCCAATGAAGTGAGTGTAGAATGCGTAGGGACAATTCAAAATACACATAAAATGTGGAGAGGTGTGGCTTATAAAAAAAGGTACAAAAAGTCAGAAAAGGGAAGCACAGCTATTTGTAAAAAGTCTGGGCACAAAGAGGAGAGGTGGATATGGAAAAAGCATGTATAGCAGAGTACCAGAAACTAGTTGGTTTAAACAATGACTTTCTCATATTTTTGACTGAGGGGTTAGAAGAGAGCAGGTGTCAGCAGGACCATGAATACTCACTGATGGCTCTAGCCAACAAGCCTCCCTTGCCTCTGCCAACTACTGCTGTCTATGAGAAATCCCTAGCAAAACTGGGCTTGTAAATGCATTGATACAAATACGTGGTCCTTTTTTTTTTTTCTGTGTCTTTGCACATTATCTCCCCTCTGTTTCTGGTTCTAGCTCTGTGTCTAAATGTCTAAATTTCTTTTTGTAAAGAAAATAGTCATGTTGGATTGGGACCCTTGTGAATTACCTCACTATCATTTCATTCCCTCTTTTTCAGATTTTCCTCCAAATACAATGATATTTGGATGTAATAAAATCTAGTATTTTCAAACATATGGCAAAGGTGGTGGGCACAGTTCATCTCATAAAAGGAAGAGAAAACAAAGCCACCGAGGTTGCATGGTCTATAGTCTGAAGTTTCTGATCCATCCTACACCCAAGGTCCAGATCCACAGTCTCTTGGTCCAAAAGACTACACAGAAGCTTATATTCATTACAAGTTGTTTGGTTTATGGCTCAGACTCATTACTTACTAGCTGTTACAATTTAACCCATTTCTATTTTTCTGTGTCTTGCCCTACAGCTAATGGCTTTGCCTATGTTCCATTATATCTTGCTCTCTTGGGCAGCAGCTGGAGCATCTCCCTCTGACTCTGCCCCCTTCCCCTTTATCTATGCTTGGATTTCCCACTTACTTTCAAGTTCTCTTGACATAGATCAAAAGGGCTTTTTTATTAAGCAATAGTATTTACAGCAAATAGAAAGGCATCCCACAACAATGGTCACCTGAGCAAAGATATTTCATTGCTTATCATTCATCAGTACTATTTATTTTTACATCTCTTAAATCTAATATCTAAGACTAGACATCCAAGGCTAGACAGCGGTGGAATTAAGCTGGCCTGGGGGTATGAACTCCGCTGCATAGTCACAAAATATGAAAGCAGTTCAATAAGCAGCTCAGGCTGCCAACAACCAAAGCAACACATCTTTACATAGTTCAACAAATATTCTCCTCCACAATTCACATCTCCCTTGAATGATGCATTGAGGAGGGTGAATTTTGGTTTGTTGGTTTAGTGTTTTGTTATTCATATTTATGAATCTTTTTTCTAAGGCTCACATGCCACTCACAACCGTATGGCAGCTAGCTTTACATCACCCCTTGTGTTTGTACCTTCCCCATTCACTTCCTTCAACTGTACCAGTGCTTCCTATACTGAACAAGTATCTATTTATACACAATCCTTTACCTAAGGGACTATTTCAGGAAGGTCCCAAAATTAAGACAAAGCCCATTGTCCATTCTTCCGTTTTAATACAAGCTACTAAATGTTGATTGTGAGCCATTTTGTAGGTATGTGACATATAGCCCCCGTATCTCAGTGTGAGGTAGAAAGAGAAGCAGGTCTCTTACAGTCAGCTAAAGGATGCTGTAAAGAAGGGTATATGAAAGAGCCCCAATTGTAAAAAGTTGGATGACAGCATTTGACACCTGGGATTGGGTTGGAATCTGTTTTATGGGAGAGAGGACAAAGGAATCTGTCTTCGAAGTTATGCACTGTTCCTCAAACTTTCTTATATTATTTGTCCCTTTAGTTGAGCCTTTAAGGATATTTCTTCTCCCCCCCCCCCAGACCTGCCCACCACCTGAGAAACTGAAATACTACATCTATGCTTTACATAAGATTTTGCTCTGTTACAAACATTTCCATTATAAACTTGAAAATGCCTCTCATCCCTAACCAAGAATTAAAAATTGTTCCCATTGAAAGTGCATTAAATAATAACAAAAGAACAATATAAATTAAAGAACACTGTGAGAAATACCAATGGGTACGAACATAAACAATTTATATAGGCAGAGGAAAAGAGGTCAATTTAGTTGTGACTTATTTGATATACCTATCATCAGAGAAGGAGTCTAGGTCCCTCCCAGTGCAACCAGTAAACTGGAAATCCAGTTGCCATGCTGTGATGAATAACAAAGAGCCCCAAGGGCAGACATACACAGGGATTGAGCAGGATAGCCCATCTCAGGTCCTCGCCAACATCACAGCACCAATTTACAGCCCCGGAAAACCATTTTGAAAGGCAGCCATTCCTCTAAAATAACACCAGCTCTTGAAGCTGCCATCTTGAAGCAAACCACAGATTCCAAATGAATTGCTCCAACTGCCTCCTGGAGTTCTGTCCAAATTGAAGGGTTCTGGCACAATAAATTATTGCTTGCTGACTTAAGTAGCCAACTTTGAGATTAATTTGAAACATACCAAAAACAAAATCCAGAATATGTTTGTAGATATTACTCAAAGTTGATCAACTCACATAGTGAGTCCACTACATATTTATCTCCCAGTCCGAATCAGGCTTTGTTCACTGATTTTCACACATCTCACAGCCTATCGCTTGAGCAGAAATTTGCTAGGGGCTATTCTGTCACACTGTGAACCCTGAGCTTATATTTGCACTTATTAAATAAAGTTAACCTAGAGTCAGGAGGCTGACTTAGCAGCGAGTTGACAAAAAGTAATCATAGAGAATCAGAAGACATCTGGAAGAGATAGAGAGATACATCAGGAGGAGTAAGGAGAGATTTGGAGTAGCACAGTTTTTTCGTTTGGTGGAACAGAGGGACACACTCTCTTTCAACGGCGTGGAAAGTTAGCCTCTCTGAGCTAGCAGATTTTCACCACAGACTATGAGTCTCAAGTCTTGTTTATAAATAGAATGACAGAGATTTAATTAAAGCTACCTTTAGTAGTAACAGCAGAGCCAGTGCCTGCAGGAACAGAATTCCTACCAAGCTTCAGCTTGGGCAGCTGGGCCACTGCCATAAAAGCAGGCCTGTAACTTCGGAATCACAATTTCTGGCTAAAATAGCAGTAGATTAAGGTGCAGCCACTGTGCTGAAACTAAAACAACAGACACTGGGTAAACAAGGAGTTGGTTCTTAAATGACCATGTCACTGATTAGAAGGAAAAAAGTCCTTTATTCTTGTCAACAACAATTTTTTAAATAATGTTACTCTCGTTAGTGATCCAGTTATCTTGTAAATAAAACAATCCCAGGTCTCCATAAACAAGAATACCACATTCATGAAATGGGGGAAAATGATAAATGTATCCACATATTAAACAACTTTCAAAAAGCAGACCAAAAGGAGCATTTTCCAACATAACTAAGTGAAAATATTGGGTGGGCAAACAGGCTCAGCTACACAGAGATATAACATCATGACATGAGAGAAAGGAACAAGAGATTCTTTCTCATTCATACCCGTCCTGGGCCACAGGGATCATTTCTTAAGCTACACTAGTTTTAAACATTAAATTTTGCTCTAAAACATATAATACTCTTGCTCATCATGACTTCCATCTTCCACATTCAGTCCCACCCTGACCTGCAACAGGACCTATGCAGCTGTGATTTAGAATCATTAGGAAGAATTATTTTTATAGCACTATTAGAATTTGCTCTGTTTGCAGCTACATAGGTAGAGTCTCTCCCAAAAAAAATCCCCTACTGATTGTAACAGAGGAAGAGCCAGGGAAATTCTGTGACTTATTAAAACGGATTTTAGCATCCTGATGCCTACTTCCTTCCATCTTCTGCTTCAAATACAAACTCTAGCTCCCTGAAATTATTCCAAAAAGTAACATCTTTCAAGGCAACAAATTGAAAACAGGTGCACTGTTAGCATGTAAATTTAAAACAACTTTTACATTTCCTTAGTTTCATCCAACATGCTCATAAAATCTAGACTTCTGCAGCTTAACCCAAAGTTCCCACAAACTTTAAAAAGCCAATTAGCAAATTAAATTACAAACAAGAAAGATAAAGAAACCTGACTTCCCACCAGTGAATGGACTTGGTAAACAAACCTTAAGTCCACAACCAAGTCAACAGTAATTGGTTCCATTTGGCTCGGCTCAGTCACACAACTGGCTGACTTTGCCCTGAAGGCATATGATTTTCAATTCCTAAATCCAGCATGCATTTCCAATGCAGACTTCACTATAGGTTACTTTAATTAGGTATTCGAGTCCCCACATTCAAAAGCTCATGTCTTAGAAAGTCTCACAAACTCTTGCGGACACTGATAATGCCAGTGATACTCAATAATACAAGATCTTTCCTCATAATGCTATCTGTTGAGCATTCAGGCTTCATTTCAACCATTCTGGGTGGATGTTTATGGCTCTAATATAATTCTCTGCTGTTTCTGTTTTAGTCACTCTTACTATAATGACAAGAAAGACACCACATAAGCCTTACAAACCAAATATTTGATTTATATGATATTTTCATTGTGTTTATTTCTTTTTGATCAGGCAATTAACAAAAGACAGCAAAACTATCTACTATGGGCCAGAAGGAACCCACAGGTAGCTTGTTTATGAGTAACTTTACTTCAGGTTAGCTGAAGTAGGTTAAATCCCCATTCCACTTCTTATTAACTGCACAAGCTTGGGAGCCTACTTACCCCCTCAGACCTTGGTTTACCATCTATAGACAGGGATGACCATAGTATCAGCCCTATGGGTTACATAAGCATGAAGCTGGTTAGATCCAGCACGTAAGCACATATCCTGTCTTAGAATTACCTGTAATTATAAACCGAATCATCAGCAACAGGATTAACAATACTCATTGTCTGAATGTCCAATAGCATTTCCTCACCGCATCTTTCATTTGTTTTGATGCAGGGAGGATTATTTTGTTTTTGCTGTTTCCATTCTCTAACTTCTTCATTGTGTCTTTTTTCTTACTTTTCTTATTGTATTCAAGTTTTAAAATGTTTTTTCTCTCTCTTTTCCATCTCACCGCTGACCTATTGTTTGTTTAATAATGGGTGAGTTCTACAAATTATTCTTACTGGCTTCAATAAGGCAAGGATTGATATCTCAAAGTGTTGGTGAGACAAGCCAGAGTATCCACTCCAACCTCAAAGAACTCCTCCTCTTCATCACCATTATCTTGGTTGCCATCCAGCCAGCTGTATCTACATGATTATTTTAGGTGTTTGATTCAGAAAATACCCAGTTCAATCCTCTGAGGTGGGGACTAAAATCAAACAAGTTTACAGAGGTCAAACTAAAGAACAAAAAGATTAAATAACTTAGCCTCCATGCAAGCAGCTCAACTTCAACATGTCCTAAACTCTGCCATCCTTCCCCAGAAAACTTCCGTATAGAGTTCTTGTCAGCCCAACATGAGCTGAGGCCCAGGCCGACATTCTCTCTCATCTTTCTTTTTAAAACTTTTGGTTTTTAGTGCTTGGGATATGTAACCCAGGGCCTCTGCTACATCTCTGGCAGTTACCTTTTCTTCCTTGGGTTTTTTGTTTGTCTGGTTTTTGGTTTGGTTTGGTTTGGTTTTAACTTTTATTCAGGATTGATTTTTCTAACTCTAACCTAAGAGTGTATATCCATTCAATCAAAACAGGCAACCAATTATCTCTATTAAACTCCTCCTAGTTACTATGTTTTTATTTCTATCAGAAGCTAACACATAAATAAATATAACTTTTCAAAAAGAGAAAGAAACTTGCTCACAGCCTTATATTCTTATGAAAGGGTCGACAATGGAACCTCATCTGAGTAGAGATACCAGTCTTGTGAGCTGCACTAAGCCACTGGCACACTCCCTTTCTGGTGGCCACTAGCACCAACGGTGAGCACAAACCAGTAAGCAGAAGACCTCAAAACAGACTGAAATTAATGAGTTCTATATACAAGTATTTTCTTTAGTGATTATTTCTAAAGAAAAATATTCAGGTAGTAATGTTTGTCAGTGGTAGTCATCCTGCTTCCCCACCTTTAGTCTTTATTGGAGACTGCTGTGAGTTGTTCCAACCCTCCTCAAATTATATGTCCTAAATTCTTTAATAAGTCACTATAAATATTTTCTTTTAAAAAGCCAGAATGTTCATGTATATATATTTCTTAATTGGATTAAAACATTTTTAAATGTATGTATATTTCTTAGATGGATTCAGTAAAATGTATTTTATTATTTATAAAGACTTTAACCTTCTCAGATCAAGACTGATTTTCATCATTTCAGTATCAAATACTAGAGACAGACAGGAGGACTGTTCACTCTCAAGGAGTTTGGAGGAAAGAATTCTATATGCTCTAAAAGGGACAGAAGGAGGTATGAAGAAAGGTGTAGAATCAACCATGTTCAGGAAGCATGACTCAGAGGAGAGCAAAAAAGCAAAAGTAATGGAGAGAAGCCAAACTGACATTAATGCAGCCCTGTCTGATTTCACGGAGACAATGGCCCAGCCTGGAAGCAGACACTCTTAGAAAAGGTCAGATATGAGAACGTGATCCAAAGACATTATGTATTGTATGCTCCCTTAGACCATTGGCCTGCTTTCCACATCACCCCTCTGCTCTGGGTGTGTCTGGGAATGGAAAGGGGCACTCTTACTCCTCTTTAGGGCTCAAGATCCTACAAATCTTGTCAGTTAGGATCCAGTGCTGTTCCTCTTCAGACTGAGGCACTGTACCACACCTATATTTGCACAATGAAAGTGTGTGTGCCTCGGGGTTCCCCTAAGCCAGGAAGAAAGTAAAAGAACAGGAACCAAACCACACAAACAAACCAAACTGGACAATAAATAGCATGGTCCTTTTGGAAAGAGTCTACCGACCAGGAGCTAAAATGGTTCTTAGGAACCCTACTAGGTGACTAGGAAACAGAGCCCATACACTCTGTCCCTGCTCAGACATTAGCAGATGCCAGGAGCTGCTGATATTCATCAGAGCCCGGACTGTTAAAAATTAAGTGATGAAGAGAAATACCATCACAAAAGATAGAAGCCAGTGGGACTGCAGGAGACTCAAATAGAAGTTTTAGGTAAAAGACATCATGAAGTTTTATACCATTTACAAAGACATGCTGGCATCTTTTAGAAAGCATAGAATGCTTTTCATTAATAACCTATTAGAATCTGTATCTTTCCCTTTAATGCAATCTTGTAAAACTCAGTCATGCAAGATTTCAAGTTCTCTCTCTTGTTTTCTTAAACTCTCCTAAAAGAAAAGGTAGATACAAGGGAAATGGCAAGTTTTACCTCACTCTGTAAGAACATATCCTGCTGAGTTGATTTACAAGGCAGCTACAGACATGCCTGTCATTTGTCTGTCCTGGTTTTGGCCCAAATCAGAGCAACACAGGAGGCTGGATTCTTCTTGGTTACAAGGTCTTTTATTGAGAAACAACCCATTCTAATCTATCTCACTTTGCCCCTTTTCTGCCCAGCAGAGTCTCTCAAGAGTTCTACTTTCAGGCAATGAAAACCAAAATCTGTGCCATACACACACACATCATCATCATCATGGGACGTGACTGATTTTCTAGTGCTAACACACTCGATGGCTACACCCACATGCTCTTTGTGTAGATTCCAAATCTTCCTCTTTTAAACTTCTGCCTCATCAGTTGTTACAAAATCTTCAAATGGTCTTATTGTATTCCAGACTGCCAACATGACTAATGTGATAAAGAAAGACATAACTTAGAGTCCAGTATAATTTCCGGTGTTGTTGACATTAAAGTTTGTTAGAAATTAACAAATCATGTAAATTATCTAGTCTATGTACATACAGATGGCATTGGGTACATAATTATTGCTTCTTAAGTTTGTGCTAACATTATGTTTGCAATGTGACAGAAGGAAGCCTTTGGAAGAGGGATCTCAAAGATGTAGCAGAAACAAGTATATAGTTTTTGAGAAGCAATTGTGAGCAGTCTAGTTTGGATGACAATAACAAAATCAATATCAAAGGGTGACTGTAGAAATTCATATTAAAGTAAATAGATATGGATCCGGTCAAGAAAGAATATACCACAGATCCTTAAAAACCAGCATTTGAGGTAAGGGCATGGCAGGATTAATCTTTCTATTATCAATATACTTTTGAAATGAGATCTTCTTTCAAATAGCAAGATGAGAGTGAAGGGAAGAAGTTACCTTGGTTCCATTTCTCTGGATATTTCTCTAAGACATCACCACTGAGCATGAAGAGATTCAAATCCCTTCCGTATCCTTGGCATGCAAATTATGTATTTAAAGTTCTGGGCCACTGAACTGCAACAGAACAGCTCATAAATGACACTCAGCTGTATGTCTCTCTGTAGACATTACCATAAACGTCTGTCACTCAAGTGATGAAGACCTAAGAACTACAGCAAGCCTTGCTAACTTGTACCCATTGCATTTTGCAAGGAAAGTTAATCACCCCTTGACTTCACCTACAGAAAGATGATTAAATGGTATAGCTGGAGGAGAGGGAAACTTACATGCATATTGTGAAGGAGCTAATCTGGGTGAGCTGCCTACTGGAAAGATTCCAACTCTGTGACATTCTGTAAACTAAAAGCTACAGAGTCAAAATAGATCAGTTGTCATCAGACACTGAGGGAGAGAGGTATGAATGAGTGAAGTATGGAGGATCTTTAGAGAAGAACTATCTGTGGTGGCAGATATGTGTCATTACGAATGTGTTCAAATTCAGAGGCATACAAAAGAATGAATTCTGGTATAAACTATGACCTCTGGGTGATTGCGATGTGTCAAAGGAGATCCATCAGTCATGGCAGATGAAATGCTCTTGGGGATGATGTTTATAATGAGGACAGCTATGCATGTGAAGAAGAAACATAGATATATAAGATATGTGTTCATGTATGCATGAGTGTGTGTGTGTGTACACATGCACATGCTTTATATATCTTCTGAATTCTGCTTAGAAACGAATTCTCTAAAACATACAGACTATATATTTTTAAGCAATAAAAGATGCCTTCCAGAACTGTGCCAGAGTAGTCTGAGGAAACAGATTTGAACTTTGAGCAATTAGAGAACACTAGCCATAGCTCCGTATTAAGCATCCAGTGCTGTCTGCCATCTCCTGTTTTCTCAGCTGACACTCATGAATGCCATGGACTTCCACCATCTTCAATACTCAGTGACCTGAAGTCATCCTCCTGCCACCGGTCCTCTGTGACTCACTCTCTCATACCCTCAGTCTTTCTTAGCCAGCTTACTTTCCAAGGTCAGTAATCATAGCAAGACCCTTTTATATATGTTTAATGGTGACTGCATCAAATTCCCTTGGAAAAGAACACAAGAAAAACAACTTTCTGCTTAAGGCAGGGATGCATGCACACAGCTCCTCCTGGCTGGATAAACACAAACAAGCCAAGCAGCTCTTGTGTACAATTCACAACCACAAAGCCAAGTGGGAAGTCTCCACTGTTAGCCAATATCAATGCTCTCCTTCAACCAACTGTCCCCTTGCTCTCTATATGACTGTCTTATATGTGACTTTATTTGAATGTAGGGCTGTCACAGAAATAACCAAGTCAAAGTGAGGCTATCCTAGATTAAGATGGACTCTATTGTAAACACATCATGTAAGGACCACAAGAACATGTCTACAATCCAGGGAATGCGAACAATTACTAGCCATCACCAGAAACAGAGGGAAAGGTGTTGAATAGATTCTTCAACAGAAGGAACAAACTGTGTTGACACTTGAATTTCTCACCTCCCTAACTGGAGGGAAAAAATCATTTCTGCTGCTTGTAAGTCATTGTGACAGTTGATGCCATTTGTCAACCTAACTGGGTCTTGGTGCAGATACTTCATCAAACACTATTTAGGGTGTCTTTAAAGGTACTTTGAGGCAAGATTAACGAGCATTTCTATTCGTAGACTGAGTAAAGTAGATGGTCCCTATCTACTCACTTGAGGCCTATGTAAAACAAAAGGCTGGCCTAACTACAACAAATTGGGGGCCTCCACTTTGTTCTCAGGCTGGGACACCAGTCTTTTGCTGACTGAGATCTCAGTTTCTAGTGGATCTCAAGCCTCCTAGCTTTTGAACTAGAAATGTTCAAAACTTGTTCAACTGCTTCTCAGGGCTCCCAATTTGAACTAGAACTGCATCTTTGCCTCTTCTGAGTATTCATCTTGCAACCATGGATCCAGGGGTTTGTCAGCTTTCATAGGCACAGTCCTTTCCTGTCTTCCATACGTTCTGAGTCCCCAAGAACAGCCACTCATATGTGCTACCCAGGAAACTGGCGAATTTCCTCTTTCTCTCAGGAAACTGATGCACATGGATGAGAGTTTGCTGGAGCTCAGCAGAGGCTCACAAGTCTCTCAGCATCTGTCCACCTCCAAGACTCTGTCATGCCTGTGTACTCACTATAACTACAGGAATTCTACTATCAGTCTCACACTCCATCGCTTCCTAACTATTTGAGATGCAGTCCTGACTACTCTTCCCTCCTCTGTACCATTTCCTTTTCCTTCAAAGATTTCTCTAAAGATGAAGCATCTTCCCGTTTCCCATGGCTGAAAACATCATCTTTCAAGTTGACTCCTTCCTTTCCCCGACAGGAACCGCTGCGTTCTCTCATCCCCTTTGTAGCAAAACTCAGACTTGTATATTTTCTTCAATTTTCCTAGTTTTCTTCTAACTGGTCTCTCTTAAAAACCCATTCTGGGGCCTCTAGGTGACTCAGTGAATCAAGGTTGTTGCCACCAAACCTGATTATCTGGCTTTTTCAAGATGTCCTCTGACACCTTCACATTCATCACAGGGAGTGTACACATCCATGTGATCATGTACACATAAACACACACAACAAATGTAAATTTTAAAAATTAAAATCATTTTAGTCAAGCTGTCCCCATCAATCCACAGAAATGGCTTTACAGACATTTGCTGAATTACATGCACAGATATCACCCCATCACTGGCAATAATATGATTACCTTTCATATTTTTTTATTCCTCTGTGTATATGTGCCTGTGTGTGTATGGGTGTGTGTGTGTGTGTGTGTGTGTGTGTGTGTGTGTGTGTGTGTGTGTGTATGGGTGTGTGTGTGTGTGTGTGTATGTGTGTGTGCGTGTGTGTGTGTGTGTGTGTGTGTGCGTGTGTGTGTGTGTGTATGGGTGTGTGTGTGTGTGTGCGTGTATGTGTGTGTGCGTGTGTGTGTGTGTGTGTGTGTATGTGTGTGTGCGTGTGTCTGTGTGCGTGTGTGTGTGTGTGTATGTGTGTGTGCGTGTATGTGTGTGTGCGTGTATGTGTGTGTGTGTGTGTATGGGTGTGTGTGTGTGTGTGTGTGTGTGTGTGTGTGTGTGTATACTATCCACCTTGGTTCTTGAGAGTCTTTTCGTTGATCCAAAGCCACCCTCCAAGTAGACAGACTGGCTGGCCAGAGAATCCCACTATGATTACAAGCATGTGCCATGACACATGGTTTTGTATGTTGTTCTGAGGTATCGAATACAGCTTGCATAGAAAGCACTTTACCAGCTGATATATCCCCCAGCAATGATCTTGGCTTCTAAACTCAGTTTTCTCATCCATCCTGATATATGACATAAATTACCCAGAACTGAACAGAAGTCACCACAAGCACGCACATAGGGTGACTGAAGTCTAGGTCATTCGTTTGTTTAGAATCTTCATCTTGAGAAGCACCGCTACTTTAGCTTGTAGGGCTGGCTTCCATTCATTCTTATGGGCAGCTATGCTCTACCAGCCCCAGGACCCATAAAGGGAACATGTGTATGATTAGAGACTTTGGAATGCATTTATCTTTCCTCTGAGGAACAAAAGAAGCTCTGGAGAGGTGAAGAAAAGAGACGAGAAGGAAAGGATGGGGCAGAGAAATAGAGGGAAACGGGTGGGGGAAGGACTAGGCAGAAGGCTGGAAAAAAATACCTAGATGCCCCTCAACCAAAGAATGGATAAAGAAAATGTAGTACATTTACACAATGGACTATTACTCTGCTGTTAAAAACAGTGAATGACATCAGGACATTTGAAGACAAATGGATGGAACTAGAAAAAAAAAAAAAATCACTCTGTCTGAGATAATGCATACCCAGAAAGACAGACATGTTATGAACTCACTGGTTAAGTGGATATTAACTGTAAAGTAAAGGAAAACTATGTTTGTAATAATAGGTTTCTGGCCTGTCTGGACTGTGATCCAAACCTACAAACCCACAGATCCACAATCTTACAGAAACACATATTGCTAGCTAGCTCTTGCATCTTAACCCATTTCCATTAATCTGTTCTCCCACATGGCTCATGGATTACCTATTATTTCTTTACATCTTGATTCTTGAGTGCTGGATCGCATCTCCCTCTGACTCTGCCCTCCTTCCCTTTTACCTATCCTCAGATTTCCCACTTCCTTCTAAGATGCTCTGCCATAGGCCAAAGCAGTCTCTTTATTAACAAATGATATTCACAACATACAGAAAGACACCCCACATCACATGTTACAATCCAAAGACCCAGAGAGGCTAGGTAAAAAGAAGTGCCCAAGCAGGAGACTCATCGATCTCATTGGGAGGGGGAAATAGATCTCTTGTATGAACTGGAGGTGGATGGGGATGGGAACATGAAGGATTGAGCTAGTGGGTAGATTTGAGGGGGAGAAGGCTAAAAGTGATGACTGAAAATGGCGAGGGGAGAGAAGCATTTTAGGGTTAGGTAGAAACCTAGGGTAAGAGAAATTCTGTAAATCTGCAAGGGTGACCTTGTAGCTAAGACTCCTAACAATAGTGGATATGTAGTCTGAACTGGCCATCTCGGGTGATCAGATTTGTGACTACTCCAATTGTCATCAGAGAGTCTTCATCCAGTAACTAATGTAAACAGATACAGAGACCAACAGTCAAACAATAGGGAATCCTTCTGAAGACAAGGAGGAAGGATGATAGACTCCAGAAGGGTTAAGGACACCACAGAAAAACCCACAGAATCAACTAACATGGCTCATATGAACTTACACACTCTGGAACAACCTGGGTGCCTATATGAAACCAACGTAGGCCCTCTACATATATGAGACAGTTGTGTATCTTGGTCTATTTGTGGGATTCCTAACAATGGGATCAGGGACTGTCCCTAATGCTTTGAGGGCTCTTGGAAACCTGTTCCTCAAACTGAATTGCTTTGCCCAGTCTAACATAAGGGACGGTGCTTCATCTTACCTCAACTTGATATGCCATGCTTTGCATATCCCATGGGAGGCCTGTCCCTTGCGGAACAGAAACAGAGGAGGAGTAGACTGGAGGGTAGAGGAAGGGAGGAAAAATGTGGTCAGGATATAGAAATAAATAATTAATTAAAAAATATTTATATGAAGTCTATTCTTTCCTATTAAGTTTTTTCCAATGACAATTACTGGTGCTTGGGTGCCCTGAGAGCAGAGCATGTGTCTTTGCCTTACCTGGAAAACATGGAACTCCATGGCCATTATTAGAGTCCAAAATCTAGGTTAATTGTTTGCAGGTTCTAGTTGTCTCCTTCAAAAATGAAATAAAGACAACCCAGATTGCAAAATAGCAAGAACACTTTTCTCAAAACAAAGGAATAGTTCAGTTTAGACAGAAATACACTGTCAAGATTGACAGCGGGCCACATGAGTGAAGTTACTCCAAGTCCCTGAGTTACTGCCTGGGCTTCTTTTAATGGGATTTAAAAGAAGGAGTAGCTGATTCCTGAGGACATAGTTTGAGTGGCACTCTATTTTGATTGACAGGTTAAATTATATAACCCTTGTCTGTTGCTTATATCCCTTACCATCATGCCTCTTATTTTTATCATACACATTTCTAATTATATATAGAAATAAGATGGTAAATAGAAGACTTTTCTTAAAAAGTCACTGAAGGACTCAATTTTACTTTATTGCACACACACCCAAAACTTATTCAGGCTAGATTTGTCTATCTGTCTTCTTGCTCATTCATGTCAATGTGATCAAACACAATCTGTCTAAGTTTGAGGGTTCTTAACATGAAGAGAAACTTATTCTATTGTACAGAGTAAAGTAAGCATACAGACAAATGCAGCTGTGGGAATCCTAAGTTACTAACAAATTGCTAGATGTGTTGTACAGAAAGGGATATGTGTACATGGTATGTTTACGAAGGGGTTTCAAACTATGAAAGGCATTAGTAGAAGAGCAGTATGTGCATAGCCCAAACCAAGTAGAATCTGAAGTTGCTAAACTATTTCCTATGCTTGCCTGTCTCGAGATCACCTATAAGCCATAAAGAGAACTACATAAAGTCCCTGGATATCTCTTCATGCACATTTTATTTGCCACAAGACAGAGCAATGAGGTGGACTTTGTCAGTTCTTCCTACATAAGAATATGTAGGAAGCCAAGGGCACATGGCAGCTAAGCACAAATGCACTCTGCTTGTCCAGTGTGCATTTCATGTATTACACCAATAATAATCCTCACAAACACTGTATATGGGCCCCCTAAGTTCAAGTGTGAAAAAGGAAGACATTTTACTCACTCATGCAATTGGTCTGTGTCAGGCTCAATGCTTGGCAGGGGCATAAGAAATAGGATCCCTAAAGTGATGATCTATTGATGTCAAGGCCAGATAAAAAAAGAATTGTCAATGAACCAGGATTAGTCTGACCATTGATTCTAAAATATGTGTGAGACCCTGTACCACAGGAGCTAGATTCTAAGCACTGATTAGCTCTGTAAGTGTTTATCTTTCCTAGTAGTGAAAATTGTATTTTTATGTAAATTCCCTTCCATGCTGGTATCAGATAGAATGTGGTCAATATTATGCCAGTATCCTGTGAACATCTTACATGGTGACTCCCCTTATAGCATATACTGACTCCATGTTCAGGGACCATAGAAATAATAATTTAAGAACTTTCCCCCGCCATTTTTAATTGTATTGTTTTCTTTTGTTTATGGCAAGTGATATTAATTTCCTATGGAAGTCAGTATATAAATATTTCCTTTCAAATAAATGTACTACCTAATGAGGTATAGAAACAATAATAAGAGAGAGCAAATACTTTAGTTAGCATAGTCTATTAAAATGGGAGGGGATATTTAGTATCTAACACTGGTGGTTGCATTATACAAATGACAGAATTGGACCTGACATGGACTATCTCATAGACTGCAGGAGGGGAAGGACATGCCTGCCTATCCCAGGAACATGTTAGCACTAGATATGACACCAAGAATTTAACAGGTCTCACTGCAGGCTATGAAAATGAACTAAGGCACAAAGCTATAGTCTCTCACTGATTAGGGGACATGGTACATGATTATCAACTTCTTATCTCTTAGTGTTTCAGTGAACAGGGAGTTCTGGAGGAAGAGGTTTGTCTATTGAAAGTCAAGAGAAGGAGTGTGAATCTGCTGTACTCAAATGTCTACAACTCATAGCTGTCTACTGTTAGCACAGTGCACAGACTTCTTGCTTGCGAGTCTTCTCATTAATTTCCTAAGCCCATTACTGCTTTTGGCTTTGGGGGCTTTGTGATTGCTTTGGTAGCTATTTTTTTTCAGTCTCATTCAGTAATATGATTAGGCTAGTTTATTTATAAAATTTTCACTTTATAAAATGATCCAATGAACAAGGATCACATAATCCCCCAATGGAATAAAAACTGTCCTTGGTAATTTAAAATTCTTCGTTTTGCACATAAAGTCTCGGTGTACAGCATAGCATATTAAAATGTCATTGTATGAAAGAAAAGTCTAAAATGACCCTGTGGAGGAGCTATAATGACCAAAAAAATACAAGATTGAAGAATCAGAATTTGTTCCTCGGGGTTTTCCAGCATAGTTGACATATGGAAACTTTCCTGACGTAGACACATTCAAGGACACCTGAATCTACCAGGTGTCTCTATTATCAAATATTTCCTGAAAGAAATAAGGCAGTTGTTTCCCAATAGAAATAGAAAACAAGTTGGCTAGGGGAAGCCCTTAACACACAGCTAGGGAGTCTACACCTCAGCCACATGCCCATGGAAGTGAATTGATATTCATACATAACCTAGGTTCCCTCGCAGGGCTGCTGCAAGACAAAGCCCAGCTCTACACACAAAGGTTTCTCAAGACAGAACATGAAATGGCACATCCCTAAGAAGCTCACCAGGCCTTAAATGAATAAATTGAGCTCAACAGTCCATACACGCCCTACAACTAAGACCTAAAAGGGCTTAGTGGTATTTTTCAATTCATCCAACAAGTTTATTCAAGCTTATGTTCACCCTTAATACTTCAATCAAAATTAATAAGTCAAAGCACCAGGGAATGCTATGTAATACATGAGGTAATACTTTTAAACTGGATTAAGATTTTTGAAAGAATTTTTCAGTCAAATTGAAGTCAAATAAATCCTATCAACTAAAAAGAGGGTCATGTGAGTTTGAGAGACACATTGAATATCAGACAATTAGAACATGGATTTCACCTCCATGTTCACCTCTTACTAGCCATACAACTTTGCAAAACTAAATCACTGTAGTTTTTGCTTGGTTAAGACACATTAGTCCAAACCAGATTAAAACACTCCAAGTAACCAAGGATGGCTTGAATTTCTCATCTTCCTGCATCCACCTCATGAGTACTAGAATAGCAAGTGTATGCCACCACACTTGATTTTATGACATGCTGGGAATCAAACTCAGAGCCCCATACAAGCCAAGCATGCATTCTACCAACAGAGCTATATCATCAATCCCTGACCCAAATTATTCTAAGCAGACAAGTATTACATGTTTAGAATTTTGAAGCTCAAAACTCCTAGAAGATCATGCTCAAGTAAAACCCTGGCAACATTGTGTGCCCTTGATTTCTCCAATGTATTATCAGATTGATCAAACTTCTCTGGTTCTCAGAGCTCCAGAAAACACATTCCACAAGGTAGGTGGGGCACAGACAGTTGCTGACAGGTTTTTCTTCCTCCTCCTTCCTGAAGTCACAGCAAGTCATCCCTGTCACATTCTCCCATCAAGTTTCAAAAGCCAAGGTCAAGGAGGAAAGTAGAATTAGCTTTGGTCTCCCAACAAGAAACATAGCAATGTTATCCCCAGTCCTTGTTAGCTAACCACAAACTCCACACAAACAAGGGAGATAATATCACTGCCCTGTGAGTCAAGTCCCAGGAGGATTTTGAAAGAAGGCTATGTTTGTTGTTCATTCTTGTTGTGTGTTCCATTGGTGTGTGTGAAGAATTTAATTGGCACACAATAAATAGTATGTACTTAATAAAATTATATGTAGCCTTATTGGAAATGACCTTTTAAAGGAGATCTTCCTGAAAGAAAACCAAGTAAAATTGATGTCAAGTACAATTTGCTCCCAGCCAAATTAAACACTCTTTTCACAAAATGAACAAGGAAGCCATATGTTATTTTCAAAGTGATTCCCCAAGAGGGCAAGAAATTTTGAGAAGGGGCATTCAAGTTTCATAATGGAAAGATGCTGTCGAAGAGGATTACTGCCTCCATTATAACAAAAATAATCTTTAGTCCCTCGGTACCAAGTTACAGTTCAGAAAGTCTCATGAAAACGCTAGGAGGAAACTAAGTTTAATTTGTTGTTCTAAGCAAAGAGTTGACTCACAGCTTTTGCAAGGGTATGCAGATCCTTCAGACATTTTGAAAACTGGTGGTTAATCTTATGTTCAGATATTAAAATTAAAATGAAATGACAAAGAACCCACACTCTAATTGAATTAAAGAAACATAAGATGTAAGGTATGTATGGCTACCATGTAGTCATAAAGTGAAAATCTTATGGGCTTAACTATTTCTTTTTAAAACTGGGGAAAGAGCAGCACAGAGCATTTGAAAAGTGTAAACTTCGATGAGGAAAAGAAAGCATCACTGGAAAGACAAACGAGGAGCAAGCTTTCACCACACCACAAAGAAGCAAAGGGAGTTTTAGAAATTAATTTTGCAAACTTGATAGTGAATATGATGACATCTTCTCTATGATACTCTTGATTCAAAAAACCGTAAGAACGTTTAACAATAAGGATTTTAGTATATGCTAAGGTATTTCCCACTCAAGTTTACAATTGCAAGGGTTACATTTTATCCTGCGCTCCATATCTACTTAAAATGAGGGTCATTAATGCCATTAAAATAATGGTGAACTCACTTTTAATTTTATAATGTTAGTCAAATGCATAGATTATAATGCATATTGTTCTACATATTTGTTTGTGTATGTGAGCATGTGCACAAAACAGAGCGACTGAGTAGCAAGAGAAAAAACATGGTATGCAGGATTTGAGAAGATCCAAAAAATTATTATTTGTATATCTGTTAAATGTATTGTGTTCATTATGGATATATAGAACATGCACAAAATTAGCTCCGAATAACAATGTCAACAACTTCTTTTCTGTAAAATACTACTCAAAGTCAGTGATTACTAAAAACAGAAAAGATATCCTATCAGATTTCCTTCCTCAGATTTTAGAAATTATGTTATGTCTTGCCTATGTAAATGTTTATTTGATTCTAAAGTTCTTACATATATATTCAGTGTTTCCCACTCATAATTTGATATTTTTCCCTAAGTGATAAAGTACTATGTAAAATCTTTCCTATATGGTTTCTTTTCACTTAGTACCATTAAATTGGATCTGTTCTACACCCTGACATTGTCCCAGTCTTTTGCTAATCCAACTTAATGATCCAGTATGATATTGATTATAAATTAGATCCATTTGCATGCATTATATATAACTGGTATGCTTAAATTTTTTCAACTTTTCTGGAAATTTTTATATTTTTGTCAATTTCACTTGAAGGATTTTAATCACATCAGTTATAGTAACACATATAAATGCATCTAGTTTACAACAAATATCATGCTGCTTGTAAGAGTTGTATAAAATTAGCTCATTAAAAAATACAAATAATTAAAAATAGATAATTTATGCTGATTGTAATATTTATAACCCACACTTCACATAAAAGTACTAAAAGTGTAAATTAAAAGAAGTAGTTATATTAAAACCCAAGCATTATAAAATTGTAATATAAGAAAACTGACCTGTAAAGCGGTTAACTATAAAAGTGAATGTAAAAGGTTGAAACTGTATCTTGAACACAAATACACATAATACAATACAATATTTTGATAACACAAATACAATAATTTGATAATAGCCTGAATATAGAACCCTTAAATAATTTTAAAGTCTGGAAAGTAGAGAAAGAATAAAAAGCTGATTTCTACCTATGCTTCATTAAACTTCATTAAAGCAAGTGATGAAGGAAGCAGTGAAGACTTTAGAAAGCTCAAAATAATATTATCAAAATAGTCTATCAGTCATAAGACACATAGAAATAAGCTGAATTAACTCACTACAGTTTCTCAATCTGGGCTGCATACAATCAATGTCATTTGCTACTTATGCAACTCATGAAGAGAGCAGGTAGGACATGCTGGCACCAACAGTCATCCGACTCCAGGCAACTTTTTTTTCTTTGACCTGTAAAATCTATGAGGCTGTAGGTGACAAATAAAACACAATCAAAGGAGAAGAAAATATGAAATACATCAGAATACAAATCAGAAAGCACAAATAATATTAGAGAGTGTATACGTGACTCTTTAAGAGAGAGTCAAGGGATACAGAAAAAAAGGGAACTGAATTATATAAATGTCAATGCTACTTAAATTGATAGAAATCAAAGCTGGTAACTCTTGATAGCTCAAAGAATGTTTGCAAAAATGTCAGAAAAACCACTAGGTAAAAGAAAAGGCTTCTTAGATTTTGTTTTTGTATTAAAGAACACAATGAAAATCACCTCCCCTCTCCAGTAAAAAATTATTAGGTATTGATGTCCTAAGACTTCAACTTATAAATAAATAAATAAATAAATAAATAAATAAATAAATAAATAAATAAATAAATAAATAAATAAATAACCTTTCAATAGGAACAATTTATTATATAAATTTGACAGTAGCACAATACTGTACTATTTTGTGATTATTCTTTTGCTTATGGTTGTACACTGCACGTTGTAAATTCCTTTTTAATAAGTAGATAAAAATAGAGGTTTCATCTTACATTTTAAATGTAACATGGTTAAAGTGATGGGGAGACAGCATGTTTAGCACTAATCATGCTGTACTCAATGGTAAAAGAAATCAAGCGGGCACCACAGTAGAAAAAGATGTCTTCCTTGAGCACAGCAGAGGACAGCCAATGCAGGCCACCTGCTTTTCACATTAGGTGCATGGTATGAGTGGACAAGAATGCCAATGTCTTGAATATGATGCAGTATTTTATTTTTCAGTTCCTCAAATCACAATATTGATATTTAGTGGGTCATCATGTTATTCCTTTTATGACTATATTATAACCATTTCAAAGACATTTCACTCTCCTTTTTTTTTAAGTCAATGCTCTGAAAAGCTAAACCAATTTAACATCAAGTGTTCTGGCTCAAACCCAGGATTTATAAACTGGTGATAGCAAGAAACAAGAGAAATGAAACTTTTCTTCCTGTAAATTTTTCCAGGAGCCCTTCCTGGAAATCCAGCCACTTCCTAATAAAAAGCACTTTCAGGTTAAAAGTAATGAGGTTATATAATATTGTTAACACTGAGACAGCTGTCTTAGGTTTCAAACAAATATTTGCTGGAAATGGTGTGTTCCCAGAGTTTGCCATATTTCCCACCAGACTAGAAAGCAAATGAACACAAGAGTATCCTTGCATGAAGACTTCATAGTGTTACATTTGCATGGTATGCTGGGTGATTTACAAAACACTCTGAGAATGCAATGATTTGATTCAGCATCTGTCCTCAGCAACAGTTGATATAACAACGTAGCATTGCAAGGTCAAGTGCAGGAAGACCCATCAAAGGATCTGTTTTCATGCCTCTTCACTGCCCATACCATCACAGTTGGCTTTGAACCCCCAGCTATATTTCAAATACATCTGTCTAGGTAAAACCTCTGCCCTAATATATATGCCTTCTTCTCAGAGTGCCTGAATCAGGATTTCAAATCAATGGCCAAAGAATACATCAATCTTTCTTTTAAAAAAAAATAAGTGTCATCTGTCATTATGCCTTCCCTGGAGTCCTTGCTTCCCCTATGAATGGTACCAACATTCATTTATTTGTTTAAGTTAAAACCCTAAGAGACAGTTTCTTTCTCTGAAAGTCTATACTCCATCTACTGATAAATTCTATTGGGTCTCTCATAAAAGCATATCCCCAGCCAATTACCATCATTGACTCCATTCTCGTGGCCATCATCTCTTAACTAGAATGAGTACAGCAAATTCAAATTGGCCTATTCCAAGTTCTTGCTCACTACAGCCTATTTTCCAAGCAACAGTCTGACATTCTCCTTCTCTGAGAATCAACTCTATGTCAAATCTTTGTTTAAGAGCCAACATGAGCTTCCTATCACTCATAAGGTAGAATTCTAAACTCCCTATCATGGTGGTATAGAAACAAGCATAGCTTCTAACTATGACTTGGCAGGGTCTAACTCTTTACCACTTTCTCAATCCCATTTTTCTTCTAAATTTTCTCTACTAGTGGTCTTAACAGCATGACCAAGCTTGTTTTCAACATAAGGCCCTGGAGAAGTTGTTCCTTCTGCCTGCAATGTATGTCCTACCAGGCACATGGAACAGCCTCCCTGTGAGTATTCATGTTTCAATGAACATCTTCGCAGGCATCCAATCTTCATTAGATTAAACAACTACCTCCCCATAATAACATTGCTTCACATCACAGCACTGCTTGATTCTATACTATTATAGTATGGTAGTTTATTTTAATGGTTGGAATGTTTGCTATTTATTTCCTCTGGAAAGTAAGAATCCAGTCACTTGTCACCACAGTTATATTGGTCTCACTATTGAGTACCTAGCATAACACCCAGAGATTCATTGGATTATAGCTCTTCTTTAGGCATATGGATGGGTGCGTGTGTGGGTGCCTGTGTACACATGCACATGAGCACATGGTACAAGTATATGCTGGTCTGATGCTGGATGTCTTCCTCAATCACTTCCCACCTTATTATTGAGGTTGGGTCTCCCACCATAGCTACCAGTTTTAGCTAACCAGCTTGTTATGGAGGAACACCTGTCTTTCACCTCCAGCCTCCTGTGACTATAGGCTTCTGGAGGTCTGACCTCTGAGCCTCAAAACAGTGTGGCAAGTGCTTTGTCTGCTGAGCTATCTCCCCACCCTAACAGTGTACTTCTTTAAGCATTAAAATTTTGAATTTGTGTAACTGATAGATTATTTCCAAGGTTGAGTTTAAAAGTGCCTTTACATTCCATAGAAAATGTGTCTTTGACATAAATGGCAAGTTCCTAATTAAACAGCTATATGAACATATGGGCATTTTTCTATCAAGGCCAATTTCAACAACATTCCAGCAATTTTTCCAGAATGTTGAAGTCAGAGCCTGTCTCCATAATAAAACACATATCATACATCAAAAGCTTTAATTCAAACAGCAAAATATCAAATAATAAAATGTTCCTACATATGTTTTATATATATACCTACTTTAGTACTTCTAATGTTTCAGTATTTTACTTCACATCAACATCTTTAGAAAGTGGACTTGAAGCTCACACTGTTATGATGCAGGCGATAACTGTAGGACTTGGAGAAGGATACTATTCATGTGGGCAACTATTGGGTTTGGTCAGAAATCAACTCTTTTATTTACCTAACACATCCAAGTCCCAATGGAAAGTGAGGCCTTGGCAGATGTCTATGTGGCTATTAAAATTCTTTCTCATGAAAGCACATAAGAATGCTCCCCTTTCTCTACTGCAACCAAGTAATCACAAGGGTCTTCGTAGGAATATGGGTTAAGAAAGCATATTCTTTTACCAAAATAATCATGAGCAAAATTACAAATGGCTGAAATAGTCTGACTATGGAACCTATACAATATAAATTTGATAAGGAACTTACCTCTGCCTAGGATTTGTATCTGTTGTCACTGTTACAATGCTAGGCTAGTTCCCTATACATGATGTACCCCATAGTACATCTGGGAGCAGCTACATCTGCTGGGGAGTCTTTCCAGCTTCATTGCTGAGTTCCCATGGTGCTTCCTGCACATCCAGTCCTTCAACTGCCTGTTTAGAACCATCAGCCTTCTTTTCTTTGACTTCATTACATCCACCACTAGGATGAAATGGTTTTCCATGAACCTTTTAACAATCTTTTAAATGTATTCCCTGGCATTAAAAATGCAAATAGAGAATCCAACATATGAATTGTGAAATTCTGTCAAATGGTATATAGTTAGCCACACCAAAAGTCACAGAGCCTAACAGTTAGACATGGCTGTTTCTAACGGGAAGTCTAGAAACAGTATATACACCAAATATTAACACTGAGTCTTCACAGGGGTTCATTTCTTTTACATGCCATTCTATACCAATGAAATTATTGCAGAAACCTCCCTCCTAGTCCACAGCTCACTAAGAGGTGAATGGCACCCCGGCCCTCAAGCCAAGCAGAGATCATGGTCTCCAAACTCAACCCCGAGGACACTGCCCCAGCACCCCATCCACATCCAGCTCCACCCTAAACCAAAAAAGCTGGGAGAGCCCCCATCCAGCCCAATTCCCAGCAAAACACAGCCGGAGGGACCCTAACCAGGCCCAAGCTCCGATCTGCATCATCACCCACTGACAACTGTAAACCCAGAAGCCTCCCTCTGGGTCCACAGCTGACTAAGAATGGACTAGGAGCTGACTTAGAATCAACTAAGAGCCAACTAAGACCCTACCAAGAAAAGCCCCTTTGACAATTGGAGACGTGCAACTCCTTGGCCTGGCAACTAAGAGCTGGCTAAGAGCAGCCCCTGCAATTACTGGAAACACTCAGCCCCCAGGCTCACAACTGACTAGGAGATGACCAAGAGCTGACTAAGAGTGAACCGAGGAAGCAATGGGCAGATGCCAGTGCAAGAATACACATAACAATATAAAGAACAACAAAATACCACCAGAAGAATCTGGTGGCTCTACATCATCATGATCCGAGCATAACAATGAAGAGGAAACAGAAGGAAATGACATTAAAAACAATTTTATGAAGATAATAGAAGCTTTTAAAAAAGGTTATTTAAAAACTTCCCTAAAGAAATAGAAGAAAATACAAACAAAAAAATTGGAAGAGATAACCAAATCCCTGAAGGAAAATAAAGAAAACAAAGAAAAAGAAAACAAACAGGTGAAAGAAACCTTCTAGGAATTAAAAATTGAAATAGAAGCAATAAAGAAGGCACAAACCGAGGCAAAGCTGGAAATAGAAAACCTGAAGAAATGAACCAGAACCATAGATGCAAGCATAACCAACAGAATGCAAGAGATGGAAGAGAGAATCTCTGGAGTGGAAGACTCAATTTTCACAATGTGATTTTTCACATTGATACATCAAAGAAAACACTAAAACAAAAAAGTCTTAACACAAAATATCCAGGAAATCTGGGATACCATGAAAAGACCAAATGTGAGAATAATTGGAGTTGAAGAAGAAGAATACCAGCTCAAAGGTACAGAAAAAAAATATTTAACAAAATCATAGAAGAAAACTTTTCCAATATAAAGAAGGAAATGCTTATAAAGATACAAGAAGCTTACAGAACACCAAATAGACTAGTTTCCCCCCCAAAAAAATAAAATATCAGCTTGCCACATAATAATCAAGCCACTAAGCCTACAGAACAAGGAAAAAATACTAAGAGCTGCTAAAGAAAAAGGCCAAATTACCTATAAAGACAGACTCTATCAGAAAAATACTCGACTATTCAATGGAAACAATGAAAACAAGAACATCCCGGTCAGATGTTATACAGACACTAAAAGAATATGGCTGCAAACCCAGAATACTATACCCAGCAGAACTATCATCACCATCAATGGAGTAAACAAGACATTTCACGACAAAACCAGATTTAAACAATACCTATCCAGAAATCTGGTCCTACAGAAAACACTAAAGGGAAAACTCCATCCTAAGGAAACCAGATACACCATTGAAATCACAAACAATTGATAATCCCAAATAAGAAAAATGCAAAAAAAAAAAGGAAATGCACATAAGCTACCACCAAAAGTAACAGGAAATAAACAATCATTGGTCATTAATATCCTTTAATATCAATGAACTCAATTCACCTATAAAAAGGTACCACTCTACCACGATGGATACAAAAAGAGAAACCATCCTTCTACTGCATACAAGAAATGTACCTCAGTGTCAAAGACAGGCACAGACTCAGAGTAAAGGATTAGGAAAAGACTTTCCATTGAAATAGCCTAAGGAACAAGCTGGTAGAGCCATCCTAATATCTCACAAAATAGATTTCAAACTAGAATAAATAAAAAGAGACCAGGATGGACATTACTTATTCATCTCAGGAAAAATGCACCAAGATGGAGTCTCAATCCTGAATATTTATGCCCCAAACACAAGGGTACCTACATATATAAAAGAAACACTACTAAAGCTTAAACCTCACATCAAACCTCATACACTAATAGTGGGAAATTTCAATATCCCCCTTTACCACTGGATAGGTCAAGGTCAACCAGACAGAAACTCAACAGAGAAATAAGGGATCTAACAGATGTTATGACCCAAATGGACTTAATAGATATATACAGAACCTTCTACCCAAACACAAAAGAATATACATATTTCTCAGCATCTCATGGAACTTTCTCTAAAACTGACCACATGCTCAGTCACAACGCAAATAGCAATAGATACAAAAAAAAAAAAAAATGGGAATAACTCCTTGTATTATACCAGACCTCCATAGTCTAAAGCTAGAATTCAACAACAAAAAATACAGAAAGCCTACAAATTCATGGAAACTGAAGATCTCTCAATTGAACCCAATTAAGAAAGAAATCAAAGAATTCCTAGAATTTAATTAAAATGAATCCACAACATACTCAAACCTATGGGACACAATGAAAGCAATGTTAAAAGAGGAAAACTCATAGCACTAGATGCCTATGTGAAAAGCCCAGAGAAATCTTGATGTGGGAATGTCTTTTGTATGCTGTGAATAGCAATCTTTAAATAAAGGAGCTGTTTTGGCCCATGACAGGCACCATAGAAAAAGTAGAAGGAGGCATCAAAATAGGTAGGAGGAGCAGGGGCGGAGACAGACAGAAGGAGCCAGAAGCCCAAAGGAGCAACATGTAAGGAACCCAGGTAAGCCATGGGCCACGTGGCAGGAAAGATTAATGGAAATGGGTTGATTTAAGATATAAGAGCAAGCTAGCAATGAAGTTAATATAAGTGTCTGAGTCATTTCTGGGGGCCTGAGCAGGAGCAGTGGGCAGCTAAGAAGTCTGGGGCTGCAGGTCTGTGGGTCTGGACCTCTGGCTGCCCCAGACCAAGAAACTACTACATTGTAACAAAATCTCATTCAAGAGATCTAACAGCGCAGCTGAAAGATTTTGAACAATTAGAAGCAAAGCCACAAAGTAGGAGTTCAAGGCAGGAACTAATCAAACTTAGGGCCGAAATCAATACAATACAAAGAGAACAATACAAAAAATCAATAAATCAAAGAGTTGGCTTTTTGATATAGCCAATAAGATAGATAAACCCTTACCCAAAATAAAAAAGAAGCAGAGAGAGAATATCCAAATTAATAGAATCAGAAACGTAAAGGGGGACATAACAACAGACACCCAGAAAATCCAGAGAATTATCAGATCATACTTTACTCTACTAAAATGGAAAACCTAAAAGAAATGGACAGCTTTCTGGACAGTAGCACTTACCAAAATTAAATCAAGATAAGATTAAAGACCTAAACAGACCAATAACCCCAAAGAAAATTGAAGCTGTTACTAAAAGTCCCCCAAGTAAAAATAACATAAAGCAAAGCCCTGGACCAGACAGATTCAGTAAAGAATTCTAACAGACATTCAAAGAAGAACTAATACCAATACTCCTCAAACTGTTCCATAAAGTAGAAATTGAAGGAACATTGCCAAACTCTTTTTATGAGGCCACAATCACTCTGATTCCCAAACCACTCAAAGATGCAACAAAGAAAGAGAAGAATTACAAACCAATCTCCCTCATGAACATTCATGCAAAAAATACTCAATAAAATTCTGGCAAACCAAATCCAACAACATATCAAAAAAATCATCCACCACGATCAAGTGGGCTTCATCCCAGAGATGCAGGGAAGGTTCAACATACAAAAAAACTGTGAATGTCATCCATCATATAAACAAATTGAAAGAAAAAAAAACACATAATCATCTCCTTAGATGCTGAAAAAGCCTTTGACAAAATCCAACAATCCTTCATGATAACAAGTCATGGAGAAATCAGGAATACAGGGAAAATACCTAAATATAATAAAGGCAGTATACAGCAAGCTGACAGCCAAACTTCAAACTAAATGGAGAAACACTCAAAGAAATCCCACTAAAATCAGGAACAAGACAAGACTGTCCTCTCTCTCCTTATCTAGTCAATATAGTTCTCAAAGTTTTAGTTAAAGCAATAAGAGAACAAAAGGAGATTAAGGAGATACAAATTGGAAAGGAAGAAGTCAAACTGTCTCTATTTGCAGATGATATGATAGTGACCCCCAAAATTCTACCAGGGAACTCCTACAGCTGATTAACACCTTCAGCATGTAGCAGGGTATAAGATTAACTCCAAAAAATCAATACCTCCACCCCATCCACTAAGGATAAAGGGGCTGAAAAAGAAGTAAGGGAAACCTCGCCCTTTACAATAGCTGCAAACAGCATTAACTATAATCAAAGAAGTAGCAGACCTGTTTGACAAAAACTTTAAATCACTGAAGAAAGAAATTGAAGAGGATATCAGAAAACGGAAAGATCTCCCATGCTCCTGGATAGGTAGGATCAACCTAGTAAAAATGGCAATCTTACCAAAAGCAATCTACAGATTCAGTGCAATTCCCATCAAAATCCCAACACAATTTTTTACAGACCTTTAAAGAACAATACTCAACTTCATATGGAACAACAGGAAACCCAAAATTGCCAAAACAATCCTGCTCAATAAAAGAACTTCAGGAGTTCCCTGACTTCAAGCTATACTATAGAGCTACAGTAATAAAAATAGACTGGTACTGGAATAAAAACAGACTTGTGGATCAATGGAATCAAATCAAAGACCCTGACATTAACCCACACACATATGAAAACCTGATTTTTGACAAAGAGGCCAAAAATATTCAATGGAAAAAAGATAGTATCTTCAACAAATGGTGTTAGCATAACTGGATGGTAGCATGTAGAAGAATGCAAATAGATCCAAACCTATCACTCTTCACAAAACTCAAATCCAAGTGAATCAAAGATCTCAACATAAACCCAGCTACACTGAACTTGATAGAAAAGAGATTGGGAAATACTTCGCAACATATTGGCACAGGTGATCACTTCCTAAATATAACACCAGTAGCACAGACACTAAGAACAACAATTAATAAGTGGGACCTCCTGAAACTGAGAAGCTTCTGTAAGGCAAAGAATACAGTCCATAAGACAAAACAACAGCCTACAGAGTGAGAAAACATCTTCACCAACCCTACATCTGATGGAGGACCAATCTCTAAGATATATAGAGAACTCAAAAAACTAGAGCCCCAAAACCTAAATAACCCAACTAAATAATGGGGTTCAGAACTTAAAAGGAAATTCTCAACAGAAGAATTACAAAAGGCTGAAAGTCAATTTAAAAAATTGTTCAACATCTTTAGCCATCAGAGAAATGCAAATCAAAACTACTTTGAGATACCATCTTACACCAGTCAGAATGGCTAAGTTCAAAAACACGGGTGACATCCTATGCTGGAGAGGATGCAGAGCAAGCAGAACACTCCTCCATTGTTAGTGGCAGTGTAAACTTGCACAGCCACTCTGGAATGCAGTATGGTAGTTCCTCAGAAAATTGGAAATCAATCTCCCCAAAAATCCAGCAATACCACTGGATTGGCATTTACCCAAAGGACGAACATACGTACCCCAAAGGCATTAGCTCAACTATGTTCATAGCAGCAATATTTGTAATAGCAAGAACCTGGAAACAACCTAGATGCCCCTCAACTGAAGAGTGGACTAACAAATTGTGGTACATCTACACAATGGGGTACTACTCAGCAGTTAAAAAAAAAAAGACATCCTAAAATTTTCAGGCAAATGGATGGACTTGGAGAATATCCTCCTGAGCAAGGTATCACAAGCCCAGAAAGACAGGCATGGGATGTACTCACTCATAAGTGGATTTTAGACAATAAGCAAAGAATACCCAAACTGCACACCACAACCCCTGAACAGCAAAATAATAATAATAATAATAATAATAATAATAATAATAAAAGAAATTATTACCATGCACTAAAACAAACAACAAAAACTACCCACATCTATTTATACTTTTTAAAAAATTGAGCTCAGGTTCAAAAGGTATCCTTGACCTGGTAGAACTATAAAGTTCATAGATGAGAAGAAACAGTCCTGGTTTTGGACTCTGTTCCAGGCCCCACATTTAACCTGCTTGGAGACATTGGAACAACAATTGCTAATGGAATGAAGAACAGTATTGACTCTTCACTAAAGCACCCCACTGATCCTCTTGACCTTGCAGTATCATTTACTGAGTTTCAAGCCCACTACAGCCAGAAAACAGGAGAGAGAAAGAAAGAGAGAGAAGCGCAATGTGAGTGAGTATTTCACACTGGTTTCGATTTGCATTTCTCTAATGGAAAATTACATTCTCTTCAGTTTCTATGGCACTTTATTTTCTGATAATAATATCAAAATGTTTATTAACGCAGCTCCAGTATTATTACATGATATTAGTATTTTGTGGGGTTGTGGAGGAACTGACTTTGCTCTCTGCTACCTAGTATTATGTAAAGAGGAATAAAATTGAAGCTCGTACTTAAAATGTTTCTTTGGTCACAGAAAATCTAGAAAACAATCATTTAGATTTTCAAAAAGAGACAACAAGATTGCTTAAACCCTAAAGAAAAACTAGCCCCTCATTTAGCTGTCTAGAATCATTAAAAAAGAAGAATATGAAGTTTTCATCACCAGTTCTGAACCAAAAGGCCACATTCCAAAATGTATTAGAGAATGAAGGAACTCAAAATTCAAGGCAGGTATCCATTTGTCTTTTATTCAATTCTCTCTTTGAACCATGAAGAAGAATTTTTCTTGGAATTCAAGCCAGTTTCTTCGATAACATCATTATTTAATGTACGCCATGACTGTGTCTGCCCTGAGTTATGAATGCCATTCCTGTGAAAATGAATAACAGACAAGGGATTGGGCATGAGCTGAAAATTTCCAGGAGTGCTGGGCTGAGGCAGTAACTGAAAGAGTATTTCAGGGGGCTATTGATCCATTCATAAAGTTTCTGTAGATGCCACAAGCCCTGACTCAGATGAAATATAAATAATGATATAATGTTAGGCTGGAGAAATTAGCAGTACTGCTCTTACAGAGGTGTGAGTTTGGTTCCCTATATCTATGTTCAGCAGCTTGTAACCACTTATAACTCCACCTCCAGGGCCATTTGATGCCTCTAGTCTCCACAGGTACCTGCACATACATGAATATAACCACACATAGACACACACACACATGATTAAAAATAAATATAAATGTTTTAAGTAATGCTACCACTAAAACTAATAATAATATAATGTAAAACATAAACCTGACCTTCCCACACAAGCTTTGGCCATCAAGTCGCTCTCAGGTAGTAGCAACAAAATACATAATGTTGCTTTAATAGAAATTTTTTCTTAGTGTGAATTTAAAAAGATGGTCATCCATATGTGAGAAGATTTCATCACTCTGCCCATGAATTTGATCCATTTCCCTCCAAACCTCAATTAGATTTCAATCAGTGTTCTTTTGTATTCCACCCTCGAGGGCAATGACTTATAAAGTCATTTTAGACTTCAGGCCACATTGGAAATCTAAGAAAAACTACAAATCCTCTATCAAAAAAGTGTACAGCCTGAGCTTAGAAACCCAGGAGTTTGGGCCATCCCTTTACAAGCCAGGCGAGAGCCCTTGAAACGCCTCTGGGACAATGGCTACAAGAGTACTTGGGGGAGAAGAAAGGGTCTCCATTTCCATCTGCTGCTGATTCTGATGCATTCCAGAGCTGGAGAGTCAGTGTCCTTGTACCCCCAGGATAAACAATCTTTACCAAAACAGAAGGAGATAGAAGATGGTATTCCTGTTCTCCTCTACAGATTTATTAGCACTAAAATCACATCTAGGAGGGAGATGGAGTAATTCCTTCAGCTAAGATACAGAAACAGAATGGAAACAAATGGTATACATGCATATGCATATCTTCCATAGTTAGCCACTAGGCTGTTACAATTCTGCATTTCTAGTGACATATCATTACTTTAGAGTGTGTCAGCAATCAAAAGCTGGAAACACACAGTGGGAAATGAAGGAACTCTGTCCCCACTGAATCCTGATCATTATCAAAAAATATAAATAAACATTCTCAGTTCTTCTAGCATCCAACCTGGAGTTTGTGCCTCTTCCCTTCCTTAAAGCTTGGATACTAATGCCTTGTGCAGCGTAGATGCTTAAAACCTGCTTCAGATGTAATTTGCTCTACCCCAAACCCCAAATAACAAATAACAGAATAATGATTACCAAGATGGATATTATGATGATAGTCTAGTATCCAGATCTGTTAGAATAATAGAGCCTAATGCAATGAACAATATAGAAAACCATTACAGTATGAAAATGAATTTAATGCATTTTATAATCATGTATATCCCCCTTCTTAACCTTAGGGAAGTTCTCCCTGCTGAAGCTGATGAACTTTGGAATGATCAGAGAAGATCAAGCCCACAATATATGTCTGCTGTTTATTGCCAGGGCTGCCGTTAAGGCAAGAGTGAGAGCATTATTTAGGTGAGTCCTTCGTAGTAGGAGGTTTCTGTTCCGGACCTTCGGGCCTAGCCTCAAGGTTTAGACCCACAGGCCCAAAGACCGGCAGAGATACACAGATACTTACAATAGTTTTAGGCTGATTGGCCTAAGGCCCAGGCATATAACTTGCTAACTCTTTACCCTTAATCTAACCCATTACTCTTATCCTGTTCAGCCATGCAGCTCAGTATCTTTTCTCAAAGCAGCATAGTTGTCCTCTGCTTCTTCTGGCTTCTCTCTGGCATTCTTCTCTGTTCTTCCTGTTCCTAGAGTTTTCCTAGCCTGGTAGCCCCGCCCACACTTCCTGTCTACCTTCGGCCAATCAGTGCTTTTTATTAAACTCATAGGTGCGATTAATTATTTACAATGGAACAACCTAATCCCCCTACAGTCCTTAGAAATATGAGTCCATTTACTTCAGCACCTTGCTTACTGTACAAAAAAGAAAAAGAAAAAGAAAAAGATGACAATGATAATGATGTGAACTGAAAAACAGTATGTGATTGGTAATGTAGCATATGAGAAAAATGATCAGGGTAGGATTGTTGCTAACTGGTAGAGTACTTGCTTACACCTCATATGCATGGGGCCCTGGGTTCAAGCCCTAACACCTTAGTACTACCAAAAACGAAAGAAAACAAAGAAAAGCATGTTCGCATAGGCTGTCTGAAGAATGGGATGAAATCCAAGAAGCTATGACCTCATTGGCCTCATGTAAGATTTTCATACCATGCTGAGGAGTTTTATACTCCTTTTCTGAGCCCATGATTTTTTGTTTTTGTTTTTTTCCAGACAGGATTTCTCTATGTAATAACCCTAGCTGTCATGAAACTAGCTCTATAGACCAGGATGGTCTTGAACTCACAAAGATTTGTCTGCCTCTGCCTCTAAAGTGCTGGTATTAAAGACATGTACCACTACTGCCCCTCGAGCCCATGATATTTTTTTAAAACATTCAACAAGCCCATCTACCTGCCTGGGAACTACAATGTAGTCAAGAGGAGAAGTACATGAGGGGAGAGACCACACAGGCCTGTGATTTCTGCACAGCAGACACTGTTAGAAGCTACCATGTCTTATTCAAGACCACACAGTGGCTTCATAATTACAAGGCTTCTCTAAGGGTCGAGGGAATGGGATCAGCATGGCCTCTGGCTATGCAACCTGCATTATTGCTTCTGCTTATAGAGGAGCTTGGGTGTTATCCTTCATGTCTCTTTTTAAAATGTATGAGGTTGGGGGGGGGGGAGCTCGTGTGCATGTTTGAGTGTCTGTGAGGAAACCAAAGGACAACCTCAGATGTCACTGTCAGGAATTTTGTCCACCTCTTTGAAACAGGGTCTCTCTTGTTGTCCTGAAGCTTGCCAGTCAGGACTGGTCCATGAGGCTCGGGTCTCCTGTCTCCACTTCCCCAGTCTTGAAGTTACAACCATGAGTCACCCATCCTGCCACATTTCTATATGGTTCTGGGTTCGAGCTCAGGTGCTCATAGTTGCAAGGCAAGCATCGAACAGACTACTGAGATTATTTTCCCAGCCAAACACACACTGATTTCATTCCAAAGAAAGAAGAAAAACTAATCTTTCCACAAAAATAGAACAGTGTTTTACTTTAAATTTCTTCTCAACAGAAAGCCTTTCTCTTTTTTCAATTCTCAAAAAATTAATCATTTTATTAATTAAATTTATTTATTTAATTTACATCCTGACTGCCTCCCCTCTAACTCCTCCCTATTCTCTTCTGTATCTGTTCAGAAAGGGGTAGGTCTCCCATGGATGTCAACAAAGCAGGGCGTATCAAGTTGAGGTTGGGCTAAGCTCCTCCTTTAATAGTAAGGCTGGGTATTTGGGAACCTACTTGTTCCCAAAGCATCAGGAACAGGCCTGCTCCCACTGCCAGGAGTCCCACAAGTAGACCAAGCTACACAACTGTCAAACATGTAGAAGGCCTAGGTCAGTCCCATGCAGGCTCCTTAGCTGTTAGTTCAGTGTCTGTGAACTCCTATGAACTCAGGTTAGTCATCTCTGTGAAAGCCTTTCTCCTATATAAAATTCCTTAAGAGCCAAATGTCTAAACAGTAGCTAAAATACACATCATTAAACTTCCCCCTAAACATTCATACATACACACAGAATCATACAGAGTTTTAAAAATCTATGTATTTATATTGTATATTAATTATTACATAATTTTGATCAATATAGTCCTCATTTGCTAGACTCCATTCCACAATAATTAATTTGCACCTAACAATTAAAACCTACTGCAAATTCATACTTCAGGAAATCCTGGTGAGGTGGGGGGAGGAAGCTTTACTTAATGAGAGATTAAATTGATTTGTTGTTTTCTCACAATCTTAAATTTTAAAAAGTAACAGAATCATATTCAGCCTTCCAAAGATTAGTTTCTCCATTCCAAATGAACAAAATTCCGAGTTTTGAGAGCAACAGCAGCAAGCACGGGATGGGTGAGGTAAATGCCACCTTTCAGATCCCACACAGTAGCTACTTTAGAGTCAAAGAGGCTGGCAAGAGGATTTATTTCCTGCGAGAATCCAGTGCAAGCAGACTGCCCATTCAGCAGTTCTGCAGGCCACTGTCTCACCATGCGACAGGCCCACTTATTCATAAACAAATCATTAACATTCTTGACATAAATCCATAGTGGACCATTAATCCCAGCTATGAGAATGTTTTAGTGCATTTGCTGTGCCCATCATGAATGGGAATGTTGTCTTGCAGAACCCATCCCTGACAAATAAGAGACAAATTATGCCCCGTGAGAAAACTTGGAGAATGAACGGCTTACACACCAATTACCGTCTCATTTGCTGGCTGATGCCGAAACAGATCCTGTGTGCTTTGGAGAAAATGTAGATTTTCCTTAACAAAGAACGACAACAACAAGATTTATATACATACATACATACATACATACATACATACATACATACATACATATACATACATACATATACATACATATATACATACATACATACACATATATACATACATACATATACATACATATATATACATACATATACATACATACATATATATACATACATACATATACATACATACATATACATACATACATATATATGTACATACATACATACATATACATACATACATATATACATGCATATATATGTGCATACATATATACATACATACATATATATGCATACATACATATATATACATACATACATATACATACATACATATACATACATACATACATATATATATATAACCACTTGTCCAGTTGAATTTTGTTGTTCAAATTTATTTTCAGGATAGACTCTTGAGTCTTGCTAAAAGCAAATCAGAAAGTCTTATCTCGCTTATCGGGGGGGTGTCGGGAGGGAAACACATTCCCATGTAGATAGCAATTTTTTAAAAAGATCAAGGATAGAGGAGCTACAAGACTGGTTACTAACATTGTTTGTTACATTTCAGCATTCCTTATAGGCCATCCCAGTTGTCAGGAAGAGCATGTGGGTAATGGCCACAATATAGCCAGGGGAATAAAAATTGATTTGAGTTAAAGAGACTGTTCTTTTAAATTTTTTAAATTCAATTTATAAATTGTCACACCCACCTCAGAGATTTTGAAAGATAAATTTCCTCATGATCACAAAGTGTTGGATAAAATTCCATCCATAAGAAATATTCTAGTATGTTTTTATGATCTAGGATAAATGGAGTATTTTGTGGTTTAACCCTGACCTTCTAGGTGAAATTATAGATAGCTTCAAAAGCAACCAGCTCTAAGATCTTATTTGATGGATAAGTACTACCAGTTCTACCTACAGCCCTTCTGCTAAACAGAGCCCCAGGTTTGTGCTCTGCTAGGCATCACTCCACCCATTTGTGTTTATAGAAACATGGTGCTGACCTACTTATCTCTCTAGAAAGTATATGGCTTCCAATAGTAGAAGGGAAAGACAGTGACCCTCAAACTTTACCCACACGTGAATCACTAGGAAAGCCTTCTAAAACACATTCTGGGTAAGTATTGCAGATGGCACATGATGTTCTACATGTCTATCACGTTTTCAGGTCAGGTGGATGCTGCCTTCCCAAGACCACACTTTCAAAAGGTAGGGAAGGCCATGTTGTGATGGTGGTTTGATGGATCAATGATTTGGGTCTCTGTAAGCATGACATAGAAGCCTCTTCTTCTGATGGGTTTTGTTTTCCTGTTAAGCTATTTATTAGCAAATGTCTCAGGCCTGAGGTTCTCAGATGCTATTGTTAGATGCACTGAAAGCTGCACATGACCCCTTTGCTGAAAGTCCAGATCCCACTGCCTTGCCTAGCAGGGATTCTCACAATAGGCTTAGCCACAACCTTAGCACATAAGTCTTTAGATCCTTCCCTAGCAAAGATTAAAAAGCACCACACTCACCCCTATAGCCTTAGACACCTCTGAAGGAATGGTGCCTGCGACCAGTGCCATTTCTAGCCACCTAATTGACCTATGACAATGTGTTTAGTAAATAACACTGTGATAACTATCTCTGCCCCCATACATGAGCTGTGGGATCAAGTCATGGAGAGTCTGCTCAGCTACAACGCTGCATACCACTCTAGGCAGACACTGCAAGCTGCACTACTAGGGACGGGGTCTCTCTCTCTCCATCTTCCCTTCCCCCACCCTCTCTTCCTCTCTATTTCCCTGTCCATCATTTTCTGTTTCTCCAAAAACATCTAATCATTCTGTACAAACCTCTATGGTGGAAGAGATATGGCTTCATTCAATTTTCCTACCTGTAAGTTCAGTGCCTTCAAAGAAGCCCCCAGAGACTCTTGCATTCTCCAACACTCCTTTGTACCGTTCAAGAACAAGTGCCCAGACACACACAGAGGCAGGGGCTGGGGGGGGGGGGGTCAAAGGGGATGCTTATTACAGCAGCTTCCTGGGCTACACAACAACAGACTTCTCACCAGAAGTGAAAGGTTCTTCTCAGTTCACTTTCATACTATGCTTCTTTAACCACTTCCCTCTAGGAACCTTCACAGGTTTACCTTACACATATAGGAAACCCAGGTAACAACTTCTACAAAAAGAAAGCTAAATCCCTGTCCTCTGGTTCTAGAAGACAGAGATACCATTTGCAATTGCAATATAATAGAGTGTATAAAACATAAGCATAGAAAAGACATCCAGGATTTTAATTAGAGACTTGGGAAATTCACACAATAAGAGTAGCATGCATTTTATTCTTTCTCTCCCACCTCATCTTCTTGACTTCCTTACTATAGCATTTACAAATTTATGAAGTCATTAATATTTACCCTAACGTAACTTATAAGGATGTTATTATTTTCTTAATTATCTCTGTTAAAGTAAATGTGCCTTGTGATTCTTCCAGTGTCGTAAGAGGGGACAAGAGAAGAAGAGAGAAGTGGCAATGTGCTGTGTACCACACACTGGTTTTTAAACCTCCCCAGTAATAAAGATGAAAGGGGAAAATCTGGTGTAAGTATGATTAATTGGTAAATAAAAAGTGACACCCAGCTTTCATGGCTAGAAGTAAGAGGTAAAAAAGGCTAGAATAATGGTTTCTAATCTGATGAAAGAACACATGCCCCTCTATGATATGGGAATGCCTTTCTGTATGCTGTGAATAGCAATCTTTAAATAAAGGAGCTGTTTTGGCCCATGACAGGCACCATAGAAAAAGTAGGAGAAATTAAAGCATAGGTAGGAGGAGCAGGGGCGGAGACAGACAGACTGAGCCAGAAGCCCAAAGGAGCAACATGTAAGGAGCACAGGTGAGCCACAGGCCACGTGGCAGGAAAGATTAATGGAAATGGGTTGATTTAAGATGTAAGAGCAAGCTAGCAATGTGCCTGAGCCATAGGCCAAACAAGAGGAACTTAATATAAGTGTCTGAGTCATTTGGGGGGCCTGAACAGTGGCGGGCAGCTAAGAAATTGGGGCTGAAGGTCTGTGGGTCTGGACCTCTGGCCGCCTGAGACCTAGAAAAACACAATGTAACACCTCTAAACTAGAGGTTCTACTCAATTGTAGATAACATTGGCAAGCAAGAATATGGAGTTGATGTTATCATTCTCTCAAGATTCAAAGGTCACATCTGAGAAAATGACATAGGATATGTAATCTCCTGGTATTTAGGTGCTTGTTGACATTTAAAAATAAAATCTACAAGCACTGTGCTGACCAGATGAAATGAATGGTAAGGCAAGTGTGGCCTGCTCGTCAGCCAGTGTGTACCTTACCCTTAGTTCTAGTCAAAGGAAAGCAAAAGGAAAAAAAAAAAAAAAATGTGCCAGGCATCATGGTAGCTCATATTTATACTTATAATCCCAGCAGTTTGGAAGTGAAGGCAAGTGACTTGGGACTTCAGGACCAGCTTCAGCTACACAGTCTGAGGCCTATCTGGAGACCCCATGTCAAAAGACCAATAGCAAAAAATGGCATGCCTATTGGAAGCAAAGATTTTAAAATGTTAATGAATAGAAATGTTTCCTCTTCATGATGTCTTTCTGTTTGTGCCTCGGTTCACACATGACACTACAAGGGCTGTAGAACTTCCATGAGAAGGAAGCCTGGGTCATCAAGTTACCACATGGGAGAGAGTTAGTGCCTATCTGGGAATCCAGCTTTGAATGGTTCTTTAAAAACCAACATCTAAAGGACTTGAAATGTTACATTTTATGTGATATTTTAGAGCCCATTAACCACTGCAACCTAGGCTGGCCTTTTTAATAAATTTTCTAGAGTAAATAGTCTGTGGTTTTGAGATGGCATCTTTTATCACCTTTGAGCTGTCTTCCAATGAAAACAGAAGGTACCTTATGTTAGCTATTCACACCAACTTGGGTAGCAGAAGGACCTTGCCATGCTCACAGACTCCTTGTAAACCCAGCCCCTAGAGACTTCTGGTGGGCAGGCTTCTAGACTACTCTGGCGAGTGGCAAGGACTCCCTGAGGCCTGGCCTGACTCCTTGAGCCACACTGAAGCAGCCAGGTCCCCACCTAAGGAGCTCTGCTAGTCAGGCCCCACTGCCCAGACTTCCCTAATGGTCCTAACTGCCATTCCCAGGTGAAGAGCAGCCAGATCCCATCCTACAGGAAAAAAATCCTACACATTTCTGAGATTGCCCCAAGATTACGCTACGTAATCTCTCCAATCCTAGGCCACTCTGGAAAGTTCTTCATGCTCCGCCCCCCCCCCCCGAAACCAGAACATTCTGTTCAATTCTCTTGCTGCTTCTCACACAAGCAAAGACAGCCACCCTCCTGAATTTTTCTTTCACCATAAATCTCGTGTGAAGTTTGCCCTGCGGTGTGACTTTGTGGAATTCCTTGGTTCCTGACTGTCAGAATACCTTTCCATCTGAGCACTTATACCTCCCTTTCCTCTCCTAGGAAAAAAAACGTATCTTTTTTAAAAAAATTATTTGTTCTACTTTCATACAAAGGGGGAAGCCTCTCAGGGATATCAACTGAGCACAGCATAATAAGATGCAGTAAGCCCAGGCAAAAACCCTTATATCAAGGCGAGGCAACTCAGTACGAGGAAAGGGGCCCAAGAGCAAGAAAAAGAGTCAGAGATGCTCCCCACTCCCACTATTAAGGGACCCACAAAAACCCCAAGCTAAACACCACAACTTATCTTCAGAGGACCTAGCGTAGACTCATGCCGCTTTAGTCTCAGTGAGCCCCTAGAAGCCCCCCTTAGTTTATTCTGTGAGCCAGGAGTGTAAGAGCCAGAAGGGTCAAGAAACGTATCTTGAATACTGACTGGGAGTAGTTCCCCATGCCTGCTCAATTATATGGACTTTCTATGTGCCAATTACTTAGTTGTAGACATAACAATCATCTAGAACATTCATGAAGATGCCTGCCATCAGACTGGTAAAAGCTACCAGAAAATGTCACTACAGGAGAAAAGGGAGGGACATTCTGAAAGCCACACTACATAACTATTAACCAAAATCCCAAGATACCTCCCCCCCAAATTGTGACTATATTTTATATTGACATGCACCCTAAATTTTTTACTTCTTGCTCTTTTTTTCCCTACCTCAAATGTCTTCCAAAAATATCAGGAAGGAAATATTTTGTTGGGAAATGACTGAATCCCATGTTTCAAATACAATGTAGAGACCACCAGTGAGTCTTGAAATCAGGAAACAGATCTATCTCTCCAGAAGAATGTGGGTATCTGCTGCCAACAGCAGTCCCCTCCAGGGGACGCACCTAAAGGCTGAGCGGAGGACGGGTGGAAACAGTTCGGGAGGGTTAATCACTTTTTCCATTTGCTTCACCCAACAGAATTTAATTAAGTCTACTTTAATTAAAATTTAATCAAGCTTTCTGTGGCTGTAGACAGTCATTGCTAAAAAAAAGAAAAAAAAAAATCACATTAACCAGTGTGTTCTAAAATCCTCTTTCAAATAAAATGGCCTTATAATGAAAATAAAATTATTTATCATGGTACTCTATTATACTTTTCTAAAATTTGAGAAGGAGATTGAAACAGAATGAAATGATCACAGAAAAGACAATGTATAAAGAAATATATGAATAAATACAGGAGGCTGGCAAGGAAACCACCCACAAATCATAAAGCTGAACAGCAAAGAGTTACTAAAAACGACAGTAACATTTCCACAAGCTTCTGAAAAATGAGGACTCTGTGACACCCCCTGTCAATCTTCCTCCAGTGCTCATTTGGAGACAGACATTGTGCCAGGGACATTGGTCAAGTGAACATAAATTATAGTAGGCCTAGAAAAGTTCTCAAAAGAACTCCATGAGTCTCTGTCCTAGAACCAGAGTGCTTTCATATGCAGTGGGTAACTCTCTGTATCTCCCCCATTAAGCTACTGGTTACTGGGCTTTGTGGAATTATCTGGGTGGCAAATAATCTCACCTGCTTCTGAACCCACCTTGATTGTTTTCTGCATGAAAGAAGTTATCAAAAGAGCAACTTTTCAAGCAAAAAGCATCATGATACAAATAGATAGATATATCTGCCAATGCAGCTTGGAGGAAAATGTTGGATAGTATCAGCAAATTTCCCCCCAGTGCCAAGACTTTGTACATGATGGGCAAGCATTCTACCACTTAACTACATTTCCATCCCTTTAGTGAATTTTGATTAATAAGAATTTTTAAGAAAATTGTATGTGCTAATTAGTGAGTTTCTTCCTGAAATTGAAGTAGGTCACAAATCTGCAGACTTCTCTAATGAATAAGAATGTTAATGGGTCTCAAATTCACTCTTTTGGAATCAATTTTAACTTTACAATTTCACAAGTAAAGAATGCATTAGACTGATTAAAAATGTAACAAATCCAGACCCACCCAGTTCGCTTTTAAAGCTGTGTCTTTATTATGGTCTCTTTTCTTTGGAACGTGGGCTTTGGGGGCAGAGGGCAGAAAATGAAGCAATATCCAGTTGAGACTGATACCTATTTGGTTTCTTTTTATGCTACAACATTGTATTCCTGAGATGTGTTTAAGATAAAATTGCCTCTCTGCCCTTAGGCTAAGTGTCTAAAAGTTCCTTCAAGAGAAATTTCTGATTCCCTTTCAAAGTCCAACTTTCTGAAGTTCACCTGAAGATGAGCAGTAATCCATCACAGACAGAGGTTATAGCTTTTATACATTGAAATATTTCATTCTTTCTCCCCTTCCATCAAAATAAAAATATCTCAGAAACTTGTGCAAAAGAAAGAGTAAAATCTGTAAGAATTTCCCTAAGAAGCAGAACAGAGCCCAAGGTGGCTTTCTGCGCTCTAGTTGGGGATGAAAAATGGGTCTCAGTTTTGACTGTGGCTTTCTCTGATGCCCTGTTTTACTTTGTTATTTCCACACAACAATAGCTATGTAAAACTTCCACTAGGAATAAACCATGAAGATACACTGAAGCTCCCTTCCCACCCTAGTGTCTTAGATGGTTTTCTTGTAAGAACTGGACCTGCTTCCTGAATGCCTGCACCACAGGGAGGAGAGGAAGTAAAACTATGCCAATCACACATGTTCCCCATTTACTCACCACATAACCCGATGACAGATGCTACTAAAAAGGAGGACACTAAGAGTGTCCACAAATCAAGGTAAGTGGAAAATAGAATCAGAAGGCAAGATTCCTGCCCACATCCCTCTCCTCTCCTGTGTATCATCCCTTCCTCACCACAAAATCCACATGGACTTGGAGCTTCCAAACTCTTTCTTGACACTTGCTGCTCAGATATGATCCCCTTTGTAGGCAGCAATAAAGAGTGATGATGTCGGGAGACAGGAATAGAAATACTCAGTGGTTAATTAAATACTACAAAATGAGCAAAGGAGACCAGGAGAAGAGAGAAAACACCTGAGTTAGAGAGTAGGTTAATTCCAACCTGGGCTCCACTACTTACTAACCTGGAAACAGTAGACAAGTAAATAAACCCCCACTGAGCCTTTATACTTCAGAGATCAAAGGCAAACTTTTAAAGTCCTGAGAATTATGGAAAAACACAGGGGATCACGATCTCAACATACCAGGCACCTCTAAACCTTCCTTCTATGCCTAATCAACCACTCAACCTCATTCAACCTCAACAGGATCTCTGGTTATTCTGAGTGACATTTCTCTCAAGGAACACGTCTGTTGGCACAATCCATTTGATTTAAACACTGGCTTTTTTCAATTGGAGAAATTAAATTCAGAGTATCTAAATCAAAAACAAGAGGCAAAACACAGAGCCCAGAAAGGCAGAGGAAATGCTGAGTCAGCCTCCAGGCCCTTTGCAAGAATAACATTCTGCTCACAATCCTTCCCTCCAGGCAGCTTCTCAGTAACATGCTGACCACATAGTGTATTCTACAGGCAGCTCCTTCTCCAAACTTCTACCCACCACACACTCCTGTCTCTCTCCAGGATAAGCATTACATAGTCATGCCAGTCTCTATTCTCCATACAACGAATATATATGGCTAAATATATCCAGACAGACATTCATGAACTTAGTCAATTAAAAACGTAATCTATATCATGCAATTTGTTGTTTTCTTTAAACTAGCTAAGGATTGTCGATCAAAAAAAAAATGCCAATTAATTAACTGTCAAATACCACAATTATATTGACAATTTTAAACTCTCCTTGCTACTTAATGGTCATTGTGAAAATGGAGACAAGGCTGGGGAAATGGCTTAGTGGATAAAACACTTGCCACAGAAATATGACAATCACCAATGGGTCCTCAGTACCCATATAAAAGCCAGGCTGGTTTAGCGGTCACCTGAAATCCCAGGGCTTTGAGGGTAGATACTCAAGTTGGAACAGGCAGTGGAGGGTGAGTCAAGATTTTTACTATTGTTCTGTTTTACAGTTTGTCTTTGTTCCTTTTTGGTTGCTATGACAAACATTCTAACCAAAAGTGACTCAAGGGGTGGAAAAGTTTATTTTGCTTTCAATTCCAGGTTACTGTCCATCATTTTAAGGAAGTCAAGACAGGAACTCAAGTAGAGAGTCATATAGCATCCATAGTCAAAAATGAAACAAATGCACCTGGACTATCTTATTGCTATTCCACATAATATTTCCTGTGGTCAAGAAGCTTGCTTCATACCAAAGAAGTAAGGCAAGAAACACAGAGGATTCTGCTTGCTGGGTGATGGGCAGGTTATATTGGATGCTCAGGATCATTTGCCTAGGGAGTAGTGCCACCCAAAGTGGGCTTGGCTCTCCTCCATCAATTAATAATCAAGACATTTCCATACAGACATGCCCACAGGTCAATATGATTAAGGGAATTCTTCAACTGAAGATCTTTTCTCATGTGACTCTAAGTTGTGTACAGTTGAGAGTGAAAGCTAACTGAAATATAGTTCTTAAGTCATATAAAACATCTTTTAGAGTGTTTACTAAATACTTACACTTTTGCTCTGTGACTATTAATTTGGGTCTTGCTTGTCTTTTCCACAGTGGCTATAAAAGCATATATTAATAAAATAAACTGCTAGCTTGTGAGATGTTTTGCAATATATTTTCCCTATTGTGTCATTTGAATCTCAGTGGTTTATAGTATGATTCTGTAAAAGAAAAGCTTTAAATGCTCATTCATTTAACTACAGCATAGCACAAAGGGCTTCAGCTTTTTGTTGTGAGTTTTGTTGTTGTACACTTCTGTTTTGAGAAGAGTCTGACTATGCAGTGCTGGTAGTCCTTGAAATCATTATACAGTACAAGCTGTCCTTGAACTTACGATCTTCCTACCTCCTACTACTCAGTTCTCAGATTGTAAACCAGTGCCACCTGGCTAGCATGAAAAAACCACATGCCATAACCAAAGTCTGGGACTCACAGGCACTTTTGAATTTTTCTTGTAGTCCTGATTCAAGCCTCAGCGGACTGTTACTGGGGAAAATGTTCTATATATGGACAAAGCCAGGCTTGAACTGCAGCCTCCCTGCACAGGGCTATGTTCTGATGAGGCACATATTTTATCATAAGACCAAATGTCTGTGCACAGACATGGCAATAGAAATTATATTTTGAAGCCAAAAAATAATAGATGTAATCACACATATAGGTTTCCATCATTTACCAATGTGCTAAATTTCCATTACTCACACAGTCAGTCATTTCTAACAAAACCCTGTCATGTTTTCTAAGTAATACAAAGGCCAAATCATATGTGGGACACCTGAATTATCTCTGCTTGATCTGGCTTGGAAATTGCTGACCACCAGGAAGAGGACAACACTCTTCCTGTGGAAGACGATGGATTCTTCAGTGAGCAATCTCATTCAGCTGGCCTTGTAGCTGTAAGAAAGGTCTTCATAAGATAGAGTCTTTGAAGTTTGGCCTTGTGGCCCTCATCATAGGCTTTTAAGCAGGAGCAGAACTAACTAGAAAGATAACTTTTAAGAATGGTTTCTGGTAAATATGATCCCTGCCAAGTGAGTCTTTCAACAGGTCTGGCAATGGTGTTTTGTTGGATACATAGAAGGAACAACAATTGCCCAAGGTTTTTAATCTGAAATTGTGTAGACACTGTCAGTCTGTTTATACCTAGTACCACATCAATAGCCATATTGCAGGACACCATGAGTTCTTGTATCTTTGCCTCCAAAAACGATAGTATGAGGGGGCAACAGAGATAGCGGCCAATGAAAAGTTAATATACTACACCATAATAGTCAGCATCCAGATGACTATGGGTATTAGAGGGGAGATCAGAAACTTGACCGAGGAGCTGGAGATATGGCTAAGCATGCTTGTGACAAAGCATGTGCCACACAACATGAGGACTGTAGTTTGGATCCCAAACCCCATGTAAAAAGCAATTCATGGTCACATGTGTCTTTAACCTCAGTGCTGGGGTGGGAGGGTACTGAGGACAGTAAATCTGGGTTTATGGCCAACCTAGCTCCAGATTCATGGAGAGACCTTGTCTCAGATAAATAAGGTAGAAAGTGATAGAGTGAGACAGATAGCCAGTGTCCTCCTCCAGCCTCCAAATGGTGCACAAAGGCATGTACATCCACACTTATATGTGCATACACAACACACACACACATCATCACACATAAACTAAGGCAAAGTGGTTGAGATGCAATGAATTCAAGACTCAGAGGATTAATTACTTAGATTTCAATCTTTTTAAAAATGTATAGACAATCCTCAAGTATCAAATTCTCATAAGATTAATTAAAAGATTGAAATTAAATTAATTAAAATTAAAGATTGAAATCATTTTTAATGTTCATATATTCCTCAAAGTGTCAAATTCTCATAAAATTAACAAAGCTGGATTTGTTATTGTTACTGGCACCTGTACATCTGTGAGTGTATATGTGTGTGATATGTGAGTGTATGTATAACTGTGTGTCCATGCTGAAGCACACACAAGTCAGAGGACGAACTTGTGTGTTTGTTATTGCCTTCCAAGCCTGTTTAAGACAAGGTCCCTTCACTACAGCATAAGCCAGGCTAGTAGGCCCACAGCCTCTTGGGAGCCTTCTTTTCTGCCTCCCATCTCTCAGCAGGACATTTGTACTACATCAGGCTTTCACAACGGTTCTGGGGATGCAAACTCAAGTCACCAAAGTTTGTGTGGCACAAGCTTCAGCTAATGAGACATTTGCCCTATTCTGCTGTGGTTCCTTAAGCCATGTCCTCACAGAACCTGGCATGGCATGCTTCTGAGACGAGGAAACCGATGTGTGGAAGAAGAAGCACCAGCTCAAAGCCACAAATGATGCTTTTGCTGTCATTATCCCTTTAATCTTCTCCTGAAAAGGGAACCTGCGAGCTCTCACTCAAAACAAATATTTTAAAGGAAGGGAGTTTTTTAAATGCTCATTAATTGTTTTGGTTTTTTTTTTTTCTTTACTTAGAACTCTATTTTAGAGTATAGGTGGAATCTTCAGCTCTGAAGAATAGATCCTCTTTTTTCTTTTCATAAATAATATATACATATATACATACAAGTACATACACATATATATGTATGCATATATACATATATATATAATCTCATAAGCTACTCAGAAATATTTATCCCAAGCTAGTCTCAAACTCATGGCAACCCCCCCATCTCAGCCTCCTAAGTGTTAAGATTACAGGTATACACAACCATACTAACCTAGATTTGGCTTTTGAATAGATAAATGGGGGTTGCTAGGGATATAACTCAGTGGGCAACTGCATGTTTAGTAATTTGGCATTTAGAGGGCCCTGGGTTCAATCTTTATCACTGAAAAGCTAGAAAAGGCTAAAACCAATCATTGTATTATATAGCCCTGGACTCTGTGGAAAAAGGCTGGCCACAAGCCTTGGATGAAGCAGCCAAGCGAGATAGAATTCATTTCTTCCAGGACTCACAGGATCTTCAGACACATCAGAGCTGGAGGAAAACCCTGCAGGACTTGATGCAGAAAGGAATGCTGCATGAGGAAAGATCCAGAATGAATGTGTGCTCTAGGTAAGCTCCAAATTTAATTTATTTTGTGCAGATGAGGTTATGAGTCTTTGAAAATATGAAGTTCAGCTGTTGGGGATTTGCTTTGTTTGTTTTTCTGTAATTAATGATAGTGCCTTGCTGGAGAGGGAGCAGCATTCAGTAAATACACTCAGAAATAGTCCACTCTTTGGCCCTGGCTCAGAAGTGAGTGAGATCAATCTCACTGGGGTTAGAGAATTGGGGGGTTGGGGGGAAAGCATGGACGGCTCCATCTGGAGATAGGGAGGAAGATCCCTCTTAAGCCAGTCATGATTAGTAGGTGGTTGGCAGCTTTTGTGAAGAGCTTTAACAACAGGTCCTCCAAAAATGGCATATAATTCAGAGACCCGTAATGTGAGACTCCTAAGAGTTGTCATCAAGCTCTGAAAATACTGACTCATTCATTTAAACATCACTTGTTTAAATGTTTGCAATAACTTCTGATGGAGAAACATCAGAAAATCTGCTCAGCAGGAAGGATGACAGAGACAGATAAAGTGTTAAGAATCCCTACTGCAGAGGACCAAAGTTCAGTTCCCAGAATGTACAAGAGGCTCACAACAGCATATACTACAGGACTGAGGGATTTGACTTCCCTGACTTCTGAAGGACCCTGCACTTGTGAGCATCCAAACACACAAGATACACATAGATGTAGTAAGAGGTTTCTGGCCCAGATACTTTCAGGCCTAACCTCATGGTTTAGGCCCTCAGACCCACAGACCCTCAGAGACACACAGAAGTTTACAATAGTTTTAGGCTGATAGGCCTAAGGCCCAGGCATATCACTTGCTAATTCTTTACCCTTAATCTACTCCATGACTTTTATCCTGTTCAGCCATGAAGCTCGATACCTTTTCTCAGAGCATCATAGTTGTCCTCTGCCTCCTCTGGCTTCTCTCTGGCCTTCTGCTCTGTTCTGCCTGTTTCTAGAGTCTCCTTAGTCTGGTAGCCCCACCCACAATTCCTGTCTGCCTTTGGCCAATCAGCACTCATAGGCAGGGACAATTATTTACAATGGAACAACATAATCCCCCTACACATAGAGAAGTATATAATTAAAAATAAAACCATGTTTTAAAATCTGTTCATAACAGCATCGCAAGGAAGTTGTAAGCACAGTCCCTGTTCTCATGTACAGCCATCATCTCTTCTCATGCACCTCTCAGCCCTTCCTTAGGCATGTCTTCCTCTCCTCAAAGCCCTTGACTATCCTATTCATTCTACTATAGATGCCCTAAAAGATCTGGTCTCACTGCAAACAACCGTAGGTTACCACTAACATGCACCCCAAAATCTATCATGTCTACAACAGCCCTTTATTAAGCAGAGATTATAGTTCTCCTTTATACATACTAACTTATTTCCAGTGGCCAGAACAGGAGGTCTGAAATAGTGTCCAGAATGAAGCAGGTGCTGGGAAAGGAAACAGTTCAGTGTGAATGAATACAAGGCACATGACATAGATTTTTATAGCTGATTTTATGAAATTCTTGTCACTTGAACAGAAATTCTCTACAATTCTGTTTCCTAGGTAAATAAGTAAATAGATAAATGGATATACGTATGTGTGTATCTACCTACCTACCTATCTATCTATCTATATATCTATACATACATATATATATATATATATGTCTATATGGAGAGAGAAGAGAGAGATGATAGATAGGTAGATATATGGGTAGACACATAGTCAATAGTTAGGTCAATAAGTACATTGATAGGGGTATAGAGGAATACATAGATGATATAAATATATGGATGTACTGGTACTTAGGTAGGTAGGTAGATTAGACAGAGAGAGAGAGAGATAAATAGACAGATAGATAGGTAGGTAGGTAGATAGAAATGGATGGATAGATAGATAATAGATAAATGATAAATAATATGCTGGCAGGTGGCAAGATTATGGGAGATGATTAGACAGAGATGAGTGGCATAACTAATATACATCTGATGGAGGACAATAATAACATGTGGGGTATATGTGGTGCTCAGCAACCTGTACAAAATTGTCATTAAACTCTATGATACCATAAACCATTTTATAGAGAGAAACTGAAACACAGGACTGGGTGGTTTATACAGGACTAGCAATTAGCCAGGAAACAGTCTCAGACCTAGGGATTTCTTGACTCACAAACACTGCTTTCCATCCTCAGATAAGTCACAGCGAGCTAGAGGTTGGCCTCTAGAACACCAATAGATCCTGCTCTACAGTGAACCAATAAGTAATACATTGGAAGGCAATGCCAAGGAACAGCCGGTGCTGAGAGTCCAACACCAAGAGGTGGCAGCAGTCAGGGCCCAGCTGGGAAAAGAAGAAGTTAACTTCAAAGTTCAGTAGGCTCCATTCCATTGTCATGGGTATTTTCTAAGACCACAGATGTATTAGCATTGTGTGTGTTTAAATAGCATGTTCTCTCATACCAATCAGCACTCCGCCTCCCCGTTAGTGTAAATTAATGAGGTGTTGTTATATGTCTGTATTCCCCTTGGCATAAAATTAAAACCAAATAAATAAAACAGTGATCGTAAAACTCAATAAGGAAGTCATTTAGATTAAAACTGTCAGTGTTTTCACTGAGGGTTTATTTCTATGATTTGTCTGTGGAACTCTCCTGTTTTTTGTTGTTGTTGTTTGGGGGGGGGGTTTGTTGTTTTTCTTTTGTTGTTGTTGTTGTTGTTGTTTTTAGCTAAAGAAAATTTAAAAAAACCAAAATCTCAGCTCTCCACCCCAGGCCCCAGAATGTCAGTTGATTACTTCTACTACAAAATAGAGTATTCCAGACTCTGTCCCCCTGAATCAGCTGTTCAGCTTGGACTTTTTCCTTGTGCTACTAAAAAATGGCACCATGTGCATCTAGCTGGCCTCTTCATCCATCGGTCCTCTCTCTTAGCATGTGTCTCAGTTTGCATATTTTAGACTAGGATGAGCAACTCATTGAGGGGAGTAAGTTGAGTAAAACTAGTTCTTCCACCATGGGTGAAAGTTTTGCTAGAAGGCTTGGTGAGAAATAATTGTTCCTTGTTCCTTGGACCTAACATCTTCAAGCAAGCACATCCTCTTTCCTGACTCACTGGAACCCACTGTATCAGCTCTCCGGGGTCTGTGGGTCTCCTTCATTATCATATCAACCAATTACCTTTTCCTCTCTCCATCCCACCATTTCCTCCATGTACTGCCCTATCCACACACACCGGTTATGTTTCTTTACAGAATCCTCAGAATTCTTTACATAATCCCATATTTTGTTGAGTCTTTTTCTGAGGGCCTTCAAATGGCTTGAGCTTCATACCACTATAACAATTGCCACAGTGAACTTTTTCTTACAGGTGAATTTTGTTGTGGCCCCAGGATAAATTCCTGGGAGCGGAATTGCTGGGTCTAAGTGTATGGAAATTCTATGATACCTTATAACTATTGCCAAATTGCTTTTCCAAGGAAAATGGACATATTTCATAGTTGCTACACCAAGGGTCTTATTAGTTCCTAGCACTGGCCTAAATAATTTTTTTAAATTATTCATTTTGCAGCATATAAAAGGATGTTTAGTTAATATTTTAATTTGCATATATTTTATTATTGATTAGATTGCCTTTTGAAGACAGCATACTCAGGCATCGCGTTTTGATGTATATTATGTCCCTTGTTAATTTATCAATATAGTATTACATGTATCAACCAAAATATGTTACAAAATTAAACCCTTTGGCCATCATGCCAGGTATAAATACATTCCCTACTTTGTTACACTGCCTGCTTCATGCTACATTACTATTTATCTGACAGTGATCTAATAAGTCTTCTGAATGAAACTTCTCGTTTCTTCCTCTATGTTGTTTCAATAGTCAAGATGAACAAAGAAATTACAAAACCTCAGGGTGGGTCAGATGTGGAATCTAGAGTCAGAAAACCAGAGGTGACTCCTGGGCTGAATCCTCATCTGCCAAGGGGCCTCTAGAAGAGTCAGGAGCTTCAGATATCTCATCTGGAACTTCTAGTTATGGGCTATTATGAAACGAGATAAGAAAGCACTTCAACACAGAAACTGCTTCCAGGAGTATAAGAGCCAAGGTGGCAGCCATTAGTCCATTCTGCTCAGCTCCTGTGTGTGTCTGTAAGTAAAAGATTGACAATGGAACCATATGACTTAATTGGAATTAATTTTAGGACTTAGTATTTTATATGAATTTTTTCTGAAAATAACTACCCACTGATTCAAAGATTTTCTTCCTGGTTTTGATTCATGCATCATTTACTTGAATTTTTGGTTGTGTATTTGTTTATTTAGTCCTGGCTGTCCTGGAACACACTCTGTAGACCAGGCTGGCCTACTTCTGTCTCCCAAGTCCTGGGATTCAAGGCATGCATGACATCACCTGGCTACTTGAACCTTTTTAAACTTTCTTTTTTAAAAAAAAGATTTATTTTTATTTCATCTGCATGGTTGTTTTGTCCACGTGTGCCTCTGTGAACCACACGGATTCAGATGCCGTGGAATTGTAGTTAAAGATGAGTTCCCATGTGGTGATAGGAATCAAACTTGAGTCCTCTATAAGAGCAACAAGTGCTCTTAACCACTGAGCCATCTCTCCAGCCCCTCACAAATACAGACATCATTATCTGTAAGCTCTTCAAATAGGCAAAATGAAAAATCACATTATATAAGGTAAGAGATTCACAATAGACAGAACATTAGACTGGGTGACATAATTTTGATTTTCCCTGTTGCTTCAGGTTAGGGTCTAACTTGGTAAAACTGTTTCTACAGTTGCTAGTAAGCAGTGTAGTATAGTTCACCTTCCAATGGATTCAAAATCAAAAACCCTAAATTCAAATGGCAAGCCTGAGATTGTTTGGAAGCAAGTCATTTGCCATAAAACTAATACTGTGGTCTTCTCAAGGAATATTATAAGACTCCAGTGGGTTACTACATGTAACATGTAAAAGGAACGTTTGTTCTCTTGCTACAACCATGATTCTTACAAAAGGCTTGTTGGTCTTTAACCATGATACAACTCCATAGCATAGTAGTTATACCTTTGATATTGAAGACTGGAGACAGACTAGGCCACTGGAATATGTCGTTGGTCACCATATCTTTCTTGAGCTTCAGTCTTCTCATTAGTAATCAGAGCCTTTAGCAGATGATCCCAAGTGTGTGGAACAGTTTAGCGGCCATGACACTCAATAGCACCATACACACTATAGCATTATGCTGCTCACTTTCCTTGACCCTCAAGCTTCATCCTCCATCTTTGGTTCTGCATTTTTGACTGGCCCACAGACTTATAAGAAGAGCCAAGAAATGGATTGGAAGCTTCTAGAAAAAGCTACTACAAGAATACTGCTAACTCTCCTGCCCTTCTACTAGGGATTCTCCTGTACCACCTAGGAACATACCTTCTATTTAGGGGCCTCTCCTCCTAGGCCAGAGATCTCCTGGGCCTTTTTAAAGATTAGAGGCAACAAGTACTTCCAGCTGGCACTAGCCTCAGCTGCTTCATAATCTATGTGTTCCTTCAACCTTACCTACACTCCTGTAGACAGTGTCTTAAGCCACTCCAGCTCTGAGCCTTGGAGCATGCTCTCTGTTCACAGTCAGGGTGCTGCTATGAATCTAATAAGCCAACAACTCTTCATAGTACTGTAGCTTTACATATTCATAGGTTCCAAATCCTTGGATTCAGCCAACAACAACAGATAAAAGGGCTTATTGTTTTTGTTTTTGTTTTTTTTTCAAATCTAGAAAGTTCCAAAGAAGCAAAACTGTAATCTTCTACATGCTGAATCCACATTAATTAAGGGATGTGGGCACACCCTGCTGTGACCTGAGATTTCACTTAGCCTTAGCAATCATCTCTCCTCAGCATTCACATTAGTGTTGCTCAGGAATTGTTCATATACTACATAGTGATACCTATGACAGTTGAACACAGACATGCCCCTGCCATGTTCCAAAAACAGTACAACTGACGTATCATCTAGATTATATTTACAATTGTAAGTAATCTAGAGATGATTTTAAATACATGGAAGAATAGATTTGTGTGATATGTAAGTGAAAATAGCACACTATTTTTATATAAAGAACTATTCACCCATGAGTACTGGTACTCCCTGGGGGGTCCTGGTACCAATTCCCACAGTAAATCTACTATAGTCCTGGCACTTAAACAGCAATGTTCCATTCCCATATAGGTCTATGGCATGGTCAAGTTTAAGCATTTTCCATGTACTTTCTCTTTTTTAAGAATCATTTTAACAGCTTCTTTCAAAAACATAGAATTCCCCTCAGAAAATTTTATTACTTATTTCTGAATTATCACACATAATTCAAGGGTTCTATGGTTGGACCTAAAAGTCACTGAAACAGTCTAATTTGAATGGCCAAAATGCCTGTCATATATTCTGGCAAAACTCAACCCAGCAAGATGCCTCCCAAATCCATGTGACACTACCCAGGTCGCTAGATCTTCCAGCTCTCATGATGTTTCCTATTAACACATTTGAGGTCCATACCCTTCCAGCTTGGCTATGTTCACTCCATCCGAGCTCTGTCTAAAGAGCACTGGCAGGCTGCTCACCAACACCCAAGTGTATGAGGAAATCAGAGCTGGGAAGGCCTCTCAACACTGCAAGTTCCCCAGGCTCCTCAAATATTTCTTTCACATGAAACTTGCCAAGAATAAAATTAAATCCAAAATAAACTCACATGTTTCTGAGGCTGGAACCAATTCATGATGTGTATGAGTATGTGCATGGAGTGGCAGAAGGTGGGGTGGGGAGGGGGAGAGGGGGATGGTATCAGTGGTTTATATAACAGTAGAACTCAAGAAGGCCAGTGGTCCCTATAAGAATCATTTTATCTCATTGTCACGGCAATAGCTACAGAAGGAAATGGGATGTTGGTACATATTTTTTATACTTTAGACTACTCTAAGAGCAGTCTCCAGATTGGAACTTAGAAATCTGTGCTTGAGCAAAAATCTATAAGGCAGTTACAGATAAATGCAAAATAAAAACTTATATATGGGATGAAAGACTATTTAGAAATATGTATGTCTTATAAGAACCAACAGCTTCATGCCATTATGATGCCTAAGAAACATCAACAACTGCATGGTACAATACACCTATAGGTGCAGGGAGGACTCACATGTAGGCAGTAACCAGCAACTCTCTAATTGGATTTACGAGCCACTCAACCAAAAGGAGACAGGAGACGGTGCCTATTACTGGAAACCTACATGCTAGTATTATCATGGTTGTTGTAGAAGACTCTATGATCAGTGACTTACTAAACCAGAATAATCCTTCACAACATGTACACATTTGCCCTTATACCCACAGGGAAGTGTAACCCTTATTCCCCACCAAGAAAACATCTCTTTTTGCAACAGATGCTGACCACTACAGAAAACCACAGCCAATTAAAATGACTTGTGGAGCCCAGTTCTAAAGGATACATCTACAAAGTACTTCTGCACCTAAAGCTCAGGGAACATTGCAGAAGAGGGGCAGAAAGATTTTAAGTGCCAGAGGATCAGATAATTTGCTGTGAGATTGTGTCTCTAATATCAGAAGCTACACTCATAAAGCCTCATTGATAAGACTGTCCCAGCATGACCTGAACAAGAAAGAAACCAGAGAACATGCCAGATTAGAAGGAGACTGTGCCATGAGGTCACAACTCTACACAAAGAACTACAAGCAACTGAGTAAAGCTGGGAGTAGAAGGGGTGGTCCTCCCGAGGGAAGAGAGCACTAGCTGGGTGCCCGATACCAAGTGGTCATCCCTAAAAACATACACATTGCTAAGATTATACAGACTGAACAGATCATATTTAGGAACATACACACATATATGAATGCAATAACAATTAGTTAAAAAAAAAAAAGAGGTCGTGGGTTTGAAGAAGAGTAGAAGGTTTGGAAAAAGAAAAAGGAAAGGAGAAGTATTATAATTAAATTGTAACTTAAAAAACAAAAGAACACACATAACTACAAAAGATTTCATCTCCAAATGTCAATCTCATGTTCCAAAATAATTCAGATGAGTCAACTAATTTGTGTGGTCTAACCTTTAAATTAAAGTTAGATGTAATTTTAAAAACCATTTCTTTAGTCACAATAGCCATACTCCAAGGGGCTTAGGAGCCGTGAGTGGTCAACAGCATCCATCATGAACAGTGATGAGGGAAAGCCACTGAATGTGAATTCACCTTCACAGCACTGAATTAAGGCACTTCAACCTGTACCCACTCACATTCTCCCAATGGCATGCCAGAAGTAACAAATCATACTCCACTAACCTTGCAGATCTCATCACTGGCAGGAACTATTCATTCCCACTTTCCTTGGCTTTCTCCCCCTCATAAATTAGTGGTACTATGAAAGCTTGGTAGGGTTGAAATAGAATTCCAGTCAATAGGATGCAAAGAGAACAAAGGATGCAGGGGTGGAGAGATGGCTCAGCAGCTATAATACATGCTACGTCAACAAGAGGCTCAGATTTCTGATCCCTTGGACCCAATAAATGTTGGGTGGGTATAACAGCTAGCCTGTAATTCCAGCCTCTGAAGGCAGAGGTAAGGGAAGCCTGAAGCAAGCTGGCTAGACAGAGTAGACACATCTAAAAGTTCTGGGATTGAGACACTGTCTAAAAGAATGAGGTGGAAGAGCAAGTCTGACATCAGCTTCAGACTTCTACACACACACACACACCCATACACCTCTGAACACACATACACACATACAATATACTACACATACATATACATAAAAAGAAGTGTGGGGGGAACATAATGTTAACAGAAATGTTCTGGGAATACTAGGGAAATCTCTAACTTTATAAAAAATACCTTATTTTGTTTCTTTTTCCTTGAAGATGCAAGCATATGAGAATAAAGATCAACATACCAAATTTGACAGTGTGAAATGTAGAATGTGCCTTCAGTTCTGATGACACGTTCAATGAGCTAACAAGCCGTACCAGCAACTGCTCATCTCCTCAATTCTGGTTTCATTTGCTTTTCATTTTAATTTGCTGATGTACTAAAGAGTTTATATATTTTAAAATAGGTCCTGTTCACTATTAATTTTTTTTTCAGGAATCTTTGACTTGTTTTTAAAATTCACATGTTTACTTTTGTTAATTTTAAAGATACTAAGCTGGAGAGTAAGGTGAGGTACTTACTGCCTGCCAAGCCTGACAACCTGAGTTCAGTCTCCAGATCTCACTTAGTGAAAAGCGAGAACTGACCTCTTACATGCTGTGGCACTGTGGTGCGTACATTCTCTCATTTGTGTGTGTGTGCAAATAAATAGGTATGTCTTGGGATTTCTATTGCTGTGATAAAGCATCATGACCAAAAGCAACTGAGAGAGGGAAGAGCACTTCATCTTATATATTATAAATAACGCTCCATCCTTGAGAGAGACAGGATAGAAACCTAGAGGTAGGGGTTCAAGCAGATGCCATGGAGGACTGAGTGCTGTTTACTGGCTCATACCTCATAGCTTACTCAGCTCTCAGCTGTATTTTCATATAACTCAGGACCACCTGCCTAGGATTGGCACCACCCACGTGAGAGGGACCCTCCCACATCATTCATTAATCAAAAAAAAGTGCTCAGCACACTTGTTCATAGTCTTATGGAGGCATTTTCTCAGGGAAGAGTCCCTCTTTCCAAATGACTTGAGCTTGTGCCAAACTGACATAAAAATAACTAACACAGGTGTAATAAAAAAAAAATTGATACAGAAGGTTTGAATCCCTATTTGTTTAAACCACTGATGAAGGGTTTCTATGAGGTGACTGGCATTGTTAATTCATGATGGGAAGGATACAGCTAATCACCCTACCACCTCAGTAACACAGGATCACTTGAATCAGTTGATCTAGAACAATCCAACAGCTAGCAACAATCCATACTTTACTTTCTTGCAAAGAGCCATATATAGCTGAACACATGATCGCAAAAGAATTTGATTAAATTTTCCTTAACTATTTTATATATGCATGTACATGTATACATACATATAAATTTGAAAATAGGTGTATTTTTATTTTTAAAGCATGTTGAGAAACTACAGATTAAATGACAATATACTCATTGAAAAAAAAATTGGGTATATCTGGGTAGGCCCTCTGCTCTTAACTGCTTCTCAGTGGACACATTCTTTATTGTAAGGGTATGAAAAATCTATAAGCATCTGAAACACATGCAGATAGATAATTTCATACTCTTTATGCTTAAAAAATGTGTCTATTAAAACAATAATGTGATTGCTTAAGCAAATATTTATCTATTAAAACCATGTTGTAGTTGCTTTCCTGAAATGCTCATGGGAGGGGACCTCCCTTCCCACAGGAGGGTCATTAGTGTATGAATACCAACTATAAGAACTACTGTTAATGTAAGCAAAAGAAGAGTTTAAGAGCCTGTAAAACATTCAGTTCTCCATTGGGGACAGACCATGTCCCCTAATAGTCCTTAGCATTATTTAAAGTGAGAATTACTCCTCATCTCAAAATCACACCAGTCCCTGGAGTGCAATGGTGTGGAGTCTCTTAAAAATACAAGGAAGGCATAGTCTCTTGAACTTGCCTCAGTGACATTCAAGGAACCCTAAAGCTACTCCTAAATTAATTGGTGATTAGTATAATCATAGGAGGGCCTAAGTCACAATTTGTAAGAAAATAAATAAATCCATGAATAATCAGCAATGGAATCCATGTTTTGCTCAGGAATCACACGCTTTCTTTTATAGTAACATATCTTACATGGATGTCTGCCATCAAGGCAACTCTGAAGCCACATGGCTCATGAGGCTTCCTTCATTCTGCACTGCAGTTTTTGAAGCTGTCCATTAGATATATTCAGATCCCAACTTAAAAAGTGATTAGATATTTTACATTGTCTCAAGCAACCAGATAAACGAGCTCTTATATAATTTCTACTCAATCAAAAATCAAGACAACTTATATGTGGACTCTCCATGGGCTTCCAAGTAGATATGTCTTATACACCACTTGGCTCCTCCCATATATGCCACTTCCAGATGGAACAACATTTCATCTTTAAAGTTTCAAAGGTGAGATTGCGTCTTATGAACCCTACAATGTGATATTCAGATTCTGCATTCTGAACTTGGCAGAAAGCAAAAGTTTTAGTCAATAACATGACTCAGGTGATCCATTAAATTTTATTTAGCTCTTTTATTTACACATATGGTACATATTAGGACTTTTATGAAAACACAAAGCATGCTGGGAAAAAGCTATGACAGACTTTGTAAAGCCAAACAACTGTCCCAGTTGATATTTTGTTGACTTTTGAGTTCATTGTTTATATACTGTTTTAACTGTGATGTTTAATCTTGACCTGGGAATGAATGACAATCTAAAACAAAAGAATCATTTCTTACAAACTGCTAAGGAGAGTTTAGATATATCTATGGCTAAATTAAAGGTATTTGGAACTGTGTGTTGGTGCCAAAAGCATGCCCCATATTGTATTATGCTATTGAAAGAGCTAGGGAGGGAGAGAAGGATAAAAGAAAGAAAAGAGGGAGAAGAGAATAAGGAAGAGATGAAGAAGGAGGGGAGAGAGAGAGGGAAGATAAAGGACTGGAGGAAGGGAGCTGAGCAGTAAGCTTTGAGCAGAGAAGATAGCACAAAGGCTATAAAGTATAGAAACCCCTCAGTAAGTCTTGTGCTTTGCAATAAGAACCTTTCTTGGCCTTCACTGTACATTAAGATTAAGCACCACTCAGATCCAAGATCTGTTTATCTCTTTTTACAAGGGAGGTTTTCCTGTGGATAACTTCAATGCGTCCCTTTGGGATAAAGGGCCCTTTAGTGATCTGGTTTGTCAGCACTAAGATTCCACCACTTGTTTCAAGAGCCTCGGGCCCTAATGAAATCTGAATCAATGAGTGGAATTTATCACTGCCTTTGGGGCTTTTGTAATATTTGCTTGTGATGTTTTCTCTTTGGAATTAATAAAGCTTTTTTTATTTTTATATCAAATCAGAATCTGCTTTTTAAAACCAGCACAAATTAACTTATAAAGAAATGTGATTTTTACATACACATCACTTTATGGAATATATATATTTGTGTATTGAGTATGGATGGAAACATACATATATTTAAACAATATAAAACATATAGGTATGTAAAATGCATGACATTTTTCTCTCAATTTGTTTTTATTTCTTTCATGGAACAATAGTATTTATTATACTGAAAAGTGTCTGAGCACCTTCTCACAATAAAATCATACAAGTCAGTGGACTTTTCTTAGCTTCTGTCATAGTTAATATTGTCAACTAGACAGACAGGATCTAGGATCACCTAGGAAAAAAGACCCTGGGCATGCATTTGAGGGATTGTGTAGTTTAATTTAGGTATGTCATGGGCTGAGGTCCTGGACTGTAAATAGAAAAAAAGCAAGTTGAATACAATATTCATCACTTCCTGCCTCAAGCTCCTGCCACCATATTTTCCCTTTCATGATGGAATACACACACACACACACACACACATGCTCCCTCCAAAATTGAGCCCAAGTAAATCCATCTTTCCTCAAGTTAAACACACAAAACCAGAAGTCAGCCTCAGCATCATTCCTCAGTATCCATCTATCTTTGACTTTGAGACTGAGGCTTTCATTGATTTGGACCTGGCTGAGTAGGCTAGGCTGGCTGGTCAGTGAGCCCCAAGACTCCACCTGTGTTAACTACCCTAGTCCTGGAATGATGTGGGAATGCGTTTATATATGCTGTGAATCTCAACCTTTAAATAAAGGAGCTGTTTTGGTCCATGACAGGCACCATAGAAGAAGTAGGAGGAGAAATCAGAGCATAGGTAGGGGAAGCAGGACGGAGTCAGAGGCAAATCGAGCAAGCCGCCCAAAGAGCAACATGTAAGAAACACAGGTGAGCCATGGGTCACATGGCAGACAGATTAATAGAAATGGGTTGATTTAAGATGTAAGAGCTAGCTAGCAATGTGCCTGAGCCATGGGCCAAACAGCATAAAGTTAATATAAGCGTCTGAGTCATTTCTGGGGGTCTGAGCGGCAAGCGGCTGGGCAGCTAAGCGGTCTCAGGCGGCAGGTCTGTGGGTCTCAGACCTCTGGCCGCCCGGGACCGAGAAACCTCACTACTACACTGGAATGAGTTGTCACCAACATGTGCCACCATACCAGGCTTTCTTACTTGGGTTCTCAGGCACCAACTCAAGATAATACTTGTATAATAAGCATTTCCCTGACTGACATATCTACCCAGCACCGTTTAACCTTCTTTAAAACCATGGAAGCCTAGCATGGAAAGAATCAGCCATGTCAGGTAGTCTTACCCAAGGCAAAAGCCAAAACAGGAACAAGGAACAAAATGCATGCACCTCTCTGCTCCTTTCAGTATGGAAACTGGATGAGAAGGCCCCAGGGTGAACTTCCACTGGCAGCCGGTACAACCAAAGAGGCCAACTATGAACATGCAAGGTCTATTTCAAGTAAGACACAGACTTCTAATTCAGTGACCTCAGACCCTAGCCCTCTCTTTGGTTTATGGGAGAGTCATTCAAGCCCCAAATTGGCCTTTTTGTAATTTTATTCCTTTGTGCAAGATATATTTACTCTGGAAATAAGTCATCATTTGAGTATGTCTTATCTCCCATCACACAGAAACCACTTGCTAAATACCTGACAGGTAACTCCTATTTAGCTTATACATTTTCTGGCCCTTTGAGAAAAGTATTGATACAATTTTACAGATAAACACCCTGGAGATCAGACGCTCTGGGACACCTGCCTAGGGCTACTTCCCTGACTGAGAAGTAGAGCCAGAAATAACCACAAAGTTGTGTGGCTTTGGGGCCACTTGGATTTTAAAGATAGAGGGAGAATTCTTGTCACTATGCTGGCATTCCTAAACTTTGATCAAAATCCCTTGTGATGTTTCATAATGTGTGCTTCCACAACTGCATCTTTATACTGTAGACGTAGGAAGCTTTACAGAATCACCTCCCACATTCCTTTCCCCTCTTTGCCTTAGTGCATTTATGCTGTCATAAAAAAAAAAAATGCTGTAGTCTAGTTAATTTAAAAAGAGGGAGGGGTGTACAGATAGCTCAGTGGTGAAGAGTACTAGTTGCTCTTCCAGAGAACCTGGGTTTGATTCTTAGTACCCATATGACGACTTACAACTGTCTGTAACTCCAGTTCCAGGGCATATGATGCTCTTTTCCAACTTCTGCAGGTACAGCATGCACTTGGTACACAAGCATATATGCAGACAAAATATTTGTGTACACAAAATAAACAAATATGTTTTAAAATAGAAAGGAAAAAAAAATCACAAGAATTTATTCTCTTCCAGTTCTGGAAGTTGGGAAGGTCAAGATCAAAGTATTAGCAGTTCAGCTTTCTGATGGGAGTTAAGTCCTCTAGAAGCGAGAAATATCCTTTCATAGAAGAAGGTTGGTCAGGTGAGCTAACACTGTAGAAGAGTACTTCCAGTTCAGTCACCACCTCATCCTATGAGCCATTGAGTTTAACAACTGAATCTGGAGCAGACAAATCCAAATGTAGCACTCCTTAACACTGTATACAGATGGCTACCGGAATGAGGACATCTCTCAGTGTTCCCCTTTTCCCCCCAACTTCATCTACCTCCATTCCACACAAACATGTACATTTCCATGCGTCTGCTACAAAGAGGTGTGCTCCTTTGAGATTCACACAGGAAGGAAACTACAAAGAATATGAGTTATGTGAAAGGTACATGGGAACTGTTTCATTTCAAACTGAAAACCATTCTGAATTGATATTGGAGGATGTGGTTCTCAAGTTGGCGTCTCATCTTGTGGCCACAGAAATTAGTCCAATGTTCTATTTCTTCATAAGCCTAAACCAAAGAAATTCAGCTGAGAAGTGCCAAGGCCTCTACTGTCAGAGAGAGCACAAGGGAAAGGAATGGGAGTCTTCTTCATAAACCACCAGCTCTTAGCTTGATTTTGTTACAAAAAAAGAAAATAAAACAAAAATGCTTAGTTTGTATTATTACTCAAATTATTGAAATAGGATTATCTGTTAACTAATTTAATAATATATTTCATAATTTAATAACTTATTCCATAATATAATTTGAATATTCTGACCAGATTGGTTGTTAGTTGTTTAAGGCAGAATGAGAGATTTTACATATACAGAAAGGCTGGAAGTATGAGAATTGTATAAACTGTTCTAATATGGAACTTTCAGGGATTCAAGGCTGCCTGGCATGCAATAAGGTCTTGGAATCGCTGACTAACTCTGGATATCTGCACATGAGCATTATTTGGGAGATGGGGTGGGGGTTGATAGAGCTGAAAATCGAGTTAAAAAGAGGAAGTATAGAAATAGAGGGTTTTCTACAATAGCTCAAAGTAACCAGTGCACTGAATCAGGGGGGCAAAATTATACAACAAAGAAACACCTACAAAACTTGGTTTCTTATAAGAACATTTTTGTTAGTCATTAGTTATCTTATTGATGGTTACAGTGAAGCTTATATGGTTGACAAAGGAGGCATCTCCCTTGAAAGGCAATGACTTACAATTCACTACAAGGAAATAATCACAAAATAATGGTAATTGTCTAATACATAAGATGACACTTGGCCAAAGATTACAGACCCTGCGGGATTAATTCACACAGAGGCCAGAGAAGTCCGGGTTTTGAAGACTCAAAAGTAACTTTGAAATATGAAGAGGGAAAAGAGATTCCGGAAGAGAACATGAATCAAGTCAGAATTTATCAAGCCAAGAATTGAATGAAACCTTAGAGACACAGGAAACTGGCTGGACTTCGGAAGGAAGATGCATAGAGGAAAAAAAAAAAAAATGAGTAACTGACTGCTAGATTATAAAGTCAGACCTTGGGCTTCAAAGAGGCACAAAAAAAAAAAAAAAAAAAGCCAAGTCCTTCTGTAAATGCTAGACAGATAGAATAGGAATACAAACAAATTCCTGTGATACACAGGCTGACTCTGAAACTGCCTTTGTCACCTTTCCCTCCACCACATCTCTGACTCCAACCAAAGAAGGTTCTCTGTTTGGAAGGGTTTATGTGATTCCAATGGTTTGGGTGATTTGGGATAATCTTATTTCAAGCATTAATGATCTTAATTTCACACACAAAGTTATTTTGCCTTGTGATATAATGGAATGGGCAGAATCATACACTGCCCCCTTAAAGACACCCACATCCCAATCCTCAAAGCCTCCCAATGAGTTGTATGGTGGTGATACATGGGTGAGACTAGGTTTGTGTAGGGAACTGAGGTTGCTGATCATATAATTTTTAAATGCAGTGGCCATCCCACCTCATCTGAGAGGGCCCGTGTTAGCTAGTTTTGTGCAATTGCAACAAAAATACCTAATAAAAACCATTCTGAAGAGGAAAGCTCTAGCTTAGCTCATGGTTGCAAAGAGTTCAGTATATGGTCATCCATCCTATGCACTTGAGCAGACGATTGTGGTGGAAATGAATGGAGAAGAGGCAGACAGAAAAGAGAGAGAAAGAGAGAACAGAGTAAAGAAAAGAGAGTGGGGGAGAGAGAAAGGAGAGGGGAGAGAGAAGGGAGAGAGAGAGAGAGACAGAGAGAGACACCACCTCATCAGGAACATGCTACTCCCCAGGACTTACCTCCAACTATATCCCATCTCTTAAATTTCCAGAACCCCCAAAATAACACCACGAACTAGGAACCAAGCCTTTAAATCTGAAACTCCAGAGGACATTTCACACTTAATTTATACCAGAGCCCTGGGTAATCTCAAGAGTCCTCCTGAGATTGTGAAAATGGGAAGAACCCAGCACAGACTGATGCCATGCTTTAAAACAAAACAAAAACAAATACAAACAAACAAAAAACCTGGCTGTGGTTGAATACAAAAGGACAAGCTTCTAGAAGCTGGAAAAGGAAACCCATCCTCAGAAGAAACTCCAAGCTAGAGACACATCTAGTGTGACCCATTTTTGATTTCTGACCACCTAATCCATCTACATAACACCTCTGTATTGTTTTAAGCCACTGTGTTTTCAATAATTTACTACTTGAATGCAATCAAATGTACACAGAATTCTCAAATTTCTGGAACTGGGGAGATGAGAAGACAATGAGGAAATTTGGATGACTACAGGTATGTGCTGATTGAATAAAATGCCAAGAGAACCATACCAGCAAGCCTGGAGTTTCTGGTAGTCACATGACATTAAAGAAGACAGTGTAGCAGGTAAAGTATTTGGGGCACTTGGTATGAGTGTGACATATTAAACCCTCAACAAATGTTAACCATTACTCCTACATCACTGATGGCAAGCCCAGTTTCCTAGAAGTCCAGCTCATCAAGCCGATAACATTAGTGGGAACAGGGTCATATCTCATTCTGACTCACAGCTTCCCTTGGCCCCTCTAGACCCTCTCCAGTCTCCCTCCCTCCCTCCACCCTCTCCTGTAAAGTTTGTTCTTCCCCTCTCCCCTTCCTTGCCTACAAGTATAGTTTTTCCTGAATCCCTCTCACCACCTCCAACCCAGATCCAAGCCTCAGTACACAGCTAGACACAGGAAAGGGAGGAGCTCTCAGAAAGAGTGATTCTCCCCCTAAGAAGAAAGGAACTAAAATCAAGATTGGAGAAATCAATGCAAACTGCCTGACTGCAATGGGCACTTCAGACAAAGCATGGGAGATGCCCAGATCCTCTAACTCTGAAGCTTCCACTCAGGGAAACAAAACTGAAGGATCACACCTAAGTCCTGTAACCAGGACACAGGAGGTAGCTTGCAGGACAACACAGCGTAAGAGAAGGGTGCCAAGGAGACAACAGCAGCCTATTGATGTTTCCCATATGTATGTGGTTTTCCACTTTTAATTTGAAGGTTTATCTTCACTGCTTTTTTTCTGACTACAAAGGCTGGCATGAAGTCATGAAGTCATCACCAGAACACTGGTGGCATCATTTTCCTCCATTGTCACAAGATCTGACATGTGCTGTCCTTGCTTAGGGGTACACTCATGTGGTTTATCAGCTACTTTAAATGGATAAGTGATGTGGGAATGCTTTTATGTATGCTGTGAATCTCAATCTTTAAATAAAGGAGCTGTTTTGGGCCATGGCGGGCACCATAGAATAAGTGGGAGGAGAATTCAGAGTTTAGGTAGGAGAAGCAGGGTGGAGTCAGGCAGATCGAGCCAGCCGCCCAAGGAGCAACATGTAAGGAGCACGGGTGAGCTACGGGCCACGTGGCCAACAGATTAATAAAAATGGGTTGATTTAAGATATAAGAGCTAGCTAGCAATGTGCCTGAGCCATAGACCAAACAGCATGAAGTTAATATAAGTGTCTGAGTCGTTTCTGGGGACCCGGGCGGCTGGGCGGCTAAGCGGTCTCGGGCGGCAGGTCTGTGGGTCTCCGGACCTCTGGCACCCGGGACCCGAGAAACCCCACTACTACAGATAAGCTGCAGAGATAAGAGGATACATCATTTGAGGAACTCACTAATAAGCATTCCAGTTTGGAGCAAGAGAGCAGAAGTGCAAGGGCAAGGAAGAAAGGAGAAAGTAACGTCTGTCCTACTATGGGAAGTCTGGTGAAATTGAAAGCTACCCTGGCACAAGGGGAGTATGACTGACATTTCTGAAGTAACTATATACTTTTCTGTCTTCTCTCCACAACTACACACACACACACACACACACACACACACACACACACACACACACACACACGTGCACACAGAGTTTTAATTTTAGGAATGCCTGACAAACATTCAGTTATTTAAGTGGACTGTGGGAAGGAAGTCTGTGAAATTACTAATACTAGAGTTAATTTATATTGACACTGTAATTCATTTATACTGACGTACACAGAGTGAAATCAATTGTATCCTTTTAAATCAGTGTCCTTTTATTCTCTACTAAATTGAATCTGCTTGATGGGAATGATGGGGCTTATATTAGACTAACTTGTAACTTTGAAGGTTACTTTCAATTTTTTGCTTTTCTATTGCCATATGGTCACATTAAAATGCAATTTACGGACCTTTTCTTCTCTATTTAATATATTGTGTCTTGTTTAGAACATCATGTCTTCCTTTTAATTGGCAGTGGTTAAGAAACAAAATGAGTTTTTATGAATGAAACCTTAAAAGCTATCTTTCATCATCCAATAAAGCTTTTAAAACAGGGAAGGAGAGCTTCAATCAGTAGGAAGGGGGTCTCCGTTCAAGCAGTAACTGCTTTTAAAATCATCCAACTGCATAGATACCACCCCTGCTGTTTAAAATGCCAAACCACATCACCACTCAGTTGATTTTGGAAAGCTTCAAAACCACAAACCAGAGCCCAAAGATCAGTTGGATTTATTACTTCCACAAGAAAAGAAGTTGTAAATATTTGTTTACAAAAGCAATAAATTTGATGTTTATGCTCCTTGATCTAGGTAGCTTTAAATATTCATCTAAAGGGGAGTTGGGATAAGCCACAAATAATTGAGTAAGACAGGAGCTTAACTACAAGCACATGAACTTTGGCTCCACTTCCTGCATAGTTTTCAAAGAAATAAACAAGCCTGTGGCCTAATAGGGGCTACACAGACAGAGATAGGAGATGATAGGCCAGTCTAAAGTCTTGCATAGTCCATTTGGGGATTATGACATCAAAGTTAGTACTATCTGACCAGCATCAAAATCCTAGAACCGTTATTAAACTTGACTGTGGCTAACTACTTCTTTGTTGCAAAACAATAGTAATGATGGTACAGACCTGAGGGATGAAGATACAGACCTGAGGGATGATGATGATGGTACAGACCTGAGGGATGCTATCAAGCATGAAAGGAGCTAAAGACTTCAGAAGCCTTGATCAACAGGAAAACATTCAGTAAATATAAATCACTCTGGACTCTTGTTAAATTAGCTAATATTCATCACTAACCTGAAACACAATTCTCATTCTAATCTGTGCCCTGTTGAGCTGGAACCTTTGCATTCCACTTCATTCTGTTGCTGAGTGATCAACAGAATGGAAATGGCCATGGCTGTGGAATATTTTTCCTAACTCCTGGATGGTGATTCTTCACCTCTTTGAAGCTGCAGATTCTCCAGGATAGGTAGCTTTTCTAGGACTGATTGGAAACCCCACAAGGAAGTCTCAGATTTAGTATAAAGGTAGAAGGATCTAGAATATACATGTCCAACATGATTTCAAAGGATTGGCACTGAGGACTGCTCTAGGAATCACCAAGTAGAGAGCCGCAGCTGGAAATATCTTAGGAGACTTCAGTTCAAAGGGAAAAGAAACTGGAACTCACTAATTTTTTGAGGAAATAAGAAAGAGAAAATGCAAATATATGAATATACACTAAGACTTTTTTCTGGAGGGGTAGTTTTTTTTTTTTTTTTTTTTTCCTTTCAGAGGGTCAGCTGACTTTGACATTACTATGAAAGCAAGAACAGTTTTCACCTCCCAAGTGCAAGGGTTACAGGCATGTGCCATCATTCCCAGGTTATGTAGTGCTAGAGATTGAACCCAGGGCTCCAAGCATAGGCAAGGCTTTTATCAGTTGAGCTATGTGCTTAGGTCCTACTATATTTTCTTTAGTCAATTACCATTCAGGTCAACCAGCGCTGAAGCACTAGAAGTCTGGGAGAAATTCAAGCTCAGCCATGGGGGGAAACACACTAGACGTTTAGGATTTAGGAATAAGAGATGGTAACAGCAAATAAATTCAAAACAAAAAAAGTTATCTATTAATCTCTGTGTCCTTGGCACCTTCTAAGACAAGATCATATTATTCAGTCACAAAGAATAACTAAGCCACTTCATCTTTCACTAAATTAAAGTTGAAATATTGATGTTCTTCTTTAATGAGATGCTCAAACCATTTACAATTAGTTTCTGAATTATTTTCACAACTTGCTTTTTGTTACATTTACTTTGCAATACCTTGTATATATAAATACAGATGAAATTGAGACCTAAAAGGTAACGATTTTATTGTAATACATTTCAATCTATATTACTGGCACTGTTACACTCATAAAATATGCACTAAAAACTCTAGGTGGGAATTCTATTTTCATGTATATCTAAATAGTCTAACAAAGCAGCACTAAACAGTTCAGCCCTGCTGGAAAATATTTCGCCTGGCAATAATCCAAAGCCATTGAACTCTAGAAGTATGTTATTAGAAAAATAAAAGGCAATATAGATAAAAACTACATGTTTTCAGATTATAGGCTATATTACTAATTATTTCTCAAAATCACAACAACATGGAATATCATAAAAATAAACATTAGGAATAAATGTAATCAAATTCCATCCTGATGTTGAGTATTCCCAGAAGTATTTCACAAACAAAATCCTTTGAAACAATCTGTGAATAAGTAATTTGTGATCTGCTTCAACAACAAAACACCCAAACACTTGGAAGTTGATGGATGACAACTTTATGTATCCTCATTGATTGAGAAATCAAACAATATTGATGTTATTGTCTTTAACTCACTGGTTCCCAAATGTTTTGGATATAGAAGGCCCCCAAAGATGTATGTGTAAAGACTGTCCCTAAGAGTGTCAAGTAGTAATGAGATATTATGAACTTTTAAGAGGTGGAGCGTAATAGAAGGTCCATAAATTGCAGGACACTTTCCCAACTTCTCCTACTGTTTGAGATGTAGATGCTGCTTCTCAATGAACTCAGAGAACAGGCTTCTATCCCTACCTTAACCCAGACCCACCTGACCTTGGACTTTGAGCTTTAACATAAGCTAAATCAACTTTTACTGCTGCCTCCATTATTATGATGGAAAGCTGACTAACATACCAAACAAATAAGCAGAGAATCATGTTTTCATAAATACACTGTATATTCCTAAATAGAGGTATAAGCTAGCAGAATGCTGTTCTGCTATGACATATGTAGCAACGCACTGCTGCTGACTTCTGCATGTGGTCACTCTCGTCACTGCCCTCTGATGGAGAGTACGCTGTTTACTATAACTGCCTTCCAGATTTCATCGTTATTTTGATTCAAGGCATTTTAACTCTACTTTGACTACATGTGGTTTTGTTTGATTTTTTTTTTCTTTCATTGAGTTCTTTTGAGTAGGGCCTTAAATCTGAAAATTAATACTTTTTAACAAATTTGAGAAAGACTTGTACATTATTGATTAAAATACTGTGCGTGTCTGTGATAATTAAAATTGATTGTCAACTTATCAAGATCTAGAATGGCCTGGGAAACAAGCCACTGGCTATGTGGGTTTTTGGATTAACCCAGGTGGGAAGGAGAAAACTAAAACCATTCTTTCTCTCTGCTTCCTGACTGCAGATGCAATGTGACCAGCTCTTCCAAGCTCCTGCTGCCAACTTCTTCATGGCAAACTTGGAAGCAAAATAAACCCTTTCTTCTTTAAGTTGCTCTCAACAGCAAGCTATTTAATTACAGCAATGGGAATGTAATTCCAGTTCCTGGGGAATATTCATTAGCAGCCAATTTGACACTGCTATTCCAGCTCTGTGTCATCTTAGGGTTTGTTTTTATTGACTCCTTTTTCCCTTGTCTCCATGTTTCATTTTCTGCCATATTTTTAATTTGTGCTAATTGTACATGATGGTATAATTTAGATCATGGGGGGGCAGAGAGCCGTTGATTGTTGTCATGTGGTAACAGGACTGTGGATTTACAGCCAAAGAAACAGCTACCATTTATTGTTCAACAATCACCTCGTGCTTGACTCACGGAGATTATTGTTTTCTAGGGCAAATCTCACTTTTATCTTCAGTCAAAATAAAAAATTCTATTTTCAAAAAAAAAATGACATTCTGTTTACCTAAACACAATAAGTGTAAATATTACACACCACATACAAAAAATAATACGGGAAAGTATTTTTTTAGATAAGTTTTCAATATATATCCAGTTCCTCCATTATAACTCTAAAAGAGATTCAAGCTATTTTTTCCTAAAAATTCAGTAAAGTTTTTAAGCAACACACACTCATAGACACATACATAAATACACATACAGCACTGTGAATAAATAAAGCTTAAATTGTTTTCATACACACAACAAAGTCTTAAAGGCCAAATAAGAATCAAAATGTTCACAACTGATCTGCTGGTGTATTTATAATGTGTTTTTAATTTTTCAATTATTAACCCATCAAAGTTGTCTTCTTCCAAGAATCAAATATAACAGTATGATAAAGATCTCATTTGGCTCAGTTTTCAGCACTTTGAGCAAACTCATTACCTTTACCAATGTCACTTGTCTTCATCATAAGATACTTGTAACAACAGGCAACTCAAACACAAACCAGGTATAGAACTATCATTTAGAAGACAGACCATAGATAACAAGGTACAAAGGGGTAGCATAATCCAGCAACTGACATACAGCTTTTCTCTCTGATGAGAAGCCTCCTGAGATTAGGATGCACAAGTGTGCCATGAGTTGACTTCCATCATTTAACATGCTTCACACGCCCCACACTGAAACAGTCATGATTCTGCACCCAGACTATTTCACAGTCATTACAACCTTCTCTCTCTCCTCCAGCCACTCTTTTGTCCAGACCACAATCCCTACCACTCTCCTTGGTATGTCCTTCCCTTCTCACATGCTGTCATTGCATCCTGTTCTGCTAACTTCTGCCATATCTGTCACCTAGCTCAGGTCACTGTTCATAAGATGGCTTCATCCCTTTCAACCTGCCACAATTGCAATGGCCTCCTAAGTTCTTACTCTGGTTTTTAACACACTTTCTATGCTACTAGAAAAATGATATTTCTAAAATTAACATCTATAAAATTTGTCTCCTTTAAGCTAACTGTTCTCTCTTGTTACTAAAATATAAAGTTCATGGTGAGAAACAGCCCACAGAAGCATTATTCCAATTGTTTCTACATTATATTTGAGATTCCACATCCTTCTACTCCATCATGTTCATGCTCTCCAGCCACCAGTTTATGTATACTATAATCTGGACAAGCCTGAGTTCAGAGATGGACCCAGGCTCTTTCTTGTGACTAGGAAATGTCTCCCACCTCTTCCTCTGTAGATGGTTAGAATACTCTTTGAAGAGTCTATGTTCTCTGTGGAGATTTCCCTTACTCTGTTGTAGTCTATCCTCTGTGAATGGTTCACATACTCAATGTACTCTCCTCTGTTGAGGATTCCCATGTTCTGTGGAGGGTTCCCATGCTTTGTGAAACGTCTTCTCCTCTGTGGAGAGTTTTCTTGCTTGGTGGAGGGTTTCTGCATAAGACAGGACTCACACAACTCTCCTTCTGTGCTTTATGGCAGCACAAATGCCATTGCAGTATGGTCCTCATTTGCAAGTCTAGTGTACCCCAAGACTGTGAATTCCCAGAGAATGAAGACAATGACCAGTATAGAGTACAGCTTGGAAATCATGCTAAGGGAAAATAGTCATATTGATCTAATAAATAAATACCACTTTTTCTCCACTTTTGTACCTTACATGTTTTATATATATATATATATGTGTATATATATATATATATATATATATCATTTAAATATTAAAGCTCTGAGATAAAAAAGCAATAATGGAAAATGGATAATCTCACCACACAAGAGAAACTATCAAAGGGAATGAAAATCAGGAAGATATAGCATTAATCTCAACCATGTTTAGCTTCATCCCTTCCATACCAAAGGGATAAAATTCTCTTTTCACAAGACCATGGTCCCATCTACACTGATCTGAGCCCAACACAGCAATTCTCTGCCCTTCCTAGCTCATGCATTTTCTAATGCTTTTCTTTTCGATTATCTGATGTTAATAAGAACAACAAAACCCTCCTCACAAGGCTTTTTGTCAAGCAAAGATTAATATTGCATACTTTAATCACAAAATTCATGTTTGGCACTAGGACTTGGCACAGAGCCTCACATGCACTTTTTCTAGAACCAAATTACTCACTTATAATACAAACATGGGAATAAAGAGAAAGCAGTACCGGGTAAACAAAATATGTTACCTTTCAGTTCTCAACAGGAGTGAAATCTTACATAACCACAATTTTAGGAACATTTGTAGTCCCCACACCAAGCATAGAAGGCAGGGTCCTTTCCTAGAGAGCAGCATACATCAAGAAAGCTTCAACCTCCCTGGCTTTTTTATGGTCAAAACTTAAGCAGTCTAGTATTGTTTTGCTTTGTTTTGTTTTGTTTTGTTTTGTTTTGTTTTGTTTTCAAATAAGAAAGCAATGGCAACAAGAAGGAAAATAATCATGTGTCCCTGATTCTTATCATCACACAAACAACTGCAGCCAGCTGTGAAAACCAGGCCGGAGGTGGAAGCTTCAGGGGGTCCCTTGAAGCCACCACAGTTACTCATGATCCTCTTTCCCACAATTCCTACAGACAATACCATTAGACAAAAGAGGATCGACCCTTCAAAACGCCTTAATTTTTCTCCCTCTTGACTCAACTAAAATTAGGCAATCTTTTATAAGAACTTTTGATTACGTAGATTACATTTTACTTTCCCTAAGGAATGTATTTGCTGTGAAATGCAAAATTTCTCTTTTATCTCCACAGTGAATAATATTTAATCTCAAAAAACCATGGCCTGGTTTTTTGTTTCAATTTATGAAGGGTATATTCTGAGAAAGTGTGTGTGCACAAGTATGTGTGGGCACACATGCCTGTGAATGATGTCAAATAGTGCACCGGGCCTATACTATGCCTTTCTCACTTTCTCAGGAGAACTACAGATCCTAAACTTTGACTTCTGAATGACTCCCAAAAGATTCCTACAACCACCACAGTCTACGTTTATTTCTGACTGTGCTAGCAGAGGAGCCTGATCTGGCATTAGGGACTTTGGAACTCAAAACAATAGGAGCCATCCTGAAAAACTCCAAAATCCCATGGGTAGAAGCCTCAGGTAATAAACAGGAATGGTTGCTCTGCTTCTCAGTTGCCTAATGTCAAAATCTGATCTGCTCATCTCAAGCAGAAAACAAATTTTTCTTTATCTGAACTAATTAAGGTGTTTGCACAGTCTCTTGACTACAAACCCACTTGTATAAAATTCTTCCCATGATTAAGTCTCTTGCTCTTGATTTCTATGGGTTGGTTCCAAGAAGAGGACCTTGTTATGTTTATTTCTTAAACACAGGCCCCAGGGTTAAGAGTACTTGCTGTTCTTCCAGAGGACAGGATTTCATTTTCTAGCACCCGTTGTTGTGCCCTGGTCGCCAGACACCCCCCCCCCCAAAAAAAAACAACTACTAGAAGCATGAACTTTACAAGATGCAAAAGCAATGTTTATTGAAAAATGCAAGTCACAACAAGGACCTCTGTCTGGTACACAGGCATGGCAGTGGCCGGAGGGGGTGTCCACCCTTCTGCAAACTGGGTTTTTAAAGGCAAAAAAAATCACAAGGTTATACATCAATTAGGGGTCTTAGCACAGATATAATTCTCATTAGCTCATTTTTGGGGGAGACTTTCCAGATTTCCTCTGTTATCTTAGCCTATTGTTTGCCAAGCCTTCTTCTCTAGACTAGCTCCTTGGTGGGGACATTCCATGGCTATCAAATGAGCCGAGGCCATCTCCATATCTCAGTATTGGTTAATGTACAGGTAATGGTTAATTAATTGCTATCAGATAGCCCCTAGGCTACCTCTCCTGTTTGTACTTTGTACCTCACCAGGACTCAGGTCTGTTTCAAACTGAGACTTGAGGTTCAAAAATGGAGGCATTTATCTGGTTCTTCACAATATCTAGTAGCTCTCAACCATGCTTAACTTCGGGGGATCTAATGTTCTTACTGTCTCTTTGGGCTGCACACATGTGGCAGACATACCCAGAGACATTCACAAATACACATAAGTTTAAAATAAAATAAATCTTAAATACAAACCATTCACTATTTCAGGCAGGGCTGGGATGGAAACAATGTTTTTTGTTTGTTTGTTTGTTTGTTTTAAACACCCCAGACCTCTGGGAAAAGATGAAACTATAATGGATTTTTAAACACTTCTTACCTCTCATTTCCAAGGTCAAATGAAAAAAGCATTGTACTTCTCCTTTGCCTTCTGGGTTTCTAGCAACAAGAGTAAAAAATCCTGACTGTATGAAACAGGTTCTCCTTTTTATCTGATTAGATCTTTGCATATTGAGCCAAACACAGCATTATAAACATCCCTGTTATCTAGAATGCAAATTTGTAGGAGCTACTTATAAGGAAAACCAGACTGGAAGTCTGGGAAATATGTGCCATCCCTTTAATTAGCTTACTGCTAATAAACAGTTAAGTGTATTTTGCAAAATATTTGTACTTGTGTGATTTCATCTCATACTCAAAACTTTATGAAGTAGTTATTGTTCTGCTTATTTTAATGACTGGGGAAAGCATAGGCTCATATGCAAAGTCATAAAGAGAACACTTAATGGGGCTAAGGATTCACAACAGTTCACTGAGGAGCCTATCATCTCTCCTTTACCTATCATTTAGGCCCCTTGTTGGCCAAGTGGAATACTTCTTGTTTTATAATGCATCCCTCCACATTTTGGTTTTGGTTTAGATGGTTGTAAGCTATATTTGGTGTATCATTTGATTGTTTTGTTTGGCTGACCAAATTATGACAGGGTCTTCTACTGTGACTAGACTAAAAAATAAAATAATAAAAATTTAAATTTAAAAGCATAAACAAGATTACTTGTTCACCTTTCCTGTAAGAATAAAAATAAAATCTCCTCATAATAGCCATGAACAATTCCTGTCTGGGCAGTTTACAGTTTAAGGAGAAGGCTTCACCCAGGGTAGCTCCAAATCAATCCTTTTAATTTAAGTAATTACCAGCTGTCTTTCAAATTCCTATTAGTCAGGGAGCCAATCCAGCCCTTCCAAAGAAATCACATTTCAAACCCCATAGCTATCAGCATTTAGGCCATGAGAAAACTCCAGTGGAAATTATGTAAATTGATGCAATTTTTATTCATGTAACATCTGAAGAAAAAAAAGTGCTTAGAGGAAAATGAGGGAACACCAGATACATTTCCTCCAAGTCTCTGTATTCTGTATTCCACTCCCCAGAAACACAAATGCACATAGACACAGAGCAGGTTCGCTGGGGCAGCTGGATGCACACACACACAAACACAAATTGAGGAGTGAAACTCAGTTGCTTACATATCTAACAATAACCAAGTTGAGGTCACTCACTCTATTTATGCTGTGCTGTGGTCACACACACCCATTTATTATCTGTAGGACTGGCTGTGCCCAAAACCTTAGTAGCAATAAATAGTTTCGAAGGAGGGACAGTGCACCAAACAAGCACAAAAAGTACAAAGGTGTGTGCATGCACACATCTCTACCAGGTAGGAAAAGAACTTTTCAATCTGCCCTAAAGACTTTCACTCAGATTCTTTTTAAAATAGCCAAAAAAAAATTTTCCTATTTACTAATTATTCCAAGTCCTACATCACATCCAGTTTCCATCTGGGTCCAATGGGACAAGGAATCTCCTAAGAAAACCAATTCTCACATTATCTTCAGAAGGAATTTAGCAACATACACATTTGCTGTGATGGAGGAAAAAGAAAGCAGAGAGTGTTTTCAACACAAAGAACAGATGCAGAAGCACCAGCTCACAAATAAAGAGGGAATTGGAATCACATAGGAGGTGTGACACAGGTGGAAGGTGAAACTCCAAAGAGGAGCAGAAATTCACGGATGGACTGTGGAAAGTCATGGATCACTGGAGGTAGTTTCAGGTGCAAATGTAGAAGGAAATAGTGGTTGAAAAAAAAAATAGATACTGTTGCTCCAATCATATAAATAAAGTTTGAGGTTACTGTGTTGTGACAGCAGCAAACTGCCAGACTACTATATTCTCTCTTTTTTTCGGTCTATTGTTTTATTTTAATCTATTGTTTCAAATTTTGTATCTGCATAGAATGTATTTTTAGATACTTTTATCTTGAGGAATTTCATATAGCTCATTTTAACTGTTTTCACCAGCATGCACACATCCCCTTACCTCCTCCCAGATCCATCCCCACCTCCTTTACCCCTCAATTTCATATCCTCTTTGTTGTTTTGTTTACTTAATAACTCTTTGATGCCCACTGCGTTGGTTATATACATACTCATGCAGTGGCATGTGACAGCTATAAGGAGCCATATCCTTAAAGAACACTGACTCAACTTTCTACAAAAGCTGTCAACAGTCCATGGCTCCTTATGAAGGGTAGGGCTCATGGATGACTTTCCACTCTGTGCTAGAATGCCAACTGCCTTAATTTTATGTAGTAGGGTGTGTTCAGATGACATAAAGAGTATAGATATTCTATTATGTCTAACACACATTCTCCCAGCCCCCCTGGTCTAAAAGAGCTCCTCACATATCAGTCATAATATTCATATTTCTCACAAACAAGAGGAAAATACCTAGGAAGGCAGACTCCCTTTTACATCCTTCTGCTAATACTCACAGGCCATAACTATTTTCTTGCAGACTTGATGGAGAAAACTGTTTCATTACAATTAGCACTTGTAACTGTGGGGACATAGTCAATAAATTTTAATATTCAATTTAAAAATTGCATCTTAGTACTTAGATACAATATAGACAGAAGTTTAGAATTTTTGTTTGAGTTTTAAATATCAAATGTCACTTACCCACACTTAGAATTTTGATGCTCATTGAATAAAAATATGCAGGAAATCTAACAGCTACTATGAATACATAAGGGTAACCAGAAATTATTCCTTTTAGTAAAGTTAGGTGATCTGAACATAACTGACACATTATAAGGTATATTTCCTCAGAATAATAAAATAACCTTATTTTAATAAGAAAGGTACAATACACTAAACTGAGGCAGGCATATAGGGAATAGTTCAGCAACCTGGGACTTTAATTGACTTGGACTATGCACACATCTTTCTCTGAACAATGAACTTAGAAACTTGTTAGCTACATAGGACCTCAAACCTGCATCAAACTGCACCTCTATCTGCTTCACACTGTGAAAATAGAAAAATCCTGTAACTCTCTCCCCCTCGACCCCTTCCTGAGGTCACTGAAACTAGCCAAGGTCAAGATGGCTGCTTGAGACACACTCAGCAGCCTGAGCCTGATAGATACTTCCTGAATTCCTGAGACCCACCTGGTAGAGCAGCTTGATCTTCCAAGCTGAGACCACATTCCTGTGGGATCCCACCTGCAACCTAGGTGGGGTCACCCAGGAAAGTCCTACCATGAGAACTGTTAACTGTTAACTGTTTGAAGCTTACACAATGTCCTGCTCCAGGAAATGAATGTCTTCAGGTGGTTTCACGGGGAAATAGCTTGCCTGCCTGCATTCCTAAACTCTAATAGTGGACCTTTGGCCCTGCCCTGTTAGCGGGCCAAGCCCGCCCATAACCTCCTCCCCTATCTAAAATAGGGTATAAGAATCCTGCCCCGAGAATATTGGGGGCCCAGGCTTTTCTGCATCATGCCTGGGGTCCACACATGTGTGTGTACCGGTATTCATATTCATTAAACTCTCTTTTTCTTTCATGTTAACAGTGGTCATTAATCTTAATCGTGGTCCTGGGGTGTCTTGGGGTGTCTTGGGGTGCCCTAGGGGCACCCGCCTATTACAACACAATGAAAATAATCTATTCTCCTCAGAAATGCAATGCCTTTTTCACTCAAGCACATCTGGCACACAATCCAGGGACCATAGGCAATGAGCAATCCAGTCTAGAATGGTTTGAGGATGAGTGTCCATGTACAGTAAGGCAAACTCTATTCTCAAAGTGAACTTTAAGAGAGAACCTCTTATATGCCTGTGCAGCATTGGGCATGTATATGATTAAAATTGGATCCCTTATGAAAAGTGACATGTGCAGTGGTGAGCAAAGATCTATGCATGTGTCTCTGTCAATCAAAATAGAGAATCTCTCAAACTGGAGGAGAACAAACTCACCCCTCTCCTGAATTCTATAAAACCAATAATCCAGGTCCTTGAGTGCCCATTCATACAGCCACTTAACTGTGCATTTTTCTCTTTTGCTCTATCGCTTTGCTTTCAGTGACATTTCCTCAGTATACAGTCACTGAAGGGCTTTTATTTCATTCTTATATAAGAGGTCAAGAACCTGGAAACATACAGTCTACCCCCTGACTAGCTATAACAGAAGGTTAATGAGTGTCTTAATATAAATCCATGAGACTTAAAGTTCCAAGATCCATTGGTCAAGAATTACTCATGGACAACTAGATTGCTGTGATGGAGTCAATACTACTTACTGCCAGAACCTACTGTGCCCCAGGATATGGACCCTCGCATAGGCATGAGTTTGCTTTCTACTGTGCGGAAAGCTAATCTTATTTTAATTTTCTAATCTGGATTCTGCACATATTTACAATGTGATATTTTTCCAGTGCTATCAATTATAAAGTTGTTATATTGCTTAAAAATCTCTCCCAGTCTAAGACACACAAAGAAATGAGAGGTTAAAAAAAGAATCATTCTTTCATGCTTTCTTTATTGACCAGTAAGCACTAAGAATTTAGATCAATCCCACTTATCCTTTGCCCCTCACCACCTGCAACAGACAGATGAAAGAGCTAACCCTCCCCCACCAGCTACAGCACAGCAGGGGTTGTGAGTGAATAACCCTAAGAATGTGGGCATGGCTGAGCAAGGCAGTAGAGATGGCCCTATAGGAGTGGCTGTGGGAGAGCTGATCCTGAGAATGTGCTAAAAGAACTGGCTCCCTACCTTGCTCATCAGTGCAAGGGATGAACTAGCCACGGCAATGTAGGAGGGGTCACCCTGGTGCTGAAGACAGTCTATCAGGCTGACCAATCTTGCAACTACCCAGGCCAGAACCAGGGTTATGAGTTGGCCCAACATCCAGCCCATCTATGATCTTCTGGAGCATGCAAAGGGGCCGGTCCTGCAGATCCAAAGCTGCAGGATCTCCATGACACAGGGCAACAGCAGGATAACCAAGGGGAGTCCCAGTGAGGGCCCAGCATCAATTGTGGAGCAGAAACCAAAGGCCTCAAATCAGGGCAATGACTTTATAGCAAACATTTGCACATATAGATAGCTGGATAAAAGGGTTTACTTCGTGACATACTATGTCACAATGCAGCTTCCATGATGAGATTTTTTTTTCTTTTTGTTTTTATTTTTCCTTTTATTTTCCTTAAATTTTATTTTATTTTGGGAGGAGGTTGCAAGGAAAGAGGGTAGATATAAAGAGATGAGAAATGAATGGGATCAAGATGCATGATATGAAAGACACAAAAAATAAATAAAAAGAAAGTTTAAAAACAAACAAAACATCAAAAACAATATTTTTAAAAAATGAGTTTAGATAAATATTAAACTGCCTAATTCAGAGGCTAATCGTTGATATTAAAGGGTTAAAAAATATCAGTTCCCAAAGGAAAACAAGGACCTGCTAGCTAAATTACCAGATAGATGTGGGTGCATTTTACAAGGAATAGCTCCCAGTTCTGCCCCTTCCCCCTCCACACGCACACCAGTTGGTTCTTCTTGTTATTGCAAAACTGGGGACAGGACCCCAAAGTCTGAGACATGATAGTCGCACACTCTATCAAGCCGAATTTCAGCATTTTTCCCTTCAGGTATAATCCAGGAAATAAATTTCAGTGGCCACATGAATACAAACATAATCCCCCTACAAACCAAACAGGGAAAAGGGGTAAGAGAAAGCAAAACAACAAAGCAAAAGCTTTGAAGCAACAGCCAGATTTGGTTTCCGTTCTCTGTGACTGTGATTTCCAGCCCTCCAGGAGCCCAGGGCTGTCAAAAAAGCAAGAGCTGAGAAAGAAGAGGTGGCAACTGCCCCTTGGAAAGCTATTTAACAAAACAAACAAACAAAGAAAAAAAACTAACTGATGGGAGCAGGGATGGGAGGAGAAACTGTGGTTGGTATGTAAAATGAGTGCTAAAAAAATTTTAAATTTAAAAAAATATCCAAAAGGCTCAGCAGTTCTCTTGAGAAAGCAAAGAATTTGAGGGATAGACTGAACTTCACTAGCCAAAATTGAGAAACGTGGAGAGAAAGGAAGGAAAGTGAGGACAGAAACAGACCCAATTTCAGAGCAATTCCACCTGTGTGGGACCCTTGTAAATGCAAATTACCTTGTATTTCCAAAGGAGTCCTTCCAAGTTTTTATTGGATGTTGTCCCTACTTGTGAGTAGCGTGCCAGTGTGCATGCCCTCTGTTCCCAACAAACATGCAGCTCATGGGTCAATCTCTGCTCAGCGAAGACATTTAATTATGGTATGAAGAAAAATGCCAATTCTCTGGGCCAAGCAGCAGATAGATCTGCATTGTGCTCTTTACTATGAACACAGCAGAGACACAGAAACATAAATCAGTAAGTATTTTCAAACTTTGGATTCTTCATTCTCCAGACTACATTTCTTCTAGAAAATTTACTAGACTGTAAGAGTCATATCAACTTTCTGAGACAGATCCAGGCTAGATTCTACACCTGAATATTTAAATGAAATTCTTCCAAGGATATCACCTTTAAGGGAATATCAATTGAACCTGTTTTGATTGCATACTTCCCCAAATTCACACTTTCTGCAACACCATTCATTTTCTATAAAGCATCATGCTTTATACTCCTAGACAGTAGACAGAGGGTGAGTGGGGGAGGGGGGCGCCAAACTAACTTATGCCAGATGAACTTTCCTGGATCCAGAGAGCTTTGTTCTGAAGATTTCTGCCTTGCATTAAATCAAAGTAGAAAAGTGGGTCTTGAAGAACAGGGAATATCATAGTCTCTTTCCAAAAGGCCAGGCTGCCAAAGACAGAGGTATTTAACTTTCTGGCCTAAAGAATCTACATTGTCCTCAAATGAACTTACAAAGCCACTCACATTGTTAACCAGCGACCACAAATGTTCCTCAAGAAATGGAACCCAAACAGGCCGAGACCATGTCCCATGTCTTTTTTTCTTTTGTTGTTGGCCCAAGCAGCTGCTTGCATGCTTAATACCATTCCCATTCCAGGCTCAGGATCGAGAGGGCGTTTTCTGTGTGATGCACACCAAGACTGCCTGATTTGTTTTGGATGCTGTAAAAGCATCATTACTTACATGGGTGACACTCTGCTTTTGCAGCGCAGAGATTTGGCAGGATGGGGGGAACAACAGCCAAGTTACAAAAAACTTAAGATTTATAGCAGATGCCAAGAACAGGCCCACACCCTGATAAACATGGATGGATATCTTCTTCTAGAGATGGGCTAGATCAGGGAAGCCATGGGCCAGGATTATGTTTCTTCAGTTACTTAATAAAGGACATGTTCATAGGAAAAATGTGTCACCCCTTTCCTCTTCCCCACAGGAATACTCGGCTCATGTACAACTTTCTAGGAAAGGAAACCAAAACTAAACATTGATCTTCAAAGGAAAGTTATACCTGTGTGTTCAGCAGGACTCTGTGGTCCCAAGTTATGACACCAGCTGTAGCTGCCTGGCCTCAGGGTGAGCAACAGACTCTTTAGACCTCTATGTCACGGCACTAAGGAGTCCACCTTCAAGGAGTAATCTAGTTTGGGGTTCTCACTGGCCCACAACCAAAGGGCAGACAACCCTACCCTTGCTCCCCAACACACACACACATACAGACACACACACAGAGATAGAAAGAGAGAGAGACAGACAGACACACACTCATACACAGATAGAGACAGGCAGACAGACACACACACATACACAGAGAGAGAGACAGACACACATACATACACAGAGAGAGAGACAGACAGACAGACAGACACACATACACAGAGAGAGACAGAGAGACACACATACACACATACAGAGAGAGACAGACAGACACACACATACACAGAGAGACAGACAGACACACACATACACAGAGAGACAGACAGACACACATACACAGAGAGAGACAGACAGACACACATACACAGAGAGACAGACAGATACACACACACACAAGTCTCCAGACTCAAGCAGGAGAAAACTAGAAAACTTTTCAATCAGGGTGCTGCTAATGGAAGATGGGGAATGAAACTGGGCAGAAGCAAAAAAACCAAACAGACAAACCCAGATGCCACCTCTACTTCCACATAAGCATCTCAGTGTTTCCATTGAATTATTTTTCAATCCTGAGAGACAACTTTGGTGAAAACTATAACAACACCATTGTCCAAGTCTAAGGACAGAATCTCCAATAAAGAACCAAATGACACACTGTGAACATAAAGTCACAAGTGGGAGACCCTAAACTGAATCCCAGTATGAGACATGCACACACTACACAAAGGAAAAAGGAGAAAAAACAAAACAAAAACCTCACGATGCATTCACGATGGGGCTTGGGCCAGCTGAGCTGCACTCATGTACTATGTAGTAAGACTAGGCTACTCTTCTGTTTATCATACTGGAGCTACCAGGACATTCAGAGATGAAAGCCTTCCTCTTTCTACATAATTTTAATTACAACTTTAAGTTTTCAAATGTGACTAAATCCTTCCTTTTATTACATTACTGGTGTTTGAGGAATTTGATTCTGGTATTGTCTTAAAGGCATTTTTATCTTTTGCTAAAATTTATTCCAAAAAGTGATTTTTCTTTGTGTTAATCCAAAGCTAACGTTTGTAAAACTATATAGCGATGTAATGCACATCTGTAGTTTGGATTTGTACATTGGCTAAGGTTTTGTATCCTTCAGACAACCTCACCCTTTTGTTTCTGTTCAACAACAAGAAGCTTGTGAATAAAATTTTCAGATTTTCCAATTTTTAAAGCCACTATGGGAAAATAGATCCAATAATATAGATAAATGGTGTTACAATAGGCTTTTGGTCCGGGTCGCCAGAGGTCCAGACCAACAGATCTGCAGTCTCAGACCGTTTAGCTGCCTGCTGCTGCTCAGGCCCCCAAAAATGATTTAGATGTTTATATTAACTTCATGCTGTTTGGCCTATGGCTTAGCACATTGCTAGCTAGCTCTTTTATCTTAACTCAACTCATTTTTAGTAATCTGTCTTGCCGCATGGCCCATGGCTCACCTGTGCTTTTTACATTTGGGGGGGGGGGGGCGTCTGGCTTGATCTGACCTCACTCTGTCCTCTTTTTCCTATTCTGATTCCCCACATACTTCTACGGTGCCTGCCATGGCCTAAACAGTCCTTTATTTAAAGACTGATACACACAGCATACAGAAAGACATTTGGTGTTGTGGTTTGAGTGAAAAATGCCACCCACAGGCTTATGGAATTGAACCCTTAGTCCTCAGCTGGCACTGTTTGGGAGCTTATGAAATCTTTAGGATGTGCAGCCTTGTTAGAGGAAGTATGCCACTAGAGAGAGGCTTTGATGTTTATATCCTTGCCCAACTTCCTATTCTCACTTTCTCCCTGTGTGTACTTGAGATGTGATCTCTCAGCTTCCTGCTTCTGCCACCATGCCTTTCCCACTGCTTTGGCACTTAACTTCCTAGAACTGTGAGCTAAAAAATGCTCTTAAGTTGCCTTTGTTCATGGTATTTTATCACAGCAACAACAAAAAAAAAAGTTTCTAAATCAGAAGTATAGGTAGGAACCTACATAGAAAGATGATAGATTTGAGTGTGATTATAATATGCAATAGTTTAAGAAAAATTAATCAAGTTTATATTTTAATGAAAAAGAGGAACAGATAACTGTTTTAAAGTTACAATTAGATAACTTTAACTATCTCAAACAAATAATGGAAACCTCCAGAACTAAGAAAGACATATCTACAAGGCAAGAAAATGGGTTGAAGGCAGGAGATCTAATTCATTGCTACAGAATTCAAGTCCTGTGAGCTAATTCCAGGGACTTTGCTTGCCGAAAACAGCATGTAAGCTGTCACAGCAATAGGTGCCTGCAAGGGTAAATCAAAACAGAAGCCAGGGACTCCCAGGATGACTGCAAATTGCTAATTAGCATCTTTCCAATGAAAACAGAGGTTCTCTTAAGTATAAAGGGGTGGCCACCTTGAGGATGTCTTCCATTTGGTTTTCTGAATGGTTTTGCACAGGCTGATATGATAATATACATGTTGAAATATACCACATTAAAAACTACCCACTTGCCTTCAGATGTCCCCTCTTTGAGAATACCTCTATTCCACTCTTTAGCATCCCTCAAAATAGGCCAATACTGTGACTGTAAGAAATGAAGTTGCCTGGAGTGATAGATAGAAGAGAAGTGCTCTTCATCTAATTAAAATAAGCCACTTGCTTTTACCTACAAACCTCTCCCTAGAGGCTTGGGAAATCTAATGAGTAGCCTCACTTCTGGCTCTATGCCAGTGCTTGCCCAGGAAAAGAGGGCTGGGAAGGGGTGTCCCCATTCCAGTCACACAAACTCCAAAGCACAGATCCCCAGAGAAGAGGGGGACTACCAGGACAGTACTCATGGAACAGTGGATTATGATAAACAAGTCATCTTAATTCACACTATCCAAATCCAAGGTAGCAAGAGATCTTGTCTGACTTCAATATTAGGTGACTCTGAAGGAGTTGGAGTAGATCAGGATTCCTATCTCAGGAATCTACAAGGACCACTAGGCTATGTACCTTAATGAAACACCAGTGCAGCTGGAGACGCCATGCATTCTGCCAAAGGAAAATGCAAGTCTTGCATCTGACCCTCCTATTTTCAAGAGAATCAGAAAATCCATCTTGCCTTATAAATTCCTGTAATTTTTCAACCCCAGAAACTAATTTGTAAAATTTTTATATGTACTGTCAGAGCCAAAGGCAGCATTTCTGAAGCGGGAGCCAAACCTCAGGACCATGTGCAGTCATCTTTTAAGGAGTCCGTGTTCTGTAATGAGGCCCCATGGGCTGTGGAAGTTCCCACTGTCAAGGATCTGTGGCTGTTACCTCTCTGTTAGAAATACATGGAGCTCTGGCCTCTAAAACTGTGACAAATCCTGTTATACACGACCAGACTTGGTTTGTTTCACCTATGACTTCCCAGAGCAAGATCCATGTAAACAACATGCTGAACTTGTGCCCCACGGAAAACACCAAATCTCTACTCTCAACTTGATTCTAAAGTTGTATATTTCTATTTTGTTTATCCTTGGAGCTAAATTAATATTTATTGACCCCAGTGGTGTAGTGGAGACCATGTAAAGCTCTTTACAGACCATATACTTCAGTTAACATTCATAACAGCTAAGAGCTAAATGTTATTATCCCTCATTTTCAGGTTGAGAAAATATACACACAAACACAAAGTAGAGTCCCTGAGGCAACCCTCAGTGAGTAAACAGGCAAGGTGTGTCTGCATGGGTGCCCCATTCAAGGCCCACCATCCTCCCACAGTCAACAGCCTGTGGCACAAACCATTCTCACCATTTCACGTTTGTCTATAACTGTGGGGATGCCACCGGAACATATGTGTAGTACGAGGTTTCTGGCCCAGACTTTCGGGCCTAGCCTCAAGGTTTAGGCCCGCAGACCCACAGACCCGCAGACCCACAGACCCGCAGACCCACAGACCCGCAGACCCACAGACCCGCAGACCCACAGACCCGCAGACCCACAGACCCGCAGACCCACAGACCTGCAGACCCACAGCGACACACAGACACTTTCACTAGTTTTAGGCTGATTGGCCTACGGCCCAGGCATATTACTTGCTAGCTCTCTACCCTTCATCTAACCCATGATTCTTGTTCAGCCATGGGGCTCGGTACCTTTTCTTAGAGCAGCATAGTTGTCCTCGGCTTCCTCTGGCTTCTCTCTGTCATTCTGCTCTGTTTTTCCTGTTCTCAGAGTTTTTAGTCGGTAGCCCCGCCCACACTTCCTGCCTGCCTTTGGCCAATCAGTGCTTTTTATTAAACCAGTGGGTGGAACAATTATTTACCATGAAACAACACAATACCCCTACATATCCCCTTTTCTCCTTTTAAACAAAAAGAACTCCAAGTCTAATATTCTTTCTCCCCCTTATCTATAACAACTTACAAACAACACTGTAATTAAACACAAACATCCATAATCCATGTTGTGGGAATGTGGGCGTTGTTCTCTAGGCTACTTCCTGCTGAATGGGGGCATTGGCATAGTAAGCCTCTGTGTGTCTCTGTGGGTCTGCAGGTCTGCAGGTCTGTGGGTCTGTGGGCCTAGACCTTGAGGTTAGGCCCGAAAGTCTGGGCCAGAAACCTCTTACTACAAATGGCAGCCCAACATGGGTCAAATATGCCCACATAAAGCCATAGAAAGCTTAAAAAATGGTCTAGAGCCCAAAGCAGCTTCTGAGTTGTGTCTCTCACATGAACTGTGGTACAGAGACCTGTGAGCTTGGGCTGAAAAATGACTGGCTTTTAGAGTACAGCTTAAGGTATAAAATGGCTGGTTCCTGAAGTTTCATAGGAGCCTAGATATAAGAAAAAGTTGTAAATGATACATTTAAGGTTTTTGTCCATAAGGACAAAAACAGAACAGAATCAAAGATGGCTTTCTAGTGGTGGTGTTTTCTTGGATCAGTTCTGTTTGCCAGAGGCAAGCAGAGGCTTGGCTTTTTGAACAGAAACTTCCTGATTCAGCTTTAGAGGCAAAACACTTGCTGTTTTTTTAAGAGGCCCTGCTGCCTAATACTTAAATGGAGTTAATGAGCAGCAGATGACAACGTTTGACTTGTTAATTATATGGACCCTAAAATTCCCCCAGAGTACCTGGGTTAAAAAGATAACTTCTATGAAGTTAGACTAGGAGCTGGGTGGAGTAATCCACCCATCCTACCAACCTTGAACTTTGGCAGATTAAAGGTGTGTTCAGAAATTGAAAGAAGTAGAAGAATCCTTGGCAGATTAAAGGTGTGTTCAGAAATTGAAAAAAATAGAAGAATCCTTGTCAGATTAAAGGTGTGTTCAGAAACAGAAAGAAATAGAAGAATCTGGGTGGAGTCAATCACCCTAGCCAAGCAAAGGTGTGGTCAGAGACAGAAAAAGTTAAGAAAAAAATATACAGTAAAGATAGGTTTTTAAAAAGTCTAAGTGGCTTAGAGTGTGTTGAAAATATATATACATAGGCTTAGAGAAAGAAAAAAGAGGTAGAGAAAGCCTTAAAGAAGAAATAGAATAAATAAATAAACAAATAAATAAATAAATAGCCATGTAAACATGGAAAATACGAAGAATGTCTGGATACTGTATATTATTGTCTTATCTTTAAGCTTCTTGACTGAAAATGACTTAGTAAAAGCTGCTAAAAGACAGTTGATTATAAATGTTGTAGGATTAATTCAAACTATATATTTTGTGTTGTCTCTCGAAATAAGTGCCATTCTGGCCTTTTATGGCTCATCTTCTCCAAAGGACTAAAACCTTATGTTAATAGGGGGAAAAAGGAAAAAACATGTTTTTCTGGCTATAGACGCTGCCACCTGCTGAGTGCTAGCCTCTTGGGAGCCTCCAAGACCTTAGGTGTGCCCGGATGAGGGGGCAGGGTGTAAGAGATTTAAGAAGGTAGTAGAGAGCTGGGACAGCTAGCAGAAGCGGGAGACAAGCATGGAGTAGAGTCAGTGTGAGTGGAAGGAGCAGAAGGAATCCAACATGGCGGGAAGCTAGAGGGGAAAAAGCTAGGCGAGATGCATGGCAGGGGAGAAGCATGGCAAGGGGAGAAACAGGTCTAAGATATAAGATGTACTGAATAAAGCTCGGGTCTCTCAGTTGTTGTGAGCCCCGAATGATGGAACCTAAACGACTCCTGAGTGCAGATTATTTAATCTCGACGCCCCTCGCCTGGACAAGACTCGACCCCAAAGAAACCGGACACGGTAATTTTGTAAATGAGTTTACTTTAAAATTGAAATGCAAAGATACGCTACTTTGGAGAAGAGGTTTTCCTTTTATTTTCACAGAAAATGAAAAACTGTGGATTTATTCCTGGATAAAGAACATAAAGTTTGATAGAGGAAGATCCCCTGAAAAATCTCCAATGGAAATGGATGGCCCAGATGATTCAGCATTTCAGAGCACCTCTGTTGAAGTTTCCCAAGCTCTGTATCCAGAACAACTTCAAGGAGACTGGCTGAGATGACCCAGCCTTACAGACTACTCCACTAAAGACTTGTGCATAATCCTACATTTTTCTTTGGATTCCTATGGGATTACCAGTGTCCACATTCAGCAGGAAGTAGCCTAGAGAACAACGCCCACATTCCCAAAACATGGATTATGGATGTTTGTGTTTATTTACAGTGTTGTTTATAAGTTGTTATAGATAAGGGGGGAAAGAATATTAGATTTGGAGTTCTTTTTGTTTAAAAGGAGAAAAGGGGATATGTTGGGGTATTGTGTTGTTTCATGGTAAATAATTGTCCCACCCACTGGTTTAATAAAAAGCACTGATGGGCCAAAGGCAGGGAGGAAGTATGGGCGGGGCTACCAGACTAAAAACTCTTGAGAATAGACACACAGAACAGAATGCCGGAAGAAGCAAAGGACAACCATGCTGCTCTAAAGAAAGGTACAAGCCGCATGACTGAACAAGAGACATGGGTTAGATGAAGGGTAGAGAGCTAACAAGTGATATGCCTGGGCCTGAGGCCGATCAGCCTAAAAGTATTGAAAGCATCTGTGTGTCTCTGTGGGACTTCGGGTCTGTGGGTCTGCAGGTCTGTGGGTCTGCGGGTCTGTGAGTCTGCGGGTCTGCGGGTCTAGACCTTGAGGTTAGGCCCCAAAGTCCAGGCCAGAAATCTCGTACTACACATATGCCACTGACTGGAATATATACATACATGCATACATGTATATATGTCAGTCTCTGGAATTATTATGTGTAGGGCAATAGTTAGTAGGTAATCTACAAGCTTTTAGCCCCTGAGCAGGTGAGCCCTGGAATGTCTGTACTGGACATGTGAACACACAAGACTTGCACTTGAGCCACACACATTCCAGAGTCAATGGCAGATAAACACATGCTCCCTTCTTCTTCCTGTCAGTGGGTGCATAGCCGTTAGCTTCTCTGCTTCACTTTGTTTCCTTTTCCTGACTTTCCTATCTTTTATCTTTCTTCTTATTCTACCTCAGTAAAAAGACTTTGACCTGAGCCAGAGATTTGTCTCAGCAGGTTTGTTTGTTTGTTTTTTTAAAAAAAGATGACCCCAAAGGTCAACAGGGACAAAAGCAATGTAGCCCTTCACCAGCAGTAATCTTGTTATCCACAGACAACAGGGCTGGAGCTAGGCACTGGGATACAGGCCTTTAAAATGCCCTGAGAACTGAGCCAGATGGGAAAAACCAGTATATTAGAAGTGTCAGCGCATGAACATGGATCTTGAAGAAGTAAGGCCATGAAGAATGGACTGTTAGTAAGACTTCAGATCTAACTTTCCACCTCTGATCTGGGTTTCTTGTTAAGAAATCAGGTGTATACAATCTTACACGTGTGTCTGCATACTTACACACTCCCTTATATACTCTCACACACATACATCTTTTAAAGTTTAGTTTCCATAAAATAGACCACACTATTAGATACAGCTGAGACAATGCATAAACCCAAGAAAACGAGCATCAAGCAGTGGACACGTTGTTACTCCTAAATTTACCGTGGCTATTCCTCATCTTTTCTTCTCAGTCTATTCTCAGACAACATGGCTCTCTTGACCTTCCCACCCCAGTGCCTGGAGTTCTGGAACCCCCACACCCTCACGCACACTTGGCCTGGTTTCAGCTTCATGTGTTTGTTTACATTTTATTTACTTATTTTGTGGGAAGTAGAGAGATTAAATACAAGATTAAATGTGGAGGACGGAAGAAAAGTTGTGGCTGTCTGTCTTCTCAGTCTACTGTGTGTGTTCTGGAGATGTAATCAAGTTGTCAGGATTGGAGGAATCACCTTTACCCCCTGAGGCATCCCTCTGGCCTGGGAAAGCCTTTAGAACTTTAGTTTTTCCAGGGTCATATAGTAATACTTCCTGTGGCCTTAATTTTCATTGCCTCAGTGATTAATGTTATTGAATATCTTTTCATGTGTTTTTCTGCAAACCATATGGATTTTTGTGTAAACAATATGCCCATTTTTAATGGAGTTATTTATCCTGTTGTTAAGTTCTGACAATTAATTTCTTATATATCCAGATTCCAAGTTCTTTATTGTACACATGACATGCAAATGTTTTCTCTCATGTCGCTTCCATTCTTTCATCAGTCTCTTGAAAAAAAAAAAAAGATTTTACAATTGGGTGCAACTTCATTTGTTATTGATCTTGTTATTGTCATTACTCGCTAAAATCCTTCTCCAACTCAGAGATTCCAGATGTGATGCAATGTCCACCATCTCTATTGCAGTAACAGCTCCACTTACACAACTTTACAATGGTCCTTACAGCACTGAAGACTGAACACCACATTCCATCTATGCTCATCAAGCCTTCTATCCCTGAGCCGCCTCCCCAGCTCAATATGGAAAAATTCTTACAACAGTGATTTACATAGAAAGAACAAGAGAATGTGGACATGCCCTAAGCACTCCTTCGCAAAGGAATCTAGACAAATCACGGCCCCACAGAATTCTATACAGCTACTAAAGGAGTGAGCTGGATCCTGTATGTAGTGACCAGAAAAGTAAAGACCACCCCCCCCCCTTTAAAAGGGCCCTCCTGGGGATAAAATGCATCTGAAAAACTTAAATATGCCTGGGGAAGTATGCCAGGAGACACCCACTAAGCCAGAGCACACAGAGACCACAAAGGCCTCTCTCATGAGTAGAATCGGAATGGTACAGCAAAAGATTATGAACTTCTTTACATACCTTTAAATTGTCTGTTACCTTAAGCAGATAGTTTTACACAATTGTAAATCTAATCAAATATGAAAGAGTAGCCACAGCATGCAGCAGATACAGCACATATCTCCTATCTGTACTTCCACTATGAAACAACTTTTGTTCTTATTTGTTTTAATGGTTGACCAAGGAGAAAGAAATACATCAGTAGATGGAAGAAAGCAAAAGTCTTAGTAAGTTTTGTGGATTGAGGAATGGGAACACGGAAGTGAGGGTAATCTTATGTTAAAACCCTAACCCCCTAACCCCAATATCTCATAAAATGACTTCATTTGGATATTGGGAGATCTTGCCTGCAATTAGTTAACAGGACATCACCCTAACTCTCTGATCTAACAAGACTGATATACTTATGTAAAGGGAAATTTAGACACAAGGAAACTATGGAAACTATGTTGCCATAGACCAAGGAATGCCAAGGACTGTCAACAACTGTAAGAGCCAGAGAGAGGCCTGCAACAGATTCTCCCTCATAACCTCAGAGGAGCCAGGCCTGACCATACCTTGATCTTGTGGGATACATTCTATCTCTGCGACTTAAGCCACTCAGAACATGATAGTGTTAGAGAAATCCTATAAAATTACTCAGAGGCTGAGAGTTCAATTCCAACAGCAAAGCTGAACATCCCATAAACTGCAACTCAGTCCTCAGGGAACATACTGAGAAAACTCAAGAAATGAATGTTAGTATCCACTGTCTCTTAAGAAAGGCGATTTTACAACAGCATGTCACTTGCATAGAGAAAAGTGGGCCACCCCCAACGTCCTGGCTGCCACACATGCTAGGCTGAAAATTCATCTTTAGTCTATTATTTAGTCTATTATTGTAGTCTAACTATAATAATAGAGCACCATGGAAAAGAGTTTGCTTCTAAAGGAATAAAACAAATTCTGTCCTGAGGGGGTGTGATGGTTTGAAATCACCCAGGAGACACACCCCTAGGCACGTCTGGGACAGTTTCCAAGAAGGATTGAGTAGGGTGAATAAAAAGCCAGACAGCATTTAAAGCGACTGCCACCCCTTGAAGAAACATAGGCTCAAAGGTAACTGGACAGTAACATAAATATCCTTTCTTCACTGACTAAGGATGAAAGACATCTGCGTCTCTCATGGTTGTTAAACCTAAAAGATGAACTTGCTAGGAAAGAATGTCTTCTGATTCTTGGTAACATTTATTTTTGTCCTAAAGGTAACTTTCAAAATAAAAATTAATTCTTCTTCCAAACAATTAATGAAGGACCAAATAAGACAATATGAAAAACATAGACCCAGATACAGCCAGCCTGACTGGATACAATGAAGCTGTCCTGGAGGTCAAGGTGAAATGCATAGACTCCACACTACTGAGGCGCTTTCCCAGCTGGAAGAGGCAAACTGCACAGCACCTCTATGCTCTACTAGAAACCCCTTGGACCTAGAGAAGTGGGGAAATTCCAGTCAGCTTCTCCTGAAGTTGACATCACAAAAGGCACAAAATCTATCTGGTACCAAAGTTTACTGTCTTGATTTCCCAGAGTCCCTTCCATCAGGGACAAAGCACATGTTGCATCCAAGGTATTCAATCTCATACTGGATGCTGGCCAGAAGAAAACACAGATTGCTTAGGTTTTCTCTCTGCTTTTGCTGTTTTCAAAGTTAAGTAGCTAATATGAAGAGGAAATTCACTGTGATCAAGCACATGACATCTTGGGACAGGAAAACTGGTAAGCATACACAAACCCACTTCAATCCATATGAGCTTCCTAGCCTTGAGGAACAGATTTTACAAAGTAGCCAACTGAAAACAACAGAAGTTTATTCACTCACATTTATAAAGCTAAAGGGCAAAACTAGAGATGTGCTCCATCAGGGAATAATAGTTCCTGCACTTAACCTGGTTTCTAGCATTTTTCATTGATCCTGGGCATTCCTTAGGTTGAAGCAACAGAATACCGTCATCCTTTGCCTCCATCTTCAAATGGCCTTCCTCTGTGTCCTGTCCACACCTATAAGTCTGCCCTTATAATAATAGCAGCCGTTGGTCCCAAGGCTCTTGATACAGCAGCTTGACCTCATCTTCACCTGATTACGTTTGCACAAAGGTTTTTTTTTTTTTTTTTTTTTTTTTTTCCCCAAATAAGGTCAATTTGCAGGTATCAGAGGTTAAAATTTCAACATAGCTGTCAGGAAGACACAGTTCGGCCCATAACAGTAAGATGTTCAAACCTTAGTTTGAACCTGAATTTTTGTCCTTTATTCATTGTGTGAAAGACATAAACTATAGTACTAAAGTCCTAAGTTATATAACATGCTTGCTTAAATAATGAGAGAAGGTAACATATTCCAACACAACTTTTCCTTGAATGATAGGTTTCCTGGCTACATAACCATCCAAATTCCTTCCTTCTTACAAGTGCAGCTCCTTACAAACTGGGTTTTAACTTTATATTTTGTTGTTGTGAATCGCAACATGGCTACTGAGATGTCAGCCATCACGTTTATACTCAGGAACGGCAAAAAGGAAGGGAAATCCCTCAAGAAGCTTCACGTGTTATTCCTAAAGGCAAGCCATGAATAATAGATTTTTCTTCTATATTATAGTGACTCCAAGCTAATTTGTTAAAACTTTAGACTATGTGTGGTAAGATGAGTGTGTCTAGACCATCTTTCCTGACCCAGTCATGGCTCTGTAATCAATCCATTCTATCACCATTAAAAGAGGAAAATGCTTTGACCCTTGAGATTTTCTCAGAAGTTCAATGTACTTTCTGTACAGGGTAAAAATACTTTCTACATGACACAGAAGCACAAAACATAGGTTGTAGGCCATAAAACTAGGAGGCCAGATACACACTTCAACTCTCCCTCCTGAGAGTTCTGGGAGAATAAGGAAGCTCCAGAAAGTCAGTGTTGTGGTTAAATGAGAACATCCCCCATAGGCTTGAGTATTTGAATATTTGGTGCCCAGATGGTGGTACCCTTTCTGGAGGAAGTGAAGGCCATGAGGGGTGGCCTTTGAGAGAGTATATTTCACATATTTAGTTTGCTTTTTTCTTTCTGCTCTAGTAGCCTGTTACCAAGTCTCCCAACCATTATGCATTATGTTCTCTATGTTCTCTCTCTCTCTCTCTCTCTCTCTCTCTCTCTCTCTCTCTCTCTCTCTCTCTCTCTCTCTCCTGGAACTTTAAGACAAAATAAATTCTTTCTTCTATAAGTTGCTTCTGGTCATGATATTTTATCACAAAAAAAATGAAGGTATTAATACACTTAGTAAGTGTTATGTAAAAAACTGCCAGCTCTTGCCACTATTATTAATAATAATAATAACTATTGTCTATAAAAACCTGTAATAAATGCATATTTTTTGTTGTCTGTCCACATTAATTGAAACTGGCAGGAAATGTAAAAGTCACTGATAAAGCTCCTGGCAAATGACAACTCATGAGTGAGCATCACTGGAGTGGAAGAAAGCATAGCCCATAGCTCCTGAGGACAATGCCATTTCTTTAGTGCTCTTTTGGGCAACAATATCCCTGAGTAACTAAAAGCTTTATTCTTCCATCTGTGAATACCTGAGAGTGACTTTAGATTATTGAGAGCAAGTATAGACTTAGAAACTTTTAGAATTCCATAAGGAACTAAAAATTTCCCCTGGAGACATGGCTCTGAACATAATTTACACAGGACTTTCTAAGAATCATCTCTTACATGATATCCCTGGAGATCTTTGTGACATGGCAGAAACCAAGTGTGTGGCAATATCTCAACACAGACTTATCTCCAAAACACTCATAGTCAGGTCCCTTAAAAACAGGAAAATCAGTAGTCAGGGCCACAAAGTGTGTGACACCCCATCCCTTCCCAAGACACAACCCAGCTCCCAACCCACTCTCACAATCAGAAGTGTATGAGACAGTGGCAAAGGCAAAGCTGAACTTGTTCTCTGCTCCCTACTGTGAGGCTAACTCTATGCAATGGCTCACACTTTCTCATTAGACAAGACCAAAAGAGTTTCCTCAAGTGAGACTCAGCCACCAAGAAGTTTATAACATCTACACAGCCTCTGGCTTAGGAGGCAAGAATCATCAGAAACAGTGAAGGGTGCATCACATACCAGGGCTGTGCTAATACTAAGTCCCACTTGTAGATTTAAAAAAATGAGTCCTCCAAAGTCTACAATGACTTTTATAGACCCTCCCCCCATTCATGTCACCCTGCAGAGGGCTTGGAAAAGACCACAAAAACAGTCTTCAGAGGCATGCTTCTGTCCAAGGAGGATATCCTGGGCTTCAAAACCTCAGTAAAGAGGCTACTTCTGTGATACAGATGGACAAAGCAAAACTAGAGAAGTTATAAGACTAAACAATGGAGCTGGACAGGTAGTTCAGGCAGAAAAGCTCCTGCACTGAAGCATGATCTAAATTTGCTCTCCAAAGTGGCATGTGCTTTCAGTCACAATACTGGGAATGTAGAGACAGGAGGTGCCTTGGGTCTCACTGGTCAGCCAGCTTTATAGACTCGATGAGAGACTCTATCATAAAAGATCTCAAAGTGATGGTTCCTGAGGCACAGCTCCCAAGGTTATCCTCTGGCCTCCATGTTCAAGTGCATGAATATATATCTGTACACACATGAACAAGCACATACACATACAAACATATACAAAGTCTCCATTGTAGGCTTGCTGGTAAACAACTTAATCAAATTTATTTAGGAAGAGATAGATTCACTTCTTTGGTTACTTTTTAGCCAAATGATGCCTGATTTCTGGGACAGTATGCTCAATAACATTATTACAGGAAGGCCCCTTATCAAGGTGAGATCTCAGGGCAAACAGAAGATTGCAGAAGGTGTCTGGGTCACCAGACATGGAAAGGAGGCCTTGTTGAGACCCTGGAAGTACTGGAAAGTGCCACCCTTAATCAAGTAACTCAGTTCCTCTTCAATGACATATTCCTTTATCAATCCTCAGGCTCACCTAGAAGTGGGATCTGGTGAGCACACTATGGTGTTGTACTAATTAGCTACTAAATTGGTATTTGAACTTGGTTTATAGTTAATGTAAGATGATTGCACTGGACTTGAAGGAAGGCTGTGGACAAACACCTCAACTATTTTTTTCCTGTTCTCTTTCTATATAACCTCTGTTTAGATCTGAGCTCTGGGCTCCCAGAGGCACACTGTAGCCATTGAGTACCTCTGAACTAGCTTTATTTGATGTCCAAGAAGGTGGCCCATTGCTATTCAGAGAGTCACACAGCAGTCCTGTGGTAGATATCTCAGTTTCTAGTGGCTTCATTCAGCACTGCTGCAAGCTGACTCCACTAGAGTCTCCTCTAGGGCTAAGGGACAGAGCAGAATGAAGTCATTGTATGGGGGTAGGGGCTAATCTAGAACATCAAACAAAGAGCATAGGTTGCCCAATGCTGGAAGATAAACCAGAACAGTCAACAAGAAATAGACATTATTAAGCAATGGGGAGCCAGGGCTTGGGAGTCTTCCAAGGCCAGTGTTTCACAAATCATTTGGTGGGGATTTAGCTGACTGGCTTGGAGAAAGTCAATGATATAAAACAGCAATGTCTGAGAGAGAGGAACTAGTGTCTGATTAATGACCACTCCAAACTCTCTTCATGGAGGAGAAGGCCGAGTGCTTTGTGCCTTTCTAGAACACATGCAGAAAGTGCACACTAGGGTAGACTTAGTGGGAAGGTAGGGCCTCTAAGGAGAAGGGGTTAGCTCTCCAAAGCACAAGCTCTGGATATTTCCAGCCTCTCTTTCTGCCCCCTACTCATGTCTCACCTGAACTCAGGTGACTGAGTTTGACTTATAGCCTAGTTCAGATAAGTACCATGTGCTCCAGTGAGAAAGCATCTCAAAATACATTTGGGAGTTCTAGCCATCTTGTGACTGAGTAGCTTATTTCTCCTGAGTCATCAAATCTTAAGGAGACCTGGGTCAACACAGCCAACCACATTGCTACAATAGGAAATCCTAGGTTAGAAATACAGACTGACACCGCAGATACTCAGAAAGCTGAAGCAAGAGGTTCACAAACTTCAGGATAGCCTGAGCTACAGAGTGAGTTCAGGGTCAGCCTAGACAATTGAATGAGACCATGGCCCAAAATAAAAAAATATAAGTCATGGCTGGGGATGTAGTCCAGATGGAAAAGTACTTAGGTAGCATGCATTTAGCCCCTGTATAAGCCTGTAATTCCAAATCCAAGGAAGCACAGTGGAAGACCAAGAGTTCAAGGTTACAGTGAGTTTGACATGAGCCTGAGATACATAAATCTTAGACGACCTAACAAACAAACAAATGCTAAGGATACAGCTTAGCAGTAGAACATTTGCCTAGTAGTGTATGTGTGAAGCCATAGATTCAATCCCTCTCACCAGAGAAAAGAGTCGATAGCTCTCCGAGCAAAAGATGACCATTGTTTTCATCTGTGTTTGCAGCATCAGCACCAACATGTCCATTACATCCTTCCTTGCCATGCACTCCCACAGATCACTCCTCTAGGAAGTGAGGTTTGCACCACCAAACCTCCCAGGTCAAACTCTGGCTCGGTCCATGTCTTGCTACCTGACCCTGGCCAAATCACTTCATCTCTCCAGCCTCCCATCTCTTTATCTATAAAATGGGAATAAAACCAGCTATGAAAAATAAATGTTGCAGATAATTCATATAAAACTCAATGTAGTGCCACACAGAGAGAACAGGTGCGGGACAAGTAGGCTGCTATTACCTCCCCATGCTGGCCTAGGCTCCTGTTGTCAGTTTGATCTGCCCAGCAAAGTGTCAGACTGACCAAGTTTGCAGTCTGCCTGATGAGCCAGGTCTAATGGTCCCCAGCTGCTGTGATGGCTGTTTGGTCTGTATCGCTTCCCAGGCAACAGGGGAAACTGCCATAGAACAGAAGCATCAATCTGGAACCATTCACTAGACATGATATAGCAGGGAAAACACAAGGCAATTCTGGGGGAACAATACACACACACACACACACACACACACACACACACACACACACACATACACACACACACACACACACACACACAAATCTCTCAGGCAACTTAATGGAAAACTGGTCATGGTTTGTGAAACCCCCCCCCCATAGGCTTATGTGCATGGGTGCTTGGTCCCCAGCTAAAGGATCCATTGTGGGAGGTGGGACTTAGCTGGAGGAAACAGATCGTTGAGCAGTGAGCCTGGATTCACTTCTCACCCTCTCTCTATTTACTGTATTTCTGAGATATGAAAGGTGGAGAATCCTGTGGCAACAGTCTTCTCCAATACAGTGGACTGTATTCCCTCAAACAAAAACCAAGAGAAATCTTACTTTAAAGCTGCCTCTGTCCACTAAGTTGCCACGGTACCAGCAAAGATCACTAATACAAATTTCAACCTCTTTATCAGCCCAAAGTTTAACAGGAAAAATCAAAAGTAAGGCCGGGTGATGATGGTTTTCTGAGTGGCCATGATTTTCTTTCTACCCTTACTCATTTTGTCCAAGGCACAGGCATTGGCTGAGTAAGAGTGAAGAGACAGAGGGGTCCCGATCATGAGAAAACAAAACCCAGATGCAGGGATAAAAATGAAAAAGGTGTTATCTCCCAGAAATGACTCCAGTGGAACCTTTATGGAGCATTTTATGAATAGGTGGTTTATATTCGGATAGAATTTGCTAGGACTTTTTTACCTGCCAGGTGTTGATAGAATGGAGTTCCACTCCACCTTTGCAATGTCCCTGTCCCTAAGGATGTGTTGGTCTCCTCTGTGTTGATAATCTTGTTTTAATTACCTTCTTCCCCTCCTCTGGGGACTTATTTGTCAATTGTAACACATAACTGTAACACCTTTACCTGGTTAAGTTTGGTCTCTCTAAAGAAGGCTGGAAGCAATTATTAAATCCATTAGAAAATCCATGCAGATGGTGAAGCATCAAAGCTGAAGTAATACCTCTGTTTGAAAAAAAAAACTTAGACTTTTCTACTGAAAGTCCCTTCTACTTGTCTGCAAAGATCCTGCCTCAAATAGCCTCTTTAAAAATCTGTAACTCTTACAAGTCTCAAATAAATAAATAAATAAGTCAACTTTGCAGAAGAGAAAGTGAAAGAGGAAGAATCTGTGAATCCATATTTACATTTTTAAAATTAGCGATTTAAACTTCATGTCCTTTTTGATCCCATTATATGTTTAATGACAAAAGCACCCAGGAAAAACTTGAGTGCAACACAGCGGTTTTAACATTCAAGGGAGCAGATGAAGTGGCCACAATTCTTGTGACTGAATGAGAAATTACCCAGCTCAGCCATGCCCAGAGCAACAGGTCCATTTGCCTGGACTAGATTTGGGTCAAAGAACTAAATTTCAAATCAGAAGAGAAAGCAGCATTTTTTCTATCAAGTAGATAATGATGACAATAATAATTCAGTCTGATGAAAGATTCCCCAAGCTCCTGAACCGCCACTGCATTTACTGAAAAGACAAGTCAGTCAGAGGGTGAATGTCTGGGCTCGGGAAAGTTGGGCCACATTCCCAGATCCTCTGAGCTTTCAAATGGGAACTGATAAAAATCAATCAAGAAAGGACACTTCTTTGCTCCTGAACCTCTTCTGTGTCTAGGTGTTTATACAACTGATGGATGGCCTGGTCCTGTTGGGAAGGAAGTTCATGGAATGTTTCCTTGAAGTATTTCCTGTGCTCTGGCTCCTCTCAAAATGTTTGTATTGAAAATCAGCAAAGACAAAAATTAGTGAGTCTGTAGGACAAAGCTGAAGATATTTGTAAGCAGTGAGCAGGGATTAAGATCTGCTGAAAAGCAGGGCTCACTGGCAACATTCCCACACAATTCCATCCCATTGCCATGACCATGCCTTTTATATTTGGGCATGGAAACACATCAGAACTAGAAAACATTATGTCTCTATGATTGTATCTTAAAGACTGACGAAGGCTGAAAATCATGTGAGACAGCAGAAACATGATAGAGGTGACACTGACAAGAGGGATCCAGGCAAGTAGTATCAGCAACTTATTATAGGCAGCTCTCTCAGCAACTGGCTTGAAGGGCTTCCTCTCAGAGAAGGAAAACCAAAAGCCTATAAACTGTGTGTCCTTAAGAACAATCCAGGAGTGATTTGGGAAGAAGCCATGAGCATGAAGAACGCACTCCCCATTTGGCTCACTTTTACAGATCTCAAGATTTGAGATCGATTTTTAAATTTGGAGCCACATAGTGGTGTCGACTGTAGGTGAGTACCTCTACCAGTGGCTGCTGTTGCACAGTGATAACCCCTGTTTATGACAGCTCTCCAGAAACCTAAAATCCAGGCTCTTTCAACATGGCACCTAGAAATAAAGCAAACTCATAGCATGCCCAAATTATAAGATGCTCATGCCAAAATAGATGTACATGTTTTCCATAAGTACCAGGGAACAAGTCAGTTGAGGTGCAATATCCACAGAGGGTTAAAGCCAGACTACTTGCCTGCCACGGGTCATTTGATACAGAGCTGAGAGGAACCAAATAAGCCAGGAAGAATAACTTTGAAAGATGAAAACTTACAAATAGTTCAGAGGCACAAGGTGCTAGGCAATATGTCCTACCTTGAGGATGTATGACCACATTTCTGAGAGGACTTCCAAGACCTCTTCTCAGCACTTGGATGGTAAACACCACCTCCACTCACTCATTCTGATTCTCTGGAATTGAATTCAGGCCTTGAACCAAAGGAGGAATCCAAAAGCACCACTGACATCTGATATCACTTAGAAATATACTTAGATTACCTTGTGCCAGTCGCCCCAGGGGCACTCTGATGTTCTCTTAATAAACCAGAGAGGAGGTCAGGAGACTGGGCACCGCCTCTTCATCTCCAAAGTTAGCCAAGGGTTTTGATTTAATCTGTTTGAGACCTGAAAGAATTGGCCTGGAATCTGGGGCTCTATAAGTGAGAACATGCACTTTCCAAGTTGCAGTCCTGGAGAACACTGGAAAGGGATTTTTGTGGAGCCTGGGCAATCTGGTTCTGCAAAATGCAATGCCCCCTGCAGGCTAAGGCTGGGTTTATATAAGGTCTGGGAGACTGAGTTGGCTTTGCTGAGCATCTGTCTGAGTTTGGAATGTTTGAGAACCATCCCAAGTCAGCCAGGATCTTGTAAGTCTGCAGCCTCCAACCATGCTGCACTTTACCATTAAAACACTTCTTCAAAGTTTACTACACAACAGTGTGGCCCTGAATCTGCCAAAAGTCTAGCTGCAGGATTTAGAGATAGCTACTGCTCTTTCCCTGGAGAGCATCTGTGAGCAAATGGCAGTCATCAAACCTTCCAGCCAGGACTATCCCCAGGACCAAAGTGTCACTGGATGAGTCTGATCTGGGAAAACTCCCTTCTTACTGTGTTACTTCCCTCTCCCAGCCTCAGAATTTAAATCAAAAACCCCATGACATTTCAGGGGACAGCAATGAAAAACTTTTGGTGGGATGACCTCGGACATTGTCATTCCTGGCTGAAATTAAGTTTCACCTTCCAAATATCTGCAGGAGCTTGGATTCAGGGGACATGAAGGAAAGGGAGTGCCAATGAATAAGGAGGAAAGAAAATTCGTCGCATACCATGACCAAGCCAAGCCAAGCCTGACATTTCCAAATTATATTGGCAATTGCATGCTTTCAGAAATCATTTGTTCTGTCTTTCCTAGAGACGAGAGAAAGGAGGAAGGGAGGGAGGGAAGGAAGGAGGGAGGGAGAAAGAGAGAAAGAAAGGAGAGAGAGATCTGGACTCAAATATCCCAACCCCAGACCAGTAAATTATGTCAGTGGGATGCTGCAATCTTAAATGCTGTTCAGAAAGTCTAACGCTATTTATATCAATATGCTCACCAACACCTCCAAGCCAAAAGTTGTAAGCCTGGAGGTAGCCCCTAATCAGTTTTATCATCCCCTAACCCTGAATGGGTGCTGGGTGCTGGGCTCTAGGTTGAACCCACAGCATCCAATTTCCACAGATGCATCTTACAGCATGGGGTGGGGGGTTTCAGGGCTGTTAAATATTTGAAAATGGGCCAAAGCATCACCTTGGCTACTTCAGCCTAGCACCTCCTCCTCCAAGCTGGCCCCGGTGCCCTTTACCTGCAGGCGCTCAGTAGCTGGCTGCCACATCTTCCAGCCTTGGGGTTTGGATAGCGGAGAGCAGGCTAGACTCTGTGGATCGCGCCGGGGAAGGAAAAGGGTCCGCGGTCCAACTGTCACATCTGGGGTCAGCGTCAGCGGGCTGAGTGTCCTGGCGCCGGCCGCAGCCGGTGGGCACAGGGGCTGTGAGCGGGACGAGGTAGGCGCTCCGCTGCCGGCAACTTGTGGGCTCTGCTCAGGCCGCCAGTCGGTGCGCAGCTCAGACGATTGCGCAGCTCCGCCCGGGCCCCAGCGCGCCGCGGCCGCTCCCTCCTCCCCCCACCCCCACCCCCTGCCACCACCCGGACCTGCGCGCTCTGAGCATGCCCAGGCGGGCGTCTGCAGGGGGGGAACCGGCGCCCTGGGCTGTGGGGTCTGCACCCCGCAGTCCCCTGGCAGCCAACAAACTCTAGGGAGGGACCAATACAGAGAAGCTGGATCTGGGAGAAGGCACAAAGTGGCTGGGGAGAAAGGGCCTGAAGGAAAGAGAGTGATGCCCCCACAGGGTTCCATTCAGTGAAAGTCTCTTAAATCACTTGGAACATATATGGCATGACTCTAGGGAGACCTTCCATCCCTTAGGTTAACTGAACGCCTGTTATCTTCCACCTGCTTCTCCAAGTTCCTGAGATACGGTGGTGCTCAGGAGAGTACAAAAGTGTACCTTTCTCCTGAGCTTACTTGATGGAGATGATGGTGATGAAGGAAAGATCCACTGGAAGTCAGTGTTGGGAAGAAAATCAAAGGGCTGGTGTGTGGAGAAAAGCAGAGGACAGTGTCCTTAATAGGGCTTTGGGAAACGTCTGAAAGACTTGAAGATAAGAGGCATAAGGACTCTGCTGAGTAAAGGACCTGGGAACCTTAAGGGAGAAGAAGCCACATTCTAGCTCACTAACAAGCACCATCCTCAGATCCGCAGGTGCCAAGGAAGCTCTGAGAACCCATGGGGTCACCATACTGGCTTCCCTGGTCTAGAGGTCCTCCGGCTGGCACTACTCTTCACAAAGCACCTATGAAGGCCTGCTCTCTTCATACACTGGGCAGAGCATCAGTGGAACTAATGAAACATGTGGAGTTTGGGTCACCTATCCAGGTCAAAAGGCCAGAGAGTGGCTCGAACAGTACACTCAGAAGGCATGAAGGTGGATATGCCTTGGGATGCAAAGCCATCTGACATAGGGGGTCTGAGGAGGCTGGTGGAGTGTGGGAACAAGATGTGCAGAAGAGTTTCTGCACAGAGCAAATAGAGCAGAAGGGAGAACATGCCTCAGACTACTGCAAGGGAACATCCAGAGGTCAGTAGGGCTGATATGAAAGCATGATGAAACCTCACACAGCCTAATTACCCCCATTGCTAGGCAAAAAAGAAGTGGTCTTCTCTCTTATCTTGCATGGGTAGAGTGCTTTCCACAGAACGAAGTGTTCCAGATTCTATTCCTCAACTGGATAGATGTGCACAGAGCCATGTGAGGAGAGCATCTGCTATTTAGACGCAAGGCTCCAGGCTTTTGGATCATAAAGTCACTAAATGATATACATCCCAGGTAAACCCAGGACCTCAGATGTCCCACTGAGCCAATGGTAAAGCCACAGAGTTGCCACAAGCTAGTCTTTATATCACCAGGTAAAGGCTCTCCTGCTAATTTGGACTTTCTCAGCCCTTCTTAAGTTCCAGATCCTTGTTGGACCTGTCTTTAAAAAACAACAGCAACAAAAAACTTGGTCATCTTGTGTAGGTAAGGCCTAAGTCCTATGTGGAAGTGTACCTTTCAGCCTTGCTGATGTGGTTGGCCCCTGTCATTTTCAGATGAGGGTTTTTTGTTTTTTTTTTTTTTTTTCCATTTTTAAATAACTAGTTCCCCAGCGTACTCTTAACACCTAGAAAATTTCTGACAAAATATATCCTTCTGATTTCCTACTTCTCCTTAATCGCATTCCCAAATTGAAAGAGATGTATTTCATTTAATAAAATCTAGCAACTCCAAATGTACACATGAAACCCCTCAGGCAGCTAAAATAGGGATCTTCAGTTTCCAGGGATGTCTTCAGACAAGCTTTGAAACCTCCTTGGTTGCACATACTTCCATAGTGAGGAAAATGATTTTGTTTTAAATAGCAGCAGGATGAGATAACAGCCTAAATTCAAATCACATTAGAGCGTTAAATCCCGTCTTCTCACCTCCAAATGTAATTAATTGTTATGACTCAGTAGAGCAGCCTCTAGTTGCGAGCATGGTACTATTTAAAGAAAAAGAGGCTTTGGCTTCAGCTCAGGGGAGAACGCTTTCAGTCACCACCAGTTCCTACTTTGTGAAGCTGAGGATGTATTTATACCTAAATCATTTGTTTCAGCTTCTCCTCGGCAATGAATCCGAAAAACCTCGGCTGGAGGGAAGAGAGACCAGGTATGGGATGGTGGGGTGGGACAAAAACCCGGAGACTCCCACTCTTAGGTTTTCCAAGTGTTCATTCAGGGGGAACCTACAGAGGAGGGTGAATGGAACAGAGCCATCTACTGGCCAGAGTTGGGATGCGCTGGTCTCTCCCAGTGAGATCCTGGTATTTCTAAACATCGTGGTCATTCAGAAAATGCTCTTTAAAGGGGCTAACACGTTTGCTCTTGGCAAGGAACCATTCCTGAAGTATGCAAAAGGTGCTTTGTTGCTGTAGGTGAAAATATCAGATACACAAGTACACACTTTAATTTATGTATTTAATCTCTGCCAATTATCTAAGCAGGTCTAAGCAAGTTCATGGGAAATGACAAACCGTGAAATAAAGACATGTGATCCACAAAATCATTACAAACACCTTTAGCAATTTTACTAAAACAGACTTGATCTTATTCAGAGTTCTAAGCCCTAATCTAAGCAACCTAGATATTCACATCAGGATAACAGTGAAACAAATTTTGACCCAACCCCCCCCCCAAATGTATTAAATTATCATGTACCCACTAAGACCATGACTGTGAAGTGTAGGAGTTAAGCAGTATTTAGGATACAATTATGTTTTTAAAAGTAGGCTAAATAAAATGCATAATTTTAATGCATATATAAAATATATAAGGATCAGAATAAACATTGGAAACAAGCTAGGGCCAGGGGAAGACTCAAATTGAATCCTGGCATTCTGACTATCCATCCCTGGTGAGTCATTTGCCTTGCAGAAACTCAGATGGATAATCTGCAAGAGTGATAATATGGCCCAATACTTAGGACTATAATATATAACCTGCCCTGCCATGGCAAATTTGCAGGAAACATCAGTTTGTGCCCCTGTTATATTTCTTTCCCTTTTGTTACTGGAGTAATAAGATTCTCATGCAGTGGCCCATGCTTCCTGGGGTTAAGTCATTCTCACTTGAAATATGTATAGATTTCATTATTCCCTTTAGATTCTCAAATAGAAATGACAGGGCCTGTGAAAGCTCACAGTTCTGATTTAAACAGATGGCTAGGGAAATTTATTATGGTTGTATATTTAACAAGAGTGAGCATAAGAAAGTTCTTCGAGCTTCATTGACCTTGTTTCCAAGTTACTAAAATAGTTGATGATGTGAATTATTAAAGAAAATTAAGAGGCTAGAGAGATGTTTTAGCAGTTAAGAGCACTTGCTGTGTTCAGTTCCCAGCATCTGCATAGGATAGTTCACAACTGCCTGTAACTTCAGCTCCAGGGAACCTGGTACCTTCTTCTGGTCTCCTTAGGTACCTGCATACAGATGGCGTATACTCACACAGAAACACACATATACACATACCTAAAAACAAATCTTTAAAAAATTAATAAGACGTCTTAACCCATTAAGACCTCCCTGTAGTGACAGAGGCACTGGCTTTTATGCCCATATCAGTGACAGGGGTTTGCTGGAACTTTAAAATGGTCCTTTACCCCTTTAAAAGGAAACACTCATTGTTCATCTTTTCAAACTTTATTAAAAATGAAGAACTAGTTAATGTGTGTACCGAAACACAACCAACCACTGGTGATCCCCTTGTTCTCCAGTAAGCTTTAATCACATGACAGGTAATTTCCAAAGATGGCCACAGGTCTCTTTCTACCCAGAGAGTCATGCTCCTGTGTATTGTAATTTGCCTTTCTCCCATCAAAAGGTAGACTTTTGTGTGTATGTGTGTGTATGGTGTATTTGTGATGTGTGTATGTGTGTTGTGTATTGTGTGTATGTGTGTGTGTGGTGTGTGTGTATGGTGTATTGTGTGTATGTGTATGTATGTGTGTTGTGTATGTATGTGTGTGTTGTGTGTGTATGTGTGTGTGAGTGTGTATGTGTGTGTGTTGTGTATGTGTGTGTTGTGTGTGTATGTGTGTGTGAATGGTGTAGCTGTGTGTATGTGTGTTGTGTATATGTGTATTGTGTATGTGTGTGTATGTGTGTCTGTTGTGTATGTGTGTGTGTTGTTATGTATGTGTGTGTTGTGTATGTGCCACAACACACATGTAAAAGAGTCAGAGGGAAACTGTTAGTGTTGGTCTTCATCTAGCATCATTTCTGAGACAAGATCTATCGTATTTGAGGGGCCACACTAGCTGGTCCCTCAAAGTTCTGGGAATTTTTCTGTCTCTCCACATCTTTCTTTGTAGATGTAGAATGGGATTGCCGACCAATGAGCTACTGTGTTCAACTTTTCATGAGTTTGGAAGGATCCAAACTCAGAATGTCATGTCTCTTCATGAGGTGGAACCTACCCACTCCACTTCATTCTGTGCTGCATGTGTGATTTAGTTGACCAGTTTAAATGCTATGTGCACACATAGGGCCCCAAAGACCTGGCAGCTCTGCCCTCACCTTCTTTGAAGCCACAACTACATTGTAAGAAAGCCGAGACAAGCCTTTTAATGATGAGGGAGGTCAGGCCAAAAGGGAGCATTCATGGCCAAAGATCTGTATACATCCAAATTAGACTACACACTCCAGTTCTTAGAAGACAACAGCCACAGAGTAACCTCAAGCCTGGCAGTGTAAGAACCGCTCAGCTGACACCATCTTAAGTGATGGCATGGAATCAGGAGCACAAAATTCAGAGACTTTCAATCCATCCTTGTTAGGGTAGTTTGTCAGGTGCTGAAAGACAACAAATGGGAAAGCACTTCCAACAACAGATTTTCCCATCAACCCTCACACCCATCTCAACTTTTCTTAGCAATCAACAGAAACAAAAGAGTTGTCCATATTTGAAGCCCACCAGAAAGACTTTCTTCTTTTCCTGACTCAATTCTGCTCTGCCAAGTACCCTGTAGACACTACTATCCTAGTCTCTAATCTAGAGCATCAGGCTTCCAGACCCCACCAGCTAGCTATTAAGGAGGGTGTTAAGTGGGCTGAGCCTTGGCCAGAGAATAGTCAAGGAGAATTTTCTTTTAAATGTGCACTGGTGTCAGATCCCCTGGAACAGCTGTGACCTGCCATGTGGGTGCTGGGAATTGAACCCGGGTCCTCTGAAAGAACAGCCAGTGCTCCCAACCACTGAACCATCTCTCCAGCTCCGGTCAAGGAGAACTTGGTTTCTGGCATGATTTGCAGTTCATGTGGTATTATCTGTTCTTTTGTCTATTGCCTTTCCTGCTACCTCTGAGCAAACGCCCCATCTGCATTAGCCAGCCTTCCAGCATGCAACAAAAACACCTGAGAACTTAAAGAAACAAAGACCTGCTTTGGCTCATGGTTTCCAAGCTTTCAGTCTGTGGTCCCTGGCTCTATAAATCTTGGCCGGGGATAAGGCAAAATATCATGGTAATAGAAACTTGTTGTAGAAGATTGTGAGGTCCAAGCTCTGATGCCAAAATAAAGCAAGGGTTATGGGAGTCCAGGGAAGTGAAAGTGAAATCAGGAGGCCTTAGTTAATACATATTTTATTCACTCAAGATAAAAGCTGCTAGACAGGCAGCTGCCATCAGGCACTTAGGCAAATATAGCATACACAGCCTACCCCCACAGTTGAGTACAGGTACATACAGACTGGTACACTGGCCACACCAGCCTAGAAACAAGCACATAGAGACAGGCCTGCAAACATGAAGGTAAAGACTTAGGCCTCAAAGCAATGTTTATTCAAAGTCACACAAAAATGGCACTCTGCCAAAAATAGTTATGTAACAGATTGCTTGTGTTTATTTTGGGATTCCCTGGATATCCTGTGACATCCATGTTTTAGCAGACTCATTATTGGAATATTTTATCAGAGCTGTGTTGTCTAAACATAAACTGGCCCCTGTATTTCTTTGATTCCCTATGAAGAAGGAGCTCACCTCATGCAACCAGTAAGCAAAGCAAGAGACAGAAATGGCAGGAAATAAGGTATACCCTTCAAAGGCAGGCATGCAGGACCTATTTCCTCTAATCCAGCCCCAGCATCTAAGAGGCAACTCCTTATTACTGGATTCATCCACAGAGGAACTGAGTGTCTTTGAATAATCTAATTACTTCTCAAAAGCAATACCATCTAGAGACTAAAGGGAGTCTTCAGGTTCATTTTATACCTAAACCTTAATATCTTCCTACTAGTTGGATAAATAGGAATTCTGCAGTCAGAAAGGGCCAAGTTAGGAGTGAACTGGAGAATAATGTTTTGGTCTGCAGGAACCACACATAAATTGAAAAGGGCAGCCTGTACACCCACATTCTTGGCAGGCAACTTTCTCTCTACCATATCCTGACCAGTTGACCCTAAATATGTTTGTTCTCAGAGACACTTGAGGGATGCTACATGCTATACTTCCCCTACCTTATCCATTCTCCATCTGAGCTTATTTCACACAGAAAAAAAAAATCTCTTTGCTTCTATTTTTTTTCTTTTTTTCTTCTCACTTCCACCACCAAAGCCAAAAATTACTTATTCCAAAACCTGTAAGAAATGTGTTGGGGACGACTTGTAGAAATGGGGCTGTCTAGAAAAAAACATCTCCATAATAAGAAGGATCCTTCCTAACTTATTCTTCCTAAGCTCAGAATGTCTGTACTCCACCCACCTGTGCAGAACTGCTGCTGGTGAACAAGTCACACTTGGCTGGATGGTTAGTCTCCTTGAGACTATCACAGGGATACTTCCAATTTAAAAAGTAGTAGGAATGAAGCTCAGTTGTAGAGCCCTTGCACTTATAAGGCCCTAAGTCCAATTTTTAGCTCTGAAACCAAACCAAACCAAACCAACCAAATAAAACCTTTTAGAAGACATTTCAGTGGTCAAAGAAGAGGCTTGAGAACAGAGTTCAGATGCCCAGTGCTGTCATGAAAGCCAAGAGGTATGGTAGCACACCATCAATTCAGCCTCCTGTAGGCAGAGGGATATTTCTGGAGCTGACTGTGAGATGCTGCCTCAATAAATGTATAATATGAAGAATCATCAAAGAACACACCAGATGTCATTGGCCTCCACACAGCCCGCACACACATATGCATTTATTTAAAAAATCAATTTTTATCAGACGAGCTTGGTTTGTGTAAAACTGGTAGGCTTGTGAATGACAGATAACATTCATCTTTAACAAAATCTACATCTGGACGTCATGCTCAGGAACCAGAGAGGAGAGACTGAGAAAAAGTGATGGCCATATGGATTGTAGAATCAGGTGCTGCTACTAGATGTGTTAGAGAAAAGGAGAATGCTGCTGGTGACTGAGGTGAGGCACAGAAGACAGATAGCCTGGAAGGAGAGGCACACCAGTAATCCTAGAACTTGGCAAGCCGAGGCAAGAGGGTCAAAAGTTTGAAACCAGCCTGGGCTGCATAGGGAGTCCCTGGAAGAGTAATGAGACCCTCAACAAACAAAACAAAATAGAGTCTATAGAGTGTGCAGAAACCAGAGAGTCCACCCAAGCCTGTTCTCTGAAGAGAGTAGTGTCCCAGGGGAGTATGAAGCCACAACTCCAGGTAATGTTTTGTCAAAATTAAATCCCAAATAGGGGGTGGGGAGAGACATCCTGGGACTTGGGGACACAATTAGTACCTTTGGAGATCTTGAGTTCCCAGAAGGTCTGGTATTCTTCCAAATCCCTCATAGAAGAAAAGGGTCTGAAACCCAGTGTATTTTCCAGAGCACTGTGTACTGCGGCAGTGCCCAGTCTTCATAAGCAGGCACCCACAGACTCTCCAGCTCCTCAGTAACTTAAAAGAACCAAATTTATGTTTAAACAAGCGGTGCAGAGTCTCCAGGCTTCTGCATCTGTGTGGCATGAAAAGCTGAGGATCCATTCAGTATTTGACTCTGAACCCACAAAACTGACTCACAAGTCTATAACAGAGGATGCCTTCTAATGTTTGGAAATATTTAGAAATTGAACAACACACTGTTAAATAACCATCAAAGACAAAATCACAAGGTATTTTTTTTTTAACTTTAGGAATTAACACTAGCCTATCACTAATGCTGTATGCATCAATCACAGTAGGAATGTATGTGACATCCCCAGAAAAGATATCTAGATTCCATTCTCTAAGCCTTCCTCTTGAGAATCTAAGAAGGGAAAAAAGGAGTGGGCTGCCTGGGACTCTTTCATGTTACCACTTGGGATATAAAATGTCACAACTATTTCAGAAAATAGCTTAGCAGTTTTCCATAACACTGAACATATGCTTATCACATGACCCAGCAATCCCACTTCTAGGTATTTACTCAAGAAAAATATGAGAACATATGTCCATACAAAGTGACAAGTATTTATAGTAGCTTTCTACATCACTGGTCAAATTGGAAGCCACCCAAGTATGAATAATCAAGAGATAAATGACTCGCTGTGTCATGGTATATCCTTACAATGGAATAGTTCTTAGCACTGAAAAGGGAGAAATGACTAGCCTATGCAACAACATAGGTGAACTTTAAAATACTGTATTGAGCAAAAAGGAAGCTAGCCAAAAAGGTCTGTTAATGGAGGGGCTCTGGCCAGCCTAAGCACAGCAAACACAGCTCTGGTAGGCTTTGCCCTTCCCCTATTCCTTCTTCCTTGCTAAAAAAAAAAAAAAAAAAAAAAAAAAAAACCAAAAAAACCCCACCACTTTAGTTTACATTTCTAAAGCTAGCCACCAAGACCATGATATCTATTCCTTTCTTTTATGTGGCCACTTTCTCCCCTTGAGATTGACTGAGATCCAGCTTCAAAGTATTGAAGTTCAGCAATCAAAAGTCCCCCATGGCTGCCCTAATTAACCTGTCCAATCAAAATTAAATACCATATAATAACATGGGGTTTTCCCTTTTACTTTTATAAACTGCCAATTTTCTAAGTGCCATGTCTGTCTTCTCTCTATCCAGAGGCAATCCTGTGTCCCTCCAGGACAGATACCCCTGCCCTTTCCATTGTTCCCTTTCCTTTCTCCCTTGTCATCTGCCTCCCTGTCTTTATCTCTTATTTCCTGACTTCTGTCCCTCTGGGGCAACTAAATCTCTTTTGTGTTGAGAACTCAGTGTTCAGTACCTTGTGCCTAATACCAGTCCCTTCAATCATGTCATCCCATTAATAGTAAATTCTTTTGAAGACAAAGCTTATGAACATACATATAGAGAAAAGCTAGTTGTTTCTGAGGGTTGGTGGGTGTTGGCAGCAGGCAAGTTTACAAACAGATGTGAGGGAGGCTTCTGGTCTGATGGGAATGCCTGTTTGGGGGGGGGGGAGGAGAATTGTAATATAAAGTTGTATTATGCTTCTGGCCCTGACTTTCTGGCCTAGCCTCATGGCCCAGACCTACAGACCCACAATCCCATAGTCCCACTGAAACATATAGATGCTTATATTAATTGTACACTGATTGACCTGGGCCCAGGCATATAACTTGCTAGTTCTTCCTATTAAACTAACTCATGATTCTTATCCCATTCAGCCATGTGGCTTGGTACCTTTTCTTAGAGCAGCATAGGTGTCCTCTGCATCTGCTTCTCTGGTGTCTGTGGCACCTCTGCTGTGCTCTTTCTGTTCCCAGTGTTTTCCCAGTCTGATAGCTCTGCCCATACTTCCTGTCTGCCTTCAGCCAATCAGCATTTTTATTAAACTACTAGGTGGGTATGTAAACTACTATTTACATTGTAACATAATCCCACTACATAAAGTTTCTGTCCCTGCCTAGCCCTGAGGTCTGGACCAGGACTCCCAAATAATTACACAAAATCTTATATTAATTTCATGATGTTTGGTCTATAGCCCAGACATGTTACTTGCTAACTCTTATTCTTAAACTAAGTCATGATTAGCCACATGGCTTAGTAGCTTTTCTCAGAGCAGCATTTTCATCTCACTTCCTCTGTATCTCCCTGGCATCTCTCTTTGCTCTTCCCCTTTGGAGAATTTTCTTAGTTTAGTATCCCCGCCCATATGTCCTGTCTACCTTCTGGCCAATCAGCATTTTATTAAACCAGTAGGTAGGACAAATATTTACAATGTACAAGAACATAATCCCACAACAAAGGGTCCTGTAGAGACTAAAACAGGGCATCAGATCCCTTGGAACTGGGTTTATGAGTGATTGTAAGCAACTTGATATGGGTACTTGGATTTAAACTCAGGTCCTCATGATAGAGCATCAAGTGCTTTTAAGCACTGAGCCATCCCTCCAAACCAGAAATGGCCTTTCACTTGACTATGGTTGTAATGAGTCAAAATTCATTAAAATGTACACTTAAGACATTTTTGAAAAATCATGTCAAACATGTCTTAACACACCTCATTTGCTGACAGCTTTAAAAGGTATGATACCTCTGTCCAGTTTAATATTATTGCCAAAATATCAGCAAGCAAGAAAAATACATTCCTTGCTGCAGAGATCTCCCTGCTGCAGAGATTGCCCTGAACTACCCAGAAGATGTAAGTCTCCTCCTCTACACAGAGTCAAGGAAGGAAATGCTTGTAAACTTATATGGCACGCTAGAGTGTCACATACACATTTCCTGCAAGTCTGTAAAGGTAAATAGATGAAAGTAGTTAAGTACTGCTTCCGCACAGAGTTACTATGTCAAGAAAATAACTGCAGGGTTATGTGAGATATCTTTGTGTATGCTGTGAATACCAGTGGATAATGAAGGAATTGTTTTGGCCTATGGCAGAGCAGCTTAGAAGCAGGTAGGAAATCCAAGCATAGATACAGAGGAAGGAGGGTGGAGTCATAAAGATGTGATCCAGCCACCCAAGAAGCAATGTGACCAGATGGCAAGACAGATTAATAGAAATGGGTTGAATTAATATGCAAGAGCTAGCTAGCAATAATCCTGACCCATGGGCCAAGCAGTATGTAGTTAATATAATATAAATCTTTGTGTGATTATTTGGGACCAAGCAGCCATAGTCAGTCTTGACCTCTGGGCTAGGCCAGAAATTTCTTACTGAGCCAGAAAGATGGTTCAGCCCATAAAATTCTTGCTGCCAAGCCTAATGGTCTGAGCTCAATTCCCAGAACTTACAGGTGGAAGGAAAGAATGAATTCCCACAGATTACCCTCTAACCACCACAGGCAAGCTATGGCATGTTTGTCCCCACATAATATACCAAATAAACAAACCAACAATAAAAAATAACATATGATAAATTTTGAATTTTAAGCAGCATGGTCCTCTTCTTTGTAGGCACTTAAATAAGTAAAAGTGTGTGTGTGTATGTGTCTGTGTGTGTGTGTGTGTGTGTGTGTGTGTGTGTGTGTGTGTGTGTGTGTGTAGATTATACAGAGCCATACATTGGTCTAAGGACAAGTATATGTTCTGAGAAATACACCATTAGTAGTTCTTATGATTGATCAACATCACTGAATATAGTTATTTTAACACAGATGGCCTAGGTTAGATACAGAATGTGGCTTCTGATGCAATATAACATGAGGTGTAGTGTATGCTGTTACTGACATACATTATACATTGTTTTATAATAAACACTTTCATAAGTCATATACTCTAAAATAATAATGAAACAGCACATTGCAGTAAATATATACACACCACTTGCATACTTCTTTATTGTAGTAACATCATTTTCAAGTAACTTAACCATTATTCTTAATTTTGTTGATGAACTTTTATATGACTGACAGCAAGAAGATTTATGCATATTTCATCTAAGACACATTGCACCATGGCATGTGACAATAGACATCATAAATTACATTTAATCTCATGGGGCCACATATATGCAGTCTATTACTGGCCCAAACTTCATTAGGTGATGTATCTATACATTTAGTTTTTTAAGCCCTTCCCATAATCCTCTCCTGAACACCTTTGCCCATGGAGAAACTAAGTTCCAGAAGTTAAGTAATATTTCCAGTACCATCCTGGTTTTATTTCTCACAGATAAAGTTAAATTCACACTCCAGGCAAAGAATGGATTTAAAATAGTTAAAATATCATATATTTCAAGCTCAAGTCAGAATTGCAGCCTGATTCTGCTTGGTGGGAAGCGTGTCTGGGGGAAGGGTTGACCCTGCGGGTCAATAATAAAATACAAAATGAAGATGTTCACGTCAGCCTCCTGACATAGATGACTGGTTTTTCTGCTTCCTCAAACTCAAAGTTTTCTATTTATTAAAAAGTGTTATAAAATCACGTTAGAAAATCTTGATTGGTTAGTATTGTAAAACATAATTACCTCAAGTAGAAAAACAGAATTGAAGACATCAAGGCGTTCTACACAAAGTAAAACCTTTTGAAGTATTTGTTTAGTCAGTGTGTGTACATGTGTATAACAAGTCATGATGGAAAATGTATTCATGTATGTCTTAAAAGCTGCTTCCTTTCCATTGTCAAATGCGATTAAAAATATTTTCAAATACAGCACCTATGAGGCAGAGGCAGGAAGATGTTTGTGATTTTCAGGCTATCCTGGACTATATCGCAAAACTCAGTGAAAGAAAGAAAAGAAGGAAGGAAGGGAGGAAGGAAGAAAGAAAGACATCTTTCAAAACACTATTCAGGCAGTCAAAAACTCCCATTGTCTTCCAAAACCCTACTTCTTCACACACCTTGGTTTCCATCTTTTCTATAGTTTTGAAAAGAATTACATCAGGAATAGGAATAAAGAAAGAGTCTGAGGAAGAAAATAATGATAGAGGAAGAGATGATAAAGGTAATTTTAAAGTTAAAGAAAAATTAACCAAAGGAAAGAATCTATCAAACTCTCATGATGGCTCACACTGTAGAAGGTTCACAGGCGATTTTAATTGTGCTTTGATTGTCTATAATCTGCAGCTTGCCTGTAGATTGGAGCTCAGACTCCAAACAGACAGATATGTTCTCAGTTATAATCTCCCAAACTCTCCAGAAACCAAATCCTTCCAAACAGTCCCACTGTATCTGGAAATAAACAGAACATTCTGTGCTTTTTGAATTTTTAAAAATATTTCTATGTAAGATTTCATTCTCTTCCACTAATGACATGTTACAAGATTAGCAATGGGATCTCCGTGTTCCCACCAAGACAGTTGTAGTCACATCTGAGAGTCCCTCAGGCTTTTCCCAGAGGGACTTATACACAGCTAGACATCTCCTCTTCTTGCTATGTGATTATTTGAGCATTTCTGAAAAATTAGATTTTAAGGCAATAGTGATGATGTTTCTATGGTTTTACTCTCTGGTGAATTACTGACCTTAAGAACTAAGCTTCATGGCTGATATCTGTCATGTCCCAATTTTGAAGTTCTAACTCACAAAGGCTTATTATTAAGGACACAAAAGTTTGCTTTCTTCCCTACAATGTATTTCACATGAGCTTATAAACCTTATAAGTATTTCTTGTTCCACAGACAATCAGTGTCCTGTGATGTCATCATGAAATTGAGGAAGATGAAGAACTTCAGCCTCGGATGATAATGCATTGATATGATCAGAGCCCAGGACTGGGTATTAGCCCCAGTCTAACCACTTAACCTACTAGCCACTTAATACCTCTCAGGTTTATTTTCATCATCTTTGAAATAAATGACCTGGGTTTGTTTACATCCAAGCTTTATTCTAGCTTTAATTACTTATTATTCTATCTTTCAGCTAATGATCCTATTAAAAGAATATAATGTGGTACATCAATAATGCTAATAGGATTAATTCCTTAAGTCTTGTGACTCAGAGGTTTTTTTTTACCATCATTTGAATCTCTTTTTAGACTAAGAGTAGCTAATGCAGGATTTGGGGCTCTCAAAGTACTGTGTGTGGAAGAAAGGGTGGAGAAGGGTAAAATTGTGGGAGAAGACGTGTTATTTTATATCACATAAGTAAGTAGCAGTAGCATAGACAGATGGGTTGATTGATTGATGACAGATACATAGACAGACAAACATCTGATACATTGGTGTAAGACAGATAAAGCATTTAAAAAGGAATTACCATTTAATCCCACAAAATACAAAATCTTCAGTTGCTTGAAAGCCTGGATGCCATATGGTTAGGGGTGGTACCATCCATTTTAACAGGTTTTCCTGAAACTGACCAATTCCAAACACATGATCACACTTTGACAGAATTCCAATTGGCTTTTCCTTAGTGACTCAGTCTCTCTCTACTCTGTGACTTTTCCCAGGTGATTCTCTCATCTTCGATCCTCACTGCTATCCAATACTTCTCCAGTCATGACTTTGATGTATAAAGAATAGGTTCAAAGATTTTTTTTGTGGCAAAAAAAAAAAAATCCTACTAAGATTCTTAGAAATTCTGAACTTACCCTGTAGTGAAAAAATTGTCCTACAAAAATATTTGAATTCCCAACATAAACTATAGATAGCATGTGTGGACAATAAATAAAGTTTTGAAATTAGAGTCAATGCTATATTTTAAACACCCCGTTACTAAAAAAGAAAGTACTCTACAACAGTGTGGTTCTACCTATGCTCAGATCCTGCTAACAATAGCTACCTTTACTCTTTCCCTTGCCACACTCTGCTAATACATTATACATTACCCTCTGCTGGAATCTTTGCAACAGATCTTTTATCGGTGCCATGATATCAGTAAAGAAGTGGAAAGAGGTAAATAATATGCCCAATTGCAATCCTATAAATTGATGTGAGATTTATAGATAGGTATGTCTGGCTTCAATCTTTTTAGATCTTAGCATCAGACTAGAAGAAATTGTCTCAGTAAAATTTTAAGCCTACTCGATTGATCTGTCTGACTCCACCCTTCTTCTACATATGTTCTGATTTCCCCTTTTACTTTTTCTAGGGTGCCTGTCACGGGCCAAAACAGCTCCTTTATTTAAAGATTGATATTCCCATCATACAGAAAGATATTCCTACATTTCCTGCCCCTTTGTGTCTAATCAAAAAGGAAGGTTTCAATTTTAACAAAGCAAAAGTACATATAACAAAACAGCTATCAAGCAAGAGTTACAGTTATAATATCTAATTCATTTGTATTTAGAAAAATTAAAGAAAATACTCTATCGTCTACCTTATCATTGTGAATCTAAAGTTTCATACCCAATATACCTTTTAAAATAACCAAGAAAAACTATACCTATAACTATGTAATCTTCAACTACATCAAAGACCACAGAAGGATATAATATTTACCCAAGTAAACAGGAAGTGCAAGCGACTTCCAAAATCTAGAAATGATGGAGATGACACCTATCTGCTTGGACAGTCACACAAAGTTCCTTTATAAAGTTGGGGCATCCATCTTCAGCCTACAGGCCTAGAGTCTCTTTTTATTTCAGGGAAGCAGGAAATCTGCTCTGCCCATTCTGGTATAGTTCATCAGTCACATCTCCTTGAGTCCTGAAGAATGTCTGACAGTTTTCTCTGCAAAGCAGGAACCTGAAGGACCACCTCGGCTTGTTCTGCCAAAGTTCAGAGATCATTTTCCTATGGGTCCTGCATGTCCAGTTTAAACAGCATACTATTAAGTAGTCAATACAAGAACAGGTTCATGTCCAGTGGCTAATTGTTGCCACAAAGAAATTAGACTCCACATGGAGTTTCTTCAGTGCCCATTTTTCTCTTGAAGTAGGTTGGTGCTGCCAGGAGCAGACCTGTCTCACTGTCCATAAAAGTCTAAGTTCTTAAAATATTTTAAATGCCATATTCTGTAGGTCTTAGAAGTATTTGAAAGTTACCTACCTAATTGAAATATATCTTTGCACTCCTAAAAAATTCTAACATAAGTATAAGTTTGGTTATCATAGGTGATTATTAACCTGCATTTCTTAATTGCACATTACAATTTTAAATAAGTTACATAAACATCATACCTTAAACAAGAGTAGAAAAATACATACAGTATAACAAAATTGAGCTTAAATTTGTATCAATAAACCAAAATCCATACCAATGTAAAACATTTTGAGATTAACAACTGATCAAAGTAAATTCAATAATCTAACTTTTTTAAATCACTCATATACCATATACTCTTTTTCTTCTTAGAAAGAGATTAACTATAACCATTAGCCATTTATAATGAAAACAAACCTTTATAAACAATATTTTGGGAATTTGGGTGTAGTTTTCCATTACTACTTTCTGCTGATTAAGGAGCATTGACAAACTTACAGGTTCTTGATAATTTTAGTCTTCAGCCTGGAAGCTGATGTCATCATTTCTTCCCATCAGAGAATTTTCAGGTGGTCTTGGTTGATGAAACCGTATTTGCCTAGAAGCAATCCATAGGTTCACATCTTCTGTGGAAACAAAAGCAGAACTCTTCCAAAGCAATAAATCCTTAGACACAAATTTCAAAATCAAGATACCTTTAAAATATGTATTCTTGTTTAATTTAATAGCCTTTGCAATCTATTGCCTTTCTGCAGTTAGCTCATTAACAGTTAAGAAATTAAAAGAAAACACAATAATAACCATAATCCAGATTCTGTGTCTATTTTCCATCTCTATGTGGCTTACTACATTTTTATACTCTATTTCTCTTTTTTATGGACTTTCTCTACCTTCTTTTCTCTTTGAAACTTACATACATTTTACACATATTGTAACCCATTTTACAGGTTTTTCCCCCATCGGAATCTGTTTTATTGTGAATCCTTAATCATTTTCCAACCAGAAGAGCTTTTAAAATACTCACACTCACTTAAAGAGCCACATAGTTTTTGCAGATAAAGTTGAATCAGTAAGTTCTCTTAAAGGGGCCACATCTCTGTTCGCCGCCAGCAAACAGAGGAGACTCAAGAAATGCTGCTACTAAAAAACTGTCTTTGACTCTTTTTCCTTTTTGTCCAATATAAACATAAGCTTTAAATCAATTACATGCTAGTGAGTCTTCTGTGAGACTTCAGGAACCAGCCTGGTTGCAGCTTACACTCCCTGTCCCAAGTCTGCCGCCACCATTTTGAATGTGGCCCGGACCGCACTATCTCTGTACAATGACCCACTTCAGATACACAATTTGGAAGCTGCTTTCGCTCAGTTTCTGTGATCTAGAGCCCTTTTTAATCTTTCTCTGGCTTTATGTGGGTATTCGGCCCATGCTGGAACGCCATCTGTTACAATAAGGTTTCTGTCCCCAGGCTGCCAATGGTCCAGACCCACAGACCTCCAGTTTCAGGCCTCTTAGCTGCCACAGCTGCTTAGTCCCCCAGAAATGATTCAGACACTTACATTAACTTCATGCTATTTGGTCTATGGCTTAGGAACATTGCTAGCTTGCTCTTTCATCTTAACTCATTTCCACTAATCTACCTTGCCACGTGGCCCATGACTCGCCTGTGTTCCTTACATGTTGCTCATTTGGGCGACTGGCTTGATCTGTCTCTGACTCTGCCCTCCATCTCCTAACTATTCTGATTCCCCACCTACTTTTTCTATGGTGCCTGCCATGACCAAAACAGTCCTTTATTTAAAGATTAGGTAGTTGTAGGTATAGTTCTTCTTAGTTATTTGAAAGGTATATTGGATATAAAGTTTTAGATTAATAAGGATAAGGTAGACGATAGAGTATTTTCTTTAATTTTGCTAAATACACATAGATTAGATATTATAACTATAGTTCTTGCTTGATAGCTGTTTTGTTATATGTAACTTTGCTTTGTTAAAATCGAAACCTTCCTTTTTGGTTAGATAAAAAGGGGAGGTAATGTGGGAATATCTTTCTGTATGCTGTGAATATCAATCTTTAAGTAAAGGAGCTGTTTTGGCCCATGACATGTACCATAGAAAAAGTAGGGGGGGAAATCAGAGTATAGTTAGGAGAAGAGCGGAGTCAGAATAGATCAAGCCAGCCGCCCAAAGAAGAAACATGTAAGGAACACAGATGAGCCATGGGCCACATGGCAGGACAGATTAATGGAAATGGGTTGAGTTAAGAAGAAAGAGCTACCTAGCAATGTGGCTAAGCCGTAGGCCAAACAGCATGAAATTAATATAAGCGCCTGTATCATTTTGGGGGGCATAAGCAGCGGCAGGCCGCTAAGTGGTCTGGGACCACAGTTCTGTGGGTCTGGACCTCTGCCAGATCAGGCCAGGAAACCTTATTGTAACAGTTTTGCTGGATTCCATGTTCTTTTTCATTACACTGGGTACAATACTAGATAAAAGTACATCTAAAAGTGAGCTGTGGTGGCCCTGCCCAGGCAACCTACCTGTGCTTTCTCTGTTGAGGTTCCTTCATGTTTGAAGGTCCTAAATTCTCAGGAGGTGCAATGGGGCTCAGCTACATCAGTGTCATAAAGACCATGATGGAGGCATGTCAGAAACAGAAACAAGGCAGGAAATGCAGAAAATGATGTTCTGATGAAGCCTTGATGGTGAGTCTAGAAGGACTTGCTGGCAGGCTCCCAGCAAATGCCATGGGCTTCCCTTTGTTACCTCTACAACTATGTCAGTCAGGGTTCTTTGCAATCAAGCATCCTTTGATCACCTGCCCTGATGTGCCAAAAGCAAAGGAGCTTCATTGTGCTTTGATTCACTGACAAGCATTCTTTGCATTAAAAAGAAATTTCTGGAGGTGTGTTCTCAGTCGGTGTAACAAACAACCTGCTGCAGAAAGAAGGGTTAGACAGGTGCAGCAGTGAGAGAGGCCCAAGGCTGGTCTTGATAACGTTCATACTCAAATATCCCTTTCAATAAAAGTTAGGGGAATGCATGCAATTTCCCAAAAGGTCTTCCCCAAGTGTTTCCCAAAGAATATTTGCTTGAAAATATATTTACCACTCAAACAATCACCAACACAATAACAACTCAGATTTCCATTAGACTTTCTTGGGGTGCCTGCCTTCCCCATGACTGGTCACCAGTCTTCAGACTTTTCCTTTGCACCCCCACTAGGTGGGGGACTGGGTTAGCAGGGCTGGAGCCTGGCTGGGTGGACTCACAGACCTGGCTAAGCTTCCAAGGTTCTCCAGTTGGGCCTGGAATCGTGCCATGGGTTGAACAAGGCTCAGAGATGTTGGGGGTTTCCCCTTGTTCCCTGCCATATGAGTTCTGTAAAGGGATGGCATACTGTGGACCTCAGGTTGGACTGGGCATAGTACCCCAAGTTGACCTTGAGAGTTTGCAGCCCGAGGGCCAGGTAGGAGCAGGAGTGGAGAGCAATTCAGAGGACGCCTCCCCTGGGCCCTGTACTGTCCACCCCAGTACCATGAAGCTGGAGAAGGTGAAGCCACATTGCGAGGAGTCTCGGGACATGAAAGCCTGCAGAAAAAAACTAAAGTGGTTTGATAAGCCTTTGAAGCAGAAGAGGATCACCTTGGGGTATCCCCAGGCCGACATGGGGCTCACCCTGGATGTTCTCTTTGGAGAGGTGTTCAGCCAGACAACCACCTGTCACTTTGAGGCCCAGCGGCTCAACTTCAAAACATGTGCTAGCTGCAACCACAGCTGGAGAAGTGGGTGAAGAAGTGGGTGAAGGAAGCCAACAGCAATCAGCACCTTCAAAAGATGTGCAAATCAGAGATCCTGGTGCCGGCCAGCAAGAGAAGTGGACAAGTGTTAAGAACCTTATAAAGGGGAACCTGAAGAACATGTTCCGCAGTGCCAACCTTGAGGCAGATCAGCAGCATCATAAGCAGCTTGAGCTGGAGAAGGATGTGATCCAAGTGTGGTTCTGTAACGGTGCCAGAAGGGCAAATGATCAAGCATTGACTATGCCTAGGGAGAGGAGCTCTCCCATGCATTCAAACTGAGGTGCCAGCTCCTGGGGATGAGGTGAGCTGAGGCAAAGGAAAGGAGGTAGATGAAGAGAATCTGGAATCACTACAGTTTGGGAGTTAAGTTCATTTACTGTGGAGGGATTGGAAGCACATAAAGGGTTGAGGAGGGAAGATGAAGTTCAATGATGCTGTTTACCTTGAGCCCATCACTCACTCCTCAAAAAAAAAGAAAGAAAGAAAGAAAGAAAAAACCACACCCTTGAACGCACATTTAAAAATAATAACAATTCAGTTATCTTATTTCCTTTTTCTGAGATATGTATAACTGTTGTTAGGAGCTGTCAATCAATAAGAGATGAGCACAATTCATACTAAGCTAATAAAAATCCTTGCAAAAGGCAAGGAACTTACTTTGGTTTGCTCTGATGATCTTATCACAGGAAAATGCATGGTTTCTGTTAAGTTCTTAGAAAAACTGAAATTATCCTGTGAAAGTGAGGCAGTGCTTTGAGAGTTGGTTATCACATCTCTCCTTAGATGATTTCTGAGGCACTACAATGCTAGCACTGTCAACCTAGATAAAATAAATAAACAGAGACTAGAATGATGTATCTGAATAAAGGATTTGAGAACTATGCAAGGCCTGTCTCACACACAAAATCATAACAAATTGTGTTTGTAAATTTAAATGTTAAAAATAGCAATTTGTCTGAAAGTTTAATAAGCCTTTCGATTCTTATTCTTTAATAAAGAAGAATAAAATACTTCCAAGAGAAACTTTAGCTTTTAGATTGTCCTGCTGGCCTGATCCTTGGTATCATCATCAGCCCATCAAAATAATGTGTTAGGCACATATTCACGCAAGACTCCATATGAGATGTAACTTAGCTGCTGGAGTTACCTCAAAGGAATAGATTTCTTTGACTCAAAATCTTCCATTTCCTTAGCCTGCTTTATCCTTTTTCCAGCCACCTCAATGATTAAAAATGAGATCCAACCTTGGTTTGTTAAGCAAAATATATGATCTAGCATAGACCTATAACTTCAACCACATTCCTTTCTCCATTCAGTACAATTAAACAAATAGTCACAGGTACTTTCTAGCTGGCACATTCATTGTGGAAAAAAACATAGTAAATGTCCTCTGGATGTGAGACAAATGTACAGCAGTGGTGGTCATTCATAGAAGGCCTGATTAAGATGGGACCCTTCATCATTCCATCATGGAGACAGAGGGGCTTGTGAGCCCCACACCTCCCTGAGGAGCCAAAGGCAATTATGGCACGCAAGGAACGGGAATTATTTTCTCCCATTGTGTAACCACTCTTGAGTTGCCCATGCTCCAAATAGCCATCCAGTTCTGCTCATGTTGGCAACTTTAAATTCAGTGGGTCACATACAAAGACAAGCCTTACAAAAGCAAGAGGGAAATTGTTGGATAGATGATGGGTCAACAGGAGGAAGGGATGAAAGGATAATGGAAAGGTGAAATTATCATAATTCATTTTATACACATATAAAATTGTCAAGAAATGATTTTTAAATTTAAAGAAAACAAAGGTTAACACGATCAAATGAAACTATCCTAACCTAAAAGATGCATACAGCCTCTTATGCAAGGAAAGAGATAATAGGCACATGTTCAACTGAAAATATGCCACCCTTGCCTTGCTTGACCTAAGGATTCAATGAAATAATATATATGTGTCAGTTTACATGGGACTAGACATAGGGTGACATCTGGCTAAAATGGCATGGCCAGACAAGACACATCTACTCTGAGTCATTTTGATTTCCTTACTCATGCCACTATGAAACCAGTGGCTTATTGTTCCAGGTTCCAAAGAGATCCAAGCACAAAGTCACAAACTATATTTGTAGGTCATTTAGAGCCTAAAAATTTTTTTTGCAAAGAAATTGGAAACATTTAAAAGAAAAATGAAATTAAAAATATTTATTAAGCTTTCCTGGGCCTACCGAGAACACTTCAAGTTCTATCACTTATCTATCTACTCACTACCATATCCCACCTTCACACTAGACAAAATTCACTCCTATGGTCTGAGCTCTAACCCTGTCCATGTAGGGGAAAAAAGTATCCTAATACTTTAAAGACTGTGGCTCCATAGAAATTACCATGGCATTCATATCTTCTATATACATTATTGGCTATTGTTCTGGGGCATTAGGGAGCCCAGGTGAAGGGCTTTTGTCCACTCAAGCTTCCATCAAATGAAAATCAAAGTCACTGCATTAAATAAGGATTGATAATGTTCTCTCAAGAAAATAACAGATTCTGTGTGATTTGGAACTTAGAAAGAATTACTGATCAAACTTGTTTGGACTTCAAAATGTCACAAGTTGATCTCTGTTATTAAATGTCAGCCAAGCTCAGGAGCAGAGAAAGGGAATTTTCTTTCATGAAGTTCACTTCTGAGCTTGTCCTTGAGATTGCTTCCAGGTCAAAGGTCCAGTCTTTCTAGTCTGCCCCAAGATTTGTCTCTCTGAGTATCCCAGGTACTCACTGGTGCCTTTATACAGTCCTCAGGCTCCACCCCACTCCCTAATGGCTTGACAGTGTAGAATCATGTTTCTGAAAGCTAAAAGGAGTATAGTCTGTATAGGGGCACTCTGTTATTACGTGCTACTAGCTCTATATCTTTTCCCATTCTGTCTCATGGGACCAGAAATTTATACCAGTGTTTCATCAAACTCCCCGACACATTTCTCTCTTCCAGATTTCACGATGCAGCTGCAGAGTTCTTTGTTTTACATACAACTTCCTCCGAAGAGAAGGTCAAGTACTACACATACCATACTGAGTGCTGGGGCTGTGCTCTGTATCTTTTATATACAACTAACTTTTTCCATTTTTTGCATCTTGACGCTTCTGGACATCACAAAGAAACACATTAAATAATTAGGCATCATATTAAATTTGTCTAGATTTTATGATCAGTATGTTCAGCATATGAAAAATAACTTTGTTGTGGGTTTGGCAGATTTCCAACACCTGCTATCCTGTCTGGTTTCATATCAACTTGACAAAAGCTACAATCATTATGGATTGGAGGCAAGCCTGTAGAACATTTTCTTAATTAGTAATCAATTGATGTCAGAGGGTTCAGTCCAATGTGGGTGGTGCCACCCTGTACTGGTAGTCCTGGGTGCTAAAAGAAAACAAACTGAATAAGGAATAAGGAGCAAGTCAATAAGCAGTACCCTCCATGGCCTCTGCATACAGTCCTGCCTCCAGGTTCCTGGCCTGTTTAAGTTCCTGTCCTGATTGCCTTTGATGATGAGCTGTCATTTATGATGTGGAAGCCAAATAGATCCTCTCCTCCCCAAGTTGCTTTTGGTCGTGGTCTTTCATTACAGCTAAGTATGCCTAAAACACTGGAGAACCTTTTTCTAGTCAGACCTCAATTTTCTAGACCTTTTCAGTACCAGAAGAACGAAGTTCAAGTGAACTCTTTTTCCCAGACCCAAGGAAAGCATCTATCTTCTGCTGCAGAATCACAGTCTCATGGGGAAGTCTCAAGAAGAAGATGGGACTCCATCAATATCTTCCTTAAGGTTCCATTGTGACAAAATATCTAAATAAAACTACTCCAAGGAGGAGAGATTTCCTGGGGCTCCTGATGAGCATCATGGTGAGGAAGGGGAGGTAGACTAAGGAAGCCAGAGTTTATGCACTATCAGCTTTCTCCTGCTTCCCTTTTTATTCTACTTGATCCTCTATCCCATACGATGCTGCCACCCACAACCATGGCGGGTCTTTCAATCAGGTTTATATTCTATAGAAATAGCATCAAAGACATAAAGCTCAGACTTGCTGACCTTAGCCTCTCTCAACCCAATCAACCTGAAAATCAAATGTATCATCACAGAAGTCTTTGCAGACTTAACATCCACACCCCACCATGGAGAACCTCCCAGAAGCTTTCCAGCTCACCTGCTGGGAAAGTTTACTAAAACCCCATGGCTTGTCTAGAGGCTTAGAATTCCATTCCTGCTTCATGCAGCTGCTTCCCTTGGCACCCAGGCTAAGCTGGCTCTCTTTTTATGCTATCAAGATGTTCCTTGTTTCTGATAATGACTATTAATAATAATATTTACATGAACAAGGCTTCATTGTGCCAAAAGATCTTCATGTGCTTCAGCAGCAGTCTGTAACATAAATTCAAGGCCAGATCCAGGAGTATCCAGGATGGTCCTTAAAGAACAACCATCAGATACCTGGCTGACAGAGCACACTAAAGGTGACACTTGCTGCCCACCAACTGCTAGTTGGAAGGGACCACTGTAGAGAATGTGCACTAGTTAAAGCTGTCAAAACAAAGACTGTGCCACTCAAATATGACTCCCCTCTACTAAAGAAGCTCAAAATCCCCATCTGTTGTCTTTTGGCTACCAATTGCCCTCTTCCTTCTTCTGGAAAATTCCATTCTTAATTTCTTTGGGGAAATGCTCTCAACTTAGTGAAATGGTTTCTCTACCAGAAGTACCTGGTACTTCTAAGCCATGAGATGGGCAGTGACCCAATAGAGGTGGACAGTTAATCCTTTCTTAGTACATTATGAGAATATTGGAAATGGAGAGCTGAGAGAGAGGTATTTCTGCAGTGGAGCTTCTAATACTGAAGTAATCCCCAAACCTGCCAGGAAAGGCCTATTTCTCTGCCCCTCCGCAGAGTAGTTCCTTGGTGATTCTTGCTATGTCTCCATGGTGCTTTTGTTGGGGTTATGATTTAAACCTGCCATTTCCTGTAATTGCACGTGTGTGTTCACATGCATACACACAAATATTCATGGTTAGTTTAGCCAACTTGCATCAAAAATTCTCTGCTGTAAGGGGGCCCAATATCTTATGAAATATACTTGGGAAGTAGTTTAGTCTCATACAGTTTGGATTATGCTTATACAATCCAGCATGCAGGCAGAATTGAGAGTGAATACAGGGCTCACAGAAGACACAGGCAGAACCATAGCAGTATCAGAAGTATCACCAGCACTGGATGGCTAGGCATGGTGAGTGATTTTTTTCAATTACTAGATATTTTAGTTATGGAAAACCTTCCTTAGAATACTGTCTCCTTTAGATACATGAGAAATCAAGAGGAAAATATCAGATTAATAAATTTTGAGGTTTACTTGGAGTATAGGTGAACTGTGACCCAGTAACCTGTTACTCTGGCTTAGGATTGCAGAGACAGGGGGCTGAAGTAGGATTAGGATGCACTTAGACCCTGGAATGTTGGGTGCTCCCTCACATCCTACTCATGCTCACATGACACAGAATGGCCCTTCATTGATTGTACCTGCCTGCAGTTGTCATCTACCATGGACCAGGTAATCCCAACTATAGACCCCCATGCTAAAAATTGGATATAATAGAAAACTGACTAATTCTATGTATCCCCACAGTTAATTCCTCACAACCCAAGGCAAGCTAATGCTATGAACAATTGTAGTCTATTTCAAACAAGGACGTTTGTTCTTTCTTGAGAGGAAGTTGGTATTGGACCAAGAAGTTTGCTTCATTGGAAATAAACATAACTGCTTCCATGGCTGGATAATCTTTTGTGTTGATCTCTTAGAAGAAATAAAATATCCAGCCTAAGAAAACCACAGCCAAACATTAGGCAACGCTTAGGGAATCCTGAGGAAAGGGGAGATGTGTTAAAAAACACAAAAAACAAAAAACCTGAGCTAGTAGGGGTTCTCAGGGACTAAACCGATAACCAGGGAGCCTGCATGGGACTGACCTAACTCTCTGACACATGTTACAGTTTTGTAGCTTGGTTTTCTTATGGTACTCTTAACAGTGTGAGCAGGAGCTGTTTCTAACTCTGTTGCCTGATTTTGGGACCCTTTCCTCTAAGAGAGAAGGTGCCTAGTCTCACTGTGACTTAATATACCATGGCAGGTTGATATCCATGAAAAGCCTGACCTTTTCTGAAGAGAAATGGAGGAGGAAGGATAAATGGGGGGAGAAGAGGGAAAGAGACTAAGAGGAGAGAAGGGAAACTTTGATTGGGATGGGATGTAAAGTCAACATAAATAAATAAGTAAATAAGTACACATAAACTACACACACACACACACACACACACACACACACACACACACACACACGTATAAACTGAAATTTAAAGTTTACTTTGGGTCTGGTCTATATTTGCAAAAAGTAGGCGTAACAGCAAATCCCGATGTATGGAGAAGATCAGTGACTGACATGGATAGAGTGCTGGGTTTGTAATGCTACTGTAACAAAATACTACAGGCTATACGGCTAAAACCACAGACGGTGTGTTTTTCTGCTGGAAAGCTTTCCAGAGGTTTGGATTCTCGCAAAGCCTCCATTCTTGGATTCTCGCAAAGACTCCATTCTTGGATTGCAGGTGCCCACCTTCCCATAGGGACCAATGTTTGTCTGCCTGTCCTAATCGTCTCCTTTTAAGTTTCTTAAAGTCATATATATATATTTTTATTTACAGCATTAACACTCAAAGTATTCATTAGTTGATCTTAAGCAATTATTAAATTGTTCATTCATTTCCATGTTCATATTATTATTTTTAACTTGTTAATACCATAACACTGACAAAAAAATCAATATTTTCACATGAAAAACACTGCATAATTAATACATAATGTAATAATTTTGGTGACATGCATGCATATTATCTTATGAAATTTCATCAAAATCTATACAGTAGATTTATCTATCTGCACCAAAGACTGCTTTTCACTCTCTTATCTGCCATTATCATCATTAGCTTTTGTGATGAGGATGGTTAACATAAACTTTTAGCAAAAGTTTAAGTTTTTGGTGCAGTGTTTTCATGTATAGGCAGTTTTGTACGGCAAATCTCTTTGACTTTTTAATTTTGTGAGAACAAAACTACACAACATTTGATTAACATCTCCCAGTTCATTGCTTTCCACTCCGTTCTGTGACATTTAACCATCTGAGATTCGTCACAGGTGATGCCTTGTAGTATCTGTCTGTTTCATTTTATTTAGCATAATACTCCCTAGAGTAAGCCATGCTGCCTCAGTGATAGGATTTCCTTATTTTGTAAGACTAAAAAATGTTCTTTTACAGGTATAACTTTTTAAACATTTATTCATCCGCTCATGAATATTAACGTTGCTTCTGTATCTTAGCTATTATGATTTACTCTATGGCAAACAATGTTTCTTTGAGATATGATTTCAATACCTGTGGGTATATATCAGAATATACCCATATATGTCTACATCAGAAAGTAGTTTCTGTTTTCAGGGGTTTTATTTGTCTGCTTTTAACTGTATCTATATATGTGTGGGCACATGCACAAGAGCATACGCCCACAGAAGCCAGTAGAAGGCACTGAATCACCTAGTGCTGGAGTTACAGGTGGCTGTGAGTCACCTGATGTGGGTGCTGGGAACTGAACTTGGGTCCTTTACAAGAGTAGTATACATGTTTAACCACTGAGCAATCTCTCCAGCCTCTAACTTCCAAGGGTTTCTAAGGAATATCTATATTCCTTCCCATTTCCCATAATAATTTCAATTTTGTACATTTCTGCCAACAAGCAAACATGTTAGGCTAGTATCCAAAACCCTTCTAACAAAGTAAATCCTGGGACTAAATAATTATAGGTAAATTCTATCAAACATCTGAAGAAGAATTAGTGCCAACATTTCCTAAATTCTTTTAAGTAGAAGGTAGAATATATCTAGTATTTTTGAGGCCAACATTATCTCAATACCAACAAAATGGATTATAAGAAAGGTACAGTCTAGTAAGCTACATGAACATAGACCAAAAAAAGTCCTCAACAAAATTTTAGCAACTCATGTTCCCAGCATGTTAAAATGATCCAACGCCGCCAAGTGGAATTTATCTGCAGAATGCAGAACTGTCTGCTACAAGCAAATAAATTTGATATGATTACCATATAGCAGGATTAAGAAATTGCATTATCTCAGTGGATAAAGGAGAAAGAATTAACAGAACTCAATAATAATTTGTGAGAAAGTATGTATAATAAGTTAGGCAGAGAAGGAACATTCCTCAGCACAATAACTGGAGGTATAGCTCAGTGACTGAATGCTTGCCTAGGGTATGTGATGTCCTTGGTTTGGTCCCAGCCTACTGCTAGCATCACACTCAGTAGTGAAGGCTTACACATTAAGATGTAGAACACATCCTCTGTGCCCACTGTCTGCCACCTCAATTCAACACAGCACTGAAAAGGAGCTCTAGCAAATCAGGACTTCCAGAAACAATTGAGCAACAAGAGTATCCAAATCAGAAAGAAAGAGGTTGAATTATTTCTGATTATAGATGACACAATATTACATATTGAAAACTCTTAAACTGCTGAAATATGAGCTTTAGGGGACACAATTCAGTGCATATCAGGTAACATGGAAGGAATATAAAATGAATCTGTGTTATATTTTCTAAGCTAGCTGCTTCCCTAATACAAGTCCTTCTGTTCCTTTCATACTTGCTCTTTGCGGCTGACCTAACAAAATACCTCAAACTAGGCAGCTAAGAACAACAGAAAATAACAGTGTGCATTGCTTCTGGGAGCCTTTAATCAAGGCCTATCCCAAGTATTGCTAGGCTCCCAGATGGCCACATTCCTCCTCTGTCTTTTACAAGGCTTTTTCACAAACACACATATCTCTGTTCTGACTGTGATCTGTATCCATAGTGACCTAATCTTTAATAATTATATTTTCAATGAACCTACTTCTAAATAAGGTCATATTTTGAAGTACTAAATGCTACAAATTCATTACATGCATTCTAGGAAGAGCATTCTAGGCAGCATCTCACTGCCATCTGAGATGACTGATTGTAATAGACTAAAACCAAGGAAAGTCCCATTTAAGCAGAATTTCACCTGCTCATTACCTGGTCACACCAAAAACAAAAACAAATAAAATTACAATATCCCTCAAAAGTAAAGAAAGCCCAAAGCCCTTAGTCAAAATTACTATATAATTGAAGTTTAAATAACAGTGAATTCCCAGTAATTAGTAAAATTTTCTGTCCTGTTGCATTGTTTTACTGTAATAAGTAATATTTGGTTCATTTGAGATATTCTGTAAATTTTGTCATCTATCACTGACAACCTATTGCCTTCTGCCAGGTCTGGAAAATTTTCAGCCATTATAAAAATCAAATTAAAAGCAACTGAGTTTTTATTTTTTATTTTTTGTGAGCCTAGAATGCTGTCATGTATCACACATATTAAAACATAGCCTTTATGAACACATATGAGGCACTTAGATTTTTATCCTCTATTTTGAGTACTCTGAAAGACAGAAAAGATGTGTTTAAATTAGTTTCCATTTGGATGGAACTTCCTTTGTTATTCTAAGAAAAAATAATAACCATATGTTTTTAAGAATGTCATCAATGGCTCTTTGTAATGGTATTCTATTAAGTATGCTACAAAACACAGCTTTGTCATTATTTTAAAAGCCACCCTCCCCCAATGAGTCCCTCAACTTTGTCTTATACAATCAGGCCTAGTGCATCTATGATAAGGAAAAAAAGAAGGAAGGAAGGAAGGAAGGAAGGAAGGAAGGAAGGAAGGAAGGAAGGAAGGAAGGAAGGAAGGAAGGAAGGAAGGAAGGAAGGACATAAACAGTGTGACCCTAGTAAGGAGTATAAAATAGAGTAGACAGTCTACTACTACCTACTAGTCAGAGATGGTCAGAGATGCTTCCACAGTAGATGGAAGGAGAGCAACACAAAGGCAGGGAGAGAGCAATGGTCATAGTGGGATTACAATTCACTTGCACTAGATAGAAGTTAAAGGACAAAGAAGGCAAGAGAAATAACCAGAAGTAGAACAAAGATCTCAAAGAGTACCCACTTTTAAAATGTGTTGAAATCTAGGGTGATAACTCATTTAGTAGAGTGATTGTGTTGTAAGTATGAAAACCTAAATTCAGTCTTCCAGAATCCACACAGAAACGTAAAAGCTAAACTGTGGTATATGTGCTTTACATAGCACTGAAGACTCTGGATTGTTTATTTGCTGATATCCCACGTAAAAGGCGAGTTCCATCTCAAAATTTGAAGTGGATGGTGCTTAAAATCACATGTGATATATACATACATAAACATACACACCTGTACGAATACAATAACTTTGTAAAAAGCATAACATGCCAACTTTGAAAATTATATCCTACATATTTAAATTTTAGTCTGTATTTAAGCAGAGATACATGTATATTCATTTTATCTGTAAATATAATGCACAAATGCAGGAAACTGTGATGCTGGCTGGTGATAAACCTTGGCTGGGGTCTCTATATGCCAGTGAGAGACTAAATATCCAGATTAAATGCCATACCAGAAGAGCATAAATGTGATTGGGACTCATGTGTCACACAGACTTGACGAACTTTGTCTTATGATAAATAAGAATTAGCTTCCTAGACAGCCCAAAAGAGAGGTGTCATTAATTATATTGATAGTTCACATTGCTTGTCAATTTGGCATGACTTAGACAAACATCAGGGAATATCTATGAGGAATTTTCTAGATTAGGTTACATGAGGAAAAAGAGTCACTTTAAATGTGGGCAGCATTGCTCCATGAACTGGAATCCAGAGCTGTATACAAAAGGAGAAGTGGGCAGGGAAAGTATCAGCATTCATGACCTCCTGCTTCCAAACTTCAGCTATAATGTGACCAACTGCCTCAGGCTCCTTGTGCCATGGCTTTTCTACTGTGATTGACTGTCACTTCAAACTGTAAGCTAGAATAAATGCTTCGTTTCTTAAGTGGCATTTACAAAGTGTTTGGTCATAGTTAAAAAAAAAAAAAAAGTAACCAGCAAAGTGACTCAACGCATTGGCCTCCAAGTAGCCAACACTGTAGCTAAACTATACATGACACATGGTGGTATAAAGGGCTGAGGCAGTCAAATCCAAGACATCATTTAAGGAGAAGTTCCTTCTCAGCATGGAGTATTAGACCTTTCTACTTTTATCTAAATTTAACTTGGCTTCTATCAGGTTTACCACATGTATTTCCTTTTATCTACAAAGTTTGTACATCATGTCTTGATCTGAGATTATTGCAGCATCTTCTTGGACAAACATGAAATGATTCTCTCTTGGTGATGTCAACTTTGAAAGGACAAAATGACTTGATGCTATGGGGGTGGTGTCTTCACCTTCAGTCCAGAATCACACATTCCTGGTGCTGGCCTCAGAGTCTTTTCCTAAATATGCTTTTGCTGAAACCAATTTCAATGAAACAAGGCTTTGAAAACTCCTAGTTAATGATCATTGTAGTGCGTCACAGTAAAATAAGATCAAACACAAAGGTTCTCAATCAATTTCATAATGGCAACAGGAAGCAAAACAAACCCAACAAGCCAATTAGTGCATATAAAAGACATGAAAATCGTGACTGAGCTACAGAAAATACCCCACTTTAATGATTTTTCTCACATGCACATTCGTTTGTGGAGCCTAGCCACAAAGAAAAGAGCTTTCTTTAATGTAGAAAAATAAACAAGAGGTAGTAAGTCCTTCAAGCACAAAAATGCAGAATTTAGAAAATATGTTTGCAGCAAGAATGATGAGGATAGCAGAGCTATGAACATCAATTTGGGGAAGTGAAACAGAGAACTGGATTCTTCCTCTACCAAAGAGAAGGGGGAAGATTACTCACATTACAGTCAGATTGTACCTTCCCATGTTTTGACAATTCCAATTGCAGCATCCCTCCAGGATTTGACCAAGAGTCCACTGGTCAAAGTGCACAGGATCCGGTAAAACATGCAACAGATGCCAGTAAACTAAGAAGTCAAGTTCCTTAGGCTGAGCCACTGTGCACAACAGGTAGAGACCCCGTGGTTAATTGCATTATGGGATAAACACAGAGGGGTTGGCCCACAGAGAGATTGGCACAAAGTCCAAAGGCAACAACTATAAAAAGCTCTTAGGTCTCCTACTCTTTAAGCCATCAACTATCAATGAAAGCCATATGTGACTCCCTTCCTGATAGATGTATTGGAGCAGATTAATGCAGAGAGAATAGAGCCTGCTCTGCCTTCCCTGTGGCCATCATTAATAATGCCTTATTTATAGAGCAAAGACTCAGTATGTGCTGAATAAATGAAGCAGGGTTGTAACTGATCACTGAGTAACAAGCCAGTTAGATTTTTAATAATAAAAAGTCAAAATAATACCCAGATGGCCTGTTTAAAAGGCACAGATTTCATAAAGTCATATTAACAAGAATACCTCATTTCTTTCTCCAAAGAACTGGTGGAGCAGGGAGGGGGGAAAGAGGGTTAACCAGCAAATGTGAGCACTTTCTCCCCACTCTTTATCCACACCAACACTAGATTAACTTGACTCATTGAACAGGCAATCTGCAATTCCAGGAGGTACAAGTAACAAATAGATGAACTGCAAAAGAAGCAAGGAAATGTTTAAACAGGAGAGACCAAAAATTAGAAAGGAAAGAAGAGATATCAACTGAACAAGGCATAAAATGATGCAATCAGACTAGACACAAACCCTCATATTAAGGCTGGACAAAGCCTATTCTTTTGTGAAGGGAAATAGAAACAGTGGATTTGAGGGAGAGGGGAAGTGAGAGGGGGAAGAGAGAGGAATGGGAGAGGGGAGAGATATTCTATCCGCCAGTGTTTATGAGAGCATCATTAAAAGTGCTTACAGTTCTCAAAGACTGTTTATGATCTTATAGGTTTCTAAAGACTCACAGGACTGAATCTTTCTTTTGAATCCTTAGGAAGAGTGCTTCTTCAAAATTGGAATAGTATCCAAGAGATTCATAGCATAAACTAGGTTTGTATATTGCCATTCAAGATCCATTTCTCCATCCCTCCTCTTCTAAAACTCCTCACATGACTCAAGGCTCTGTATTGTGTGAGAAAAGTCCACACTTTGCAAAGGCACATGGGGTCTACATCTAGATCCACTTCATTTTATTTATACCTCAATAATGAACAGTTGAGAAGACTACCAATAACAATATTATCAAGAATTTGTTCGAGTTTTTAAGCAATATCTTAAAGCTACATTGAGACTCGGAGGGATCATCTCGCTGATGCTGTGTTACTTGACTCCTATTTCCGGCAGTAAGAAAGTAACAATCCAGAGAATAAGCATGAGTACACCTCCTGAGCATCAACCTATCAACATCAGTTTCATATAGGTCCTACAGGGAAATGTCAGAGACACAGCACAAGTCTGTTTTGATTTCCTCTCTCATTCTACTAACCTCATTTGAAGAAAAATGTCCCAATCTATAATAGTTAGCTTTAACTGTCAACTTGCAATAGCCTAAAATTATTTCAGAACAGTCTCAATGAAGGACTGTCAATATTAGGTTATCTTAAATACATTATTTGAAGAGAAAAGACCCAACCCACTGTGGGCATCACCATCACATAGGCATGGGTTCCTGATGGAAAGAGAGCTGAGCATAAACGAGCATGCATGAGAATATGCCTGCTTGCATTTCTCCTTGACTGAGGGTGGGATATGACTAGCTTCTTGAAGTACCTTTCTTGACTTCCTCAAAATGATGAACTGTAACCTAGAATTATAAGCTGAAATAAATCCTTTTCTTCCTTGAGCTTTTAGCCAGATCATTTTATCATAGCAACATAAATAAGACTTGAACATCATCTGAAGTTCCCACGTGTAGCATGCCTTGCAAAACCCTCATCCGTCTGTTTGGATATCATCTCTGCTTCAAGGTACATCCTAGGTAGCATGTGTTTCATTTGATCTATTTCTGTAGATATCTCATACAGAGAAGAGCAATTATGTCACTGTAATATTTATTCTGAGCAGCTTCTACCCAAAACTAGTTTACACTTCAATCCAGATGTAACCTCTCACTGGAAATACTCATAACAGCTGTGATGGCTTTGGTATACACATAGAGCAACATAAACCATGGGCTCTGATCCCCGAGAAGAAAAGGGTGGAGAAATGATGGCAGGCTGAAAGGAAGGAAAGAGAAAAGAGGTAGTGTTGATGATATGTACAAGCTTGTTTCCAGACAAATATACTTTCTATATGAGCCTCTAATTCTCCATATAAGGGCATTTTCCCAGCCACATATATAAGTAGCACATGCTTTTACCCAGCCCTTTTCCATTTTTAGTCACTCTTCTAATCACTCTTCTCTTATTTAAATGCGTAGGTGTAGGCAATCCTTGCATCTTCTTTTCAAAACCCTCTGTCCTTGACCTGTGACAATCAGATTTTTCCTCTATTTCCCTAGAAGCTTTATTGTTCTAGGCCTTTGACCCTGTGTGATCTTATGACAGTGCTAAACATTGTGGATCAGTTCCTGAAAATTGCCCCCGCAACATTTTTTTTTCTGTGATGTGGACTGTCCTGGCTCATGTCCTGGCATACTATTCTCTGTTTGTTGAACATCTTCTAAACCCAGTACCCCTAGACTTCCCACGGATTTATATTCATCAGCTCTCTTCTTCATTTACTTCACACACACACACACACACACACACACACACACACACACACACACACACACACATTTCTGTGGAAACCATAGTCAAAGGTTTTAACTTCAGCCTACCTGAGCACCTGAGCATGTTTATAAATTAATCATAAATGTACATTTACATCCAGCTTAAGGAAAGAAAGAGCTTCAAGTGCACCTGACTTTTTAATCACATACTATAAAGTTCACCAAAGAACCCAAGTTCAAGGTCAATCATTAGAGCAGGGCTGGTATATAAGAATTTCTGTCTCTCAGGCTGTCAAATAACATGCAGATACAAATAGACAATGTTGAGCATCACACTCAGAGACAGTTTATCAGACTAGAGACCAGGGTCATGTGATCCAGGATAAGGAGAGATTCTCAGTTATTGGAGACTTCAACACAGCCTAAAAAGCATGGCTGGAAGTGCTGATTGAAGATTTTTAGATTCCTACTTAAAGTCAGGGAAATATGAGAGAGCAATGCCTCAGCCATAAAACAGCTGGAATCTACAGCTGCTGTTAAGAGGCTAAGGGCTCAGAAATTTGGGCAGGGCATTAACATTCTGCCTCTCTGAGGTCCTAAGTATAGAATTTTACTCATTAAATTTTATCATAATGGTGTCTGCTTAGTGTCCTGAATGTCAACATAATTTTGAGTCTCAATTCTTACATCTGTCATACCCGTTCTTTTGGTTGCTTGACTAGTATCATCTGCAAATGATGTGGCTTCCTTAATGTCCCTAGTGAAGCAACTGACAAAATGTTGGCATGAGACAAGGACCAAGTCACACATCTCTCTTCAGTATTTCCTCCAGTTAATCAGTCTATTTATCAACATTTCCTCTGGAAGTATTCAAGCAGCCACAATTTCACCTGAACGTACCCACACTCAGCTAACACTGCATTACTCTGCCTGCCAGGCATCATGTGTATTTGGAAAATCTGTTGAAATCAAAACAGGCTGTTCTAAAGATTTCCCCCGATGTTCCTCACTCCACTGATATAGGGACATTAGGAAATAAAAAAGGATGATTCTGATTCTGGCATGACTTCTCCTAATGACTCAGTGCTTCCTCATCTTAGTGCTCACAGTCGTCTGTTTAATATTCTATTTTAGAAGCTTTCCCTAGACTGATACTTGATTTCGATGTACAATTTGCAGAATTTCTTTTAGAAAATAACTGGAAAAATATTTGCTCACTGACTGTCTCCTGGCCATGCTTTCAGATCTTTGGGGTCAGATGAGCCAATCATTCTTGAAGGGAACTCTGAACTAACTCCCCAATGAGTTTATTCTCTTTACTTCTTATAGAATAAAACCATCAGAAATTTCTAAATGCCTTAATTTCTACCTTTTCCCCTTTATTTGATGGAGAAACTAGGGGGAAAAATCAACTTCATTACCATTCCTCTTGCTGGAGACAATAGACACAAAGTTTTTTCTACACTGTCACCAGCTACAATCTTATTATATCCCCAAAGCAATTGGACTTTGTGCAACCCTTTTGATCAACACATCAAAATATGCCCTCCATTCTTATTCAGCCACTCAGAGCTTAGCAAAGTCTGAGCTTCTGTCTCCTAATGACACTCTCATGGTCCACTTGTTCTATCTAATGGACATCCTTTTAACTATGATTTTTATTTAAGACTTTCTATGAAGAAGTCATATCAATCTATAGTCATCAGCTCTTCAGGATGTCACGATTCCACTTCAGAGATCATCTGTTTCCCAACAGCAGCAGTATAGATTCACAGACTTAACACCCAGGACCTTGCTTAATCCCCTTGGGTCTCTGATCATCCAAAGGCAGTGGCAGTCATGTGAGGAAACATCCCAGCTTATGTATAATAAGTGGTCTTATACCATGCCAAAGATATTCTTCCATAGTAAGAGGCAACTCTTTGATTTCAATTCAGTCCCTTCTCCCTGGTCACCCATGAATTTCAATCAAGTCCCACTTCCTAACTGTTCAATTTGCTGGCAGTTCTGCTCATTACAAACCATTAGTCTGGAGGATAGAGAATCACTTATAGGGCAAGAAAAAATGACTCTGTGTCTGAGTTTTAATTAAGATGTCTTCCCACTTGTTCTGACTAGAAGTTAGCTTTTGGCTTACTGGTGTTTTGTGATTTCAAGAAAAATTCCTTTACAGTCTCTTTATCATGCCTCCATATTTATTCAATTCCCTTACCCATGCATGTTTTTCTAAGCCTATACACATAGGCTTAGACATTCACTTTCTCTTAAATATATAGGAAATTCTCAAGCCTATATCAAAATATCACTTTAAGCCATAAAAACTCTCCAACCAAATAGTTTTCATATCTTTAAACATTGTTTATATTTCCCATTCTCCAATGGGTAGATTTTTTTTCTGCCAACGTTATACCAAGTTTACATCAAATTTGAGACAGATTGGAGGCCTAAGAGAATATGTTTTCCAGAATATTTTCTTAGTAAAGTACCATTTTTCCTCAACATGTTCTCTCAGATCTGACTGTAGCACTTGACCTTGGGTACATTTTCCAGAAGCTACCCTATGGAATGTGGAAGAATTAATGTTTTTTTATTAATTCTATAATTAACCAATTTATAAATTTGGTTATGGGTATACACAGGGCCCCTCTGCAGATTTTGGACTTGCTCTAGAGCCTTCACAACCACATAATCTAGTGAGCCAATTCTTTAAAGGAAAGAGGGAGATGGAGATAGAGTTGGAGATGAGAATAGGAAGAGAGAAAAAAAGGAAAGAGTGTGAGAAAGAAGGAGAGATTGAGAAAAAAGTAACAAGTATTCCTTATTATGTTTTTTGAGAAACCTTGTGTTGGTTTCACACACGAGAAAAGATACATTACCAGCTGCCAAACAAGAATTTATTCAGGAAAGTTGCCAGGTGGGTACAAGGGATGAGAAGCAGAAGAGAAAAGAGACCTTCTTTCATGTGGTGTCTCCTTTTAAGAGAATGATTGGGCACAGATTTATGTAGCCATGCCTAGGGGCATGCCCTCTGTACATGGAATGTTCTGCCAGCAGCATGCTGGGTTTACCATGTGAGGGCTACATGCCAGGAATTCTTATCTCATCCGGCACCATGTCAGGTTATCAGACTAGCACATTTACCATGCAGCTGCTATGCACCAGGAATCCTTACACCATGACCATACAGCTTTTGACACTAGCATAGCTCTAGATCCTTGGTGAAAAGATGATCTTCCCATGATGTCCTTGAAAGTCTCAATTTCCAGAAAATTAAAATAAGTCTGATTTCTTGTTAGAGGATGATCCAAAATTGTGCTGGTAAATGGCTTGCTGGGCACTCCAAAAATGATGTATGGGGAGAATTTTAATAGGATGCCAGGAGAAAAAGGCTAGTCACTCAAGAGAAATCTACTTTAAGCTAGGTTGACATCCATTTGAAAGAGTAGATGGCAAAGGCAGGAGGGTGGAGCTTTCAAGAAGAGTCAGTAGGATCAGTACAAGTCTCTCAGAGGTACACAAGTGGATTCTATTCACCAGAAATGTTTCACTGAGCAAGCTGATGAAACAGCTGTCAGTAAAGTTCTTGCATTCAAGCATAAGAACATGAGTTTGGCTCCCAGAACTCACATTTAAAAATCCAGGCTTTCTGGCCTTGTTTATAATACTAGCACAGGTGGATCCATCTTTGGTTACCCTGCCTGGTCAGCAAATGGGACAAATAGAGACCTTGTCTCAAGAGCCATATGGAAACCAACTGCTGTAAAAAAAAAAAAAAAAAAATTCCTAAAATATATACACATATAAAAGGGCTTTAAAAGAAGTTACCATATAATGGGAAAGATAATATCCCACTCGACAGCATGTGTGGCCAAATAATAACCCCAGAATCATGAATAGATTATATCTTAGGCTCTACAAACATTACAGACTATGTATTGCCAATAATATTGGCTACCCTCAACAACTTGATAACCAAGGCCCTATTGAAGAGCATACCACATACTTATATAATAGAGGAAGGAGGAAGAGGAGGAGGAGGAGAAATCTAGCTGATACTGGAAGCTTCACCACTAGCATTCACAGACATAGAAGGTGCTATATACTCTATGAGAGAAAAAAAGTAATCATCAATCTTACCCAACTGTGAACACTATGTGCTAAAATAATAACTGTCTGTAAGCACACCCACTTATGCAATGGTGGCACTAATATTATGAGAGAATCCAACACTTTTTATTGGATTCAGGACCTGTTCCATGAAATGGAATTCATATTTTATGTTCTTAACCCAAGGCTAGAAGGACTAATAGGTTATGAACCCTAGAGCGAAACCTACTACTTTTATTTTGCTAAAGGAACATAATGATAAAATGACACCTAATGTTATATAGCAATACCCATAGATCAGTGCACCACTCAACCTTTATCAGAGATGCTTATTCTTGCAGCAGACGGTGATTAACAGAGACTCAAAACTGGACAACATGCAGAGATGAGAAATTACAGAGTTGCTCAACCCTAAATGTGGTGTCTTTATCATTATCTCTCCCCTCAAAGCTCAGGAATCTATGGTAAAGAGGGATTGGAAAGATTATAGAATCAGAGATAGTAGATGGTTCAACACAACTGGGAAGATAAGCATATGAACTCATAGATACTCAGAAAGCTTATAGAGGAGTTAAATGAGGTCAAGCCAGACAAACTACCAGAATGGAGAAGAGGAAATGGGCACAAGCTCCACTTCTTGCCAAGAAGCAAGTGATAGCTTCTGGGAGAGAAAAAAATCAGTTCTTAATGAAGCAACACTAGATATGTTCACAGGCTGCAGCAGACCCAATTCTCAGTAGTTGTTCAAGACAAAACTGTGTCTCTGGATCTGTGTGGGGAGGGACTTCTTTTCTTATTGTCTTTAAGAGAGAGAAATAACATAACACGAAGTTAAGTGAGGTGGGAGGTAGAGAATAGGAGAGAAAAGAATATAATCAAAATATAGTGTATAAAATTCTCCAAGAATAAATAAAAGTATAAAAAAGTAGACAGAGCAAGAGAAATTACTCTAAAAACTCAATAAATGTCTCTCTATATACATACATGTACCACATGATCACAACATGATCACACACACACACACACACACACACACTTAAAAACTAAGGTGAAATAAGGAAATGATTCATATGCAATAAGGAAATGATTCATAGGGATGATTAGAGGAGATAATGGAAGTATATGGTCAGAGTTGCAGAGAATGGAAGCCAATCCCCAGAGAGATGTGAGGAGCAACCTTAGACATATTGGCCATGACAGCAAAACACCAAAAGGATGCAGGGAGGTTAGAGCTAGTATAGCCATCATGACCCTGGAACAGAAGCTACTTATGAAATTCCAGACATTGTCCCTAAACTGTGCCACTAACACACTCAAAATAAAACAAACCAAACAAAAACAAAAAGAATCCAACCCTAATATCCTATGGAGCAATTCTTAGTCCTTCAGTCTGTCAAGTCTGCATTTCTCTATTAGTGCAGACTGAGGCTGAACACAGCAAAGCCGGAGTTGACAGATTCTCTGATCCTACACGCTTAGTGTAACACTTTAATTATGTAGAACCAGAAACCCTTTAAGACCGTCTGTTTTGAGGAGTATCTTCAAATTCAAAGCAATAAAAAGAAAGGTATATGGTTCAACTTTTTGGTTTTGGCTAACTCACCTCACTGTTTTTCTTTACTGAATAATTATGCTGATCATTCTATGTACCTAAACTGTTCTGTTTTCATTATTTTAAAATACATAAACATAATTTAAATTTTAATTCACTTCCTCCCATGGATTGATTTTTTTAAAGTAACACCTGTCAAATTATAATGTGTTTCTCTGCACAAACATGTGAGATAACTTACACTCAAATATGTATTTATTTGTGGAGACATTTATGAACCACCTACTTACTGTTTGATGACAATGCATCAAGTATTGAGGGTGACAGGTATGAAATTACAAATAGCATTTTCTAGCAGATTAAATATCTACTATTTATCATCCTTCAACTAGGAGGTTATTAGGATGAATTTTAAGGCAATGTTCTAAACAAAAATATCTTCAATCCTTGTGGGATGTCAATATCAGCTGACTTTATCCCTTATGTTAGAAAAACATTTTTAAACTTTTATTAAGTCTGTTCTTTGATGATTTCAAAGATGTATTTATTGTATTCTGGCTACTCTCACTTTACTCCACACCATTATCTCCCCCTCACCCCATCAACATCCATCTTCTCCTATAGCTCTTTCTCACATCCGCACTTTTTTGTCTAGTTTGTGGGTCTGTGAGTTCACACAGGACCATCTATGTGACCACTGACACAGAACCTCCAAGTAGAGACTGGTGGACTTACCAGTGAATACTTGACTGCAGACAACGGCTGCTCTCCCACAGAATCTATCAGTAATCAAAAGCAAGGAGGAATAGGAACCTGTATCCTTCCCCGATTCATATTTGAGAGTTGATGGTCATAGTGGATGACCAGAGCAGGCAACTCCAGCTATAGTAAGATCATGATTACACTCTTATCTTCTGGCTTAAACATTCCAACAAAGGAGCCAGACACCCCGTCAGCACCAGGTACACAACTGAGAACCCTCTGCTCTTCTGGGTCTTTGCAAACCCTCCGATCCTCCCCCCTTTCTGCCTTTATCTCATTAATATTTGAGTTTAGTGTTAGTCTTTCTACAGGTCTTCCTTACAACTTCCTGCCTTCCAACAAGAAAATGCCTTCCTCCTGGGTTACTCTGAGTAGAACTGTACTGAATACCACTCTGTTGCTCTTGGAGGCAGAGCTGCAGTTTGCTTTTCTTAGCCTTTTTGTGTGACCACCCACATCACTGGACACCTAACAATTGCCTCTGACAAGTGATTGCAGCCATACTAGAGATTTTGCCTTTGGCTAGGCTGACTCTAATTTCCTCTGTTAAAGCTGTAAGCTGAAAAGCAAACACAGACATTTACTTATCACCTTCCCTGTGGTTCCTACCATCCCTGGGGATGGATGGACTTCTTCACCCAGCTGGATGAAGGCTATAGGTAACATAGTGCCTGGGCAGCTCTTTCCCAATTCTCTGGAGCAACTCTCCAAGCAATTGAGCCTCCCTTATTCATTTATGGCTCCACTGAGCCTGTGTCTCATTCGGCCAGCTATTTACCCTCCTCAGTTTGAGAACAATAAGTGCTTGCAAAATTCTTTAAATGGTGAAAAGGCCTATAGGGGTTTTTACTTAAATAACCTAGGCAATATTCATTTTACTACAGACTGTGCTGTTAACCCTTCTCTCCAAATTTCATCAAAATCCTTTAACAACAGCTGGTTTCCCCTCCAGGGAATCTTTGCAGCAGCCGGCAATGAGCCCATAAGATCTCAGAGTATATCTCCCAGATCCCCCAGATGGCTTTTGGTACCAGTGAGTTCTCAATTTGTTTTCTTACCAGAACATTTTAAGGAACCTCACAGCTTTCCTTGTGCCTTTTTATTTTCCATTTTATGTTCTTTTATTTTTATTTTCTGTCTTATGCTCTTTATTTCTCATCTTTACTTGACATCCATGTTTTTACACTTAGCAATTAATCGTATCTTGTGCCTTCTGCTTCCTGATGTGTTTGTGTTTACACAGTGTGTGTGTGTGTGTGTGTGTGTGTGTGTGTGTGTGTGTGTGTGTGTGTGTGTGTGTTGCCTTCAGGTAAGTAAGCAGTGATAATGTATCAGAGCACTCATAAGACATAAGGTTTAGATCACAATTAAGTTTACAGTGCCATCATAATTATTTGGATCCTCTACACCTTGTGTAATTTCCTGTTAGCCAAAGACAGTTTATATGAATTATTTCCTCTGTAGCTTAACTCTCGCCTTGATGGTCTCTTTGCTTCTGCTCTTCTTCACTGGAGTATCCACGTTTGTGTGGCTACATGCATATGTTGGAATCTCATCCCCTTTACCAGGTGATGACCTCAGGACCTCTGAGCTTCAGTTCCCATCTATGAGTTGGGAGTAATGATAGTCTCTAACTTAGGCAGAAGATTATCTATCAAAACACTTAGTAGAGACATTGGTCATGTTTAATCTTATTAGTTATTATTATTACCTACATTTTAAATCTATTTTTAGACTTATTTATATGCATGAGTAATTTTGCTTGTGTGTGTGTGTGTGTGTATGTGTGTGTGTGTGTGTGTGTGTGTGTGTGTGTGTGTATGTGTGTGTAAGTCAGCTAAAGAAGGCATTAGAAGCCCTGGAATGGAAGGTACAGATAATCATGAGCCACCATGTGGATGCTGAGAACTGAACCCATGTCCTCTGCAAGCACTCACAAATACTGTGACATCTTCCACACCCTTATTGTCTGTAGTAGGACAGACCCATATGGCCAAGAAAATTGGATCAAACCAGTTTCCAAGGCCTGTACATAATATACTTCTTTATGAGCCAACCCTTACTCTGCCTGAGGGCCTAGCAACAGGCACTGCTTAGAGTTCCTGACCATTGTAAACGTGCCTAGCAACAAATGCTGTCAGATCTTCTGATTTGTGCTCAGCCTATGAGGGACAGCCACACAATATCACCAGATCGTAACACAGCCTGGGTGCTGGGCAGAGGGTATATAATGCTTTCCCTATTGTTGAATAAATGAGTTAGTCTTTTTCAACTTACTGCAAGGGTCTGTGTCATTGACTCCACACCTTCTCACGCTCTCTCCCAAGGGAAATGTTAGGACCCAGCAACTTCAGTCTGTATCTTTTATAAGTCCAATGTATAATCATAATTTATACTCAACTGCCTTTAAATTATTTATATGATCTCTATTTTTCTTAAACTCCCTAAAGCAACCCAAGGGGAGAAAATCAGTTATTAATGTTAGAAGAACTGAAAAGACATTGTGCTCATCAACAGCTTTATATTAGTGGGATTCTGTTCATAAGCATTCCTTACTGGTATTCATGAACATAGTTTCATGTAATCATGTGAACAAATCCATTACCTGATAGAGTTGCTGTATCAGAATGATTAAAATTTGAGGCAAAAACCCCACATTTGTAGGTGAACATCAAGCAAGAATCCCCAGAAATCCAAGAAACCATCCTCAAGAGATGGGATGCTGCAACAATACTTGATCTAATACAGCTATGTGAGCTTTGCATTTTTATAGCCACAGTGATTATGTCTTATAAGCAAAAAGTTTCTTTGCTGTGTTTTTTCTACAGCTCATATTATTAACTAAAATCAACCATTTGATACTACTTCTGTCAGCCCTCATTATTACTGTCTCCACAAAAGCACATTTTTCCCTCAGAACTTAAGGATGAAAACATATTTTCTACACAAACCAGTTGTCTCCATTCCTTTTTGTAGATCTGTTGGCCTACCACATGCTCAATGCCCTCCAATTGATATAAAAAATTTATAAAAGGGAATTCTTATGCATCTAATTTCTTCTTAATGTTAAATTATATTGTATTTAAAAAATTATCTCGACTGAGATAACCCAGACCCAGAAAGATAAATATGATACATATTCACTTATAAGTAGATACTAGTCATTAAGTAAATGACAACCAAGCTATAATCCACAGACTCAGAGAGATTAGGCAAAGAGGAGGGGTCTGGGGGTCCTAGGAGGGGTTTAGGGGTCTATGGTCTGTCTATTTCCCTGGGAAAAGGAAATATAATGGATTTTATGGGTGGATTGGGGCAGGTGATAATGGGAGGGGAAAGATCAAGATAAGGAAATGTGGTGGAGGGAAAGAGTGCAGAGAGAGATGGCTGGACTTGGGGGGAGTATTTGAGTAGAAGAAAACCTAGTGCAGTAGAAACTTCCTAGAACCTATGAAGGTGATTCTAATGAGGACTCCTAGTAACAGAGTTTCAACTGGTCATCTCTTGAGGCCAGGCAAAGCTTCTAGTGGTGGGGCTGGGTTACATTCAATTTAGTTGTTGAACAAAAGTGTCTCATAGAAATCCCCAAACAATCCAGGCTGATGCTAAGACAACACGTTTTCCTCCACAAACTGATAAGGCCCCATTGCCAAATACAATGCCTACACAACTCATTGAGCATGGAGAAATTGAGCTGGTGCCTACATGGAGTCATCCCCTATGCTCTAGTCTCTTTGGTGCAAAAAAGTAGTACTCTACTTTAAATAGAGGCTACTTAAAGGGAAACATGAACAGCAACCCAGACAAAAAACCTTTACCTACAGTCTTTCTTACCTGTAAAATATACTAGAGTAATGGTGGCCCAGAACTTGTGGGAGTAGCCAACCATAGTCTGATTTGACTTAAGGCCCATTTCATGAGAAGGAAACCATACCCAACATTGCTTGGGTAACCAAGAATCAGAGACTAGATCACCCAAAGGCCTTGGGTTAAACCAAACATGACTGTCCAAAAGCAAACAATAAACAAAAAAAATGAAATGATTCATAATGATATTCTACTATATTCATAAATCAGTCATCAGCAGAGAGGCTTCCTCTGGCAGTGGATGGGAACAGATGCAAATGACTCTCACCCTGAACCAGACATTATGTGGAGAGGGAGTCTAAATTAGAGATAACCATCAAATCCCTCCATGCAGAGCTCTGGGAATCCCATGAAAGAGGAGGCTGAAAGATTTTAAGAGTCAGAGAGAATGGAGGACACCAAGAGAATAAGGCCTCTGGATCAACTAAGAAAGACACATATCACCTCACAGAGATTGAAGAAGCAAGCACAGGGCTTACGTGGGTCTGCACTAGGTCCTCTGTGTACATTATAGCTATTAGCTTAGTCTTTTTGTGGGATTCCTAACTATGAGAATAAGTGAGTCTCTGACTCTTGCCTGTTCTTGGGACTCTACTCTTAGGTTGCCATGACCAACTATAATATGAAAGTTTTGCTTCATTTAATTATATATATGTAAAACATGAGCCAGTGATGATGGTGCATGCCTTTAATACCAGCACTCAGGTGGTAGACATAAGTAGATATCTATGAGTTCAAGGCTAGCCTGGTCAACAAGGTGGGTTCCAGTATAGTCAGGACTGTTATGCAGAAAAACCCTGTCTCAAAACAAAACAAAAAAAATTTACAGGTATAAGAATAAACTGCAGACCTAGTTAATACAGGTTTTTGGCCCTACAAGCAGCCCAGGAAGCTGGTGTTTGTTTGACAGTGAACATAAATCTTCTAACATGCTGCCCAGGGCTGCATGATTTCACAAACCTACCTAGGGAAAACAGTATCATCAGTTGGAAACTTGCTGGTATTATTTTCAATTATAAAAACCCATCTAGCTTCCAAAATCCATATTCATCTGTCTCCACAGTTAGCTTGCACACTCATACTGCATTTAGTTCTGGAACCCTACAACATCTCTTCTCACACTGATTCCTCCAGACTCTCCAGCAGTGCTGGTATGGGAACCAACAGCCCTATCATCCAAGTTGGCCTCCTGGGAATTGCCCTGCACAGCATCATTTCACTTTCCTTCAATAGCTTGTAACCACCAACTTTAACTCCCAAATTTACCTCTGATATTCCCTGTAACTCCATTGAGATTATATCAGTGCAGGTCCAGTTCATTCTTTCGTGAAATCTCATGTGGTTTTTAATTGCACTCAAGCTCTTTCAACGTATTTCCAACAATTTCAGTATGGCGTTTTTATATAGGCACATCAAACATTCAACCTGAAAAGTTCTGAGGACAAAGTCAGATGACTGACACTGAAGGCCCTCTAGGGTATAGATACTCTGAACCTCATTATCCTAATTTCATACCACTTCTGCCCAAAGACCTCCAGCTACAACCATGACTTTTGAATGCACATGCCAACCTGCTGTTTAAATTTTTTTTCTTGAGCTAAAAGTCCTTTCCAATTTTATTAGGCTAGAAAATCTCATTCGGAACCATATCTCAATGTCTCTGCAAAACTTTGGATGAAAATTAAAGGGCAGATTAAAAGTAAATTTGCCTTCTTAGAGGGGGAAAGAGCAGAGAAGATATAATGAGATCGAGGACTTTGAGAAATGTTATTTTTAAGAAGGGAAAAGAGACAGACAGACACACACATACACACACACACACACACACACACACACACATATACACACACGAGAGGGAGAGAGAGGGAGAGAGAGAAGCTATTTCTTCATTGCTAGAGTCAGAGATAACCTTTTGTTTCCATCAAACAAGGAAAGCAAAATATACAAAGATGATCTTTAAATAATTGGTTACTTTTCTACTGCTGTGATAAAACACTATGACCAAGGCAACTTACAGGAGAAATTTGGTTTATTTTGGCTTATGGTTCCAGAGGGATAAGAGTCTGCCATGGTGGGGAAGCCTGCAGCAAGGAAACATGGCAGATGGAGCTGAAGCTGTGAGCTTTTACCTTGAACCACAAGCAGGAAGCAGAGACTGAACTAGATAGAAATGGCAGCAGTCTTTAAACTATCCAAGCCAACCTCCAGTGGCATCCCTTTTCCGATGAGCCCACATGTCCTAAGCCTCCCAAACAGTGCCACCAACTGGGACCAATTCAAATTCCAGAGACTATGGAAGATATCTCATATATACCATGACACTAAGGAAGTAAAGTTCTCTAAAAGACATAGGCTTCTACTTATACCTACTATGCAGTGATTTGGCTTAAACTCAGACTTCCCTTGTAAAACAGCTAGAAAACTGGACAAAATATATGAAACAACTATGTGTTAGATCAGACAACTGGCATTGCCCTGGTTTTCTGTCTAGAGAAACCCTGGCTTATATAAAAAGAAGAACAATTACAAGCAGAGCACAGAGTTCTAATGAGTAAAGGAGACATAAATTAGTGTGAGAGGAAGCAGCTGGAATTTGTGGAGGGAGGGAAAGAGAATGCAAGCCAAATGTCATCATTAAACAGTCCTTAGGCCTGCTGATCATACTAAGTAGAGGTGATGTGGCGATGCCTTTCTGTATGCTGTGAATATCAATTTTTAAATAAAGGAGCTGTTTTTGGCCCATGACAGGCACCATAAAAAAAAAAGTAGGTAGGGAAATCAGAATAGGTAGTAGGAGGGCAGAGACACAGACAGATTGAGCCAGATGTCCAAAGAAGAAGCATGTAAGGAACACAGGTGAGCCACGGGCCACATGGCAGACAGATTAACGGAAATGGGTTGAGTTAAGATGTAAGAGCAAGCTAGCAATGTGCCTAAGCCATAGGCCAAACAGCAGAAACTTAATATAAGTGTCCGAGTCATTTGGAGGCCTAAGCAGCGGCAGGCAGCTAAGCGGTCTAGAACTGCAGGTCTGTGGGTCTGGATCTCTTCCTGGGTGGGACCAGAAACCTCATTGTAACAGTAATTCTCCAATAATGAACAACCATTACAAAACCAAAATCCCAGCAATTTCCAGAGCACATGAGGACAGTGAGATACCTGCATTCTGGCAGCCATAGGGGACACTGTGTTAACCATCACAATCATTTGGTATAAAAAATACAAATTAAGAATAGGACAACTAATTATGTGGTAAGTATTATCCTAAAGTTGTCCCAATAGAGCATAAACTGTCTTAAAGGATTTACTTTTAATCATGTGTATGTATGTGTGTTCATGTGGGACTATGCCTTTGCAAGTACCCACAGAGGCCAGAGAGGGTGTCAGAACCCCTGGAATTGAAGTTACAAGTCATTATTGCCACCACTCACCGCCATTTTTTTTTACATTTCATTTTAAGTCAGGCATAGTGATAGATGTCTCTAATTCTAGGAGCCTGAGACAAGATCATCTGAGGTCAAGAGTTTAGAGGAAACCTGATTAACATACTAGGGCCCTATCTTTAATTAATGAATTAATCAAAATAAATGCCTTGATATATAATCCTATCTATAAGTAATATAACCACCAGCGATGACAGGGGTAATGCTATAAAGTGATAACAACCCTCAGACAAACAACACTGTAAAAATACTAGTCACACACTGAAACAATAAGATGTAACTCACAACTTGGGAAAATACAAGCAAGTAGAAATAACTCTGGATGGCAGAAAGGACAAATTAGTCCACAACCATGTAACACAATGGCAATAAGTGAATTTAACGCTCTTTTTAAAAATAACTAAATACATGAATATATAATTGTTTAAGATAAACATGGCTTTCCTTCTGCTCTCTCGCCACAGTAATCAACATTGAAGACTCAGAGAATCCTTCTAGTTGTGGGGCTTCTCATCAAGTAGCCAGTGATTAAAAAAAAATCTTATGAGCCACCTCTTTTAAAGGGACATAGATGGAAGTAAAAAGAGAGGCAGACATGAATGTGACAAAGAGGAGAGAAACAGACAGACATGGGGGAAGGGAGGGAAAGAAGAAATCTCTAATTGACTCTATTTTTCTGGGAAACCCTGACGAATACAGATCTCAAGACAGACATGACGCTGGATCATAGGTGAAAATGGGTTCCTTTTAGGGTGTCTCAGCAAAATGCTCAGTTTCTAGAGCAATGAAGTCAGTCTTAGCTATGTTTGCCTTCTTATCTTTCTTTCCTTTTTTATTTAGACTTCTTTATTTAAAAAGGATTTTTCTATATATACCACTGCTCCCTCTCCCTTCCCTCCTCCCAGTCCTCCCTCTCAGCCTCTCCCCACCCCATCCATTCCCCAAGGAGGGCAAAGAATCCCAAGGTGGGTCAGTTCAGTCTGGCATATCCAGTTGAGATATGTCTGAGGCCCTAATCCCAGTATTAAGGTTGGGTTAGGTTTCCTCTGTAGGGCTCCAAGATGTCAGTTCATGCACCAGGAACATAGTCTGATCCTACTGCAAGAGGCTTCACAAACTGTCCATGCCATTTGACAATCGTCTTCCTTTGCTTTGGGGTTTAGTTCCTTTCCCTGAAGGTTCTTCAGCAGTTGTTTCTGATTCAGTGAGCTTCCAAAAGCTTGGGTCAGCCATCTCTGAGGTTTCCTCCTCATGATCCTGATCACTTTGCCCATCTACTCTCTCGTCTCTTGTCTTTCTCTCTCTCTCTCTCTCTCTCTCTCTCTCTCTCTCTCTCTCTCTCTCTCTCTCTCTCTCTCTCTCGTGTGTGTGTGTGTGTGTGTGTGTGTGTGTGTGTGTGTGTGTGTGTGTGTGTGTGTCTCCTCAGCTGGACCAGAAGCTACAGATCTTTGCTTCTGTCTCTATCCATTGCTGGATGATGGTTCTATAATGACAATTAGAGTGGTTATTTATTTGATTATAGGGGAAGTTCTGTGTAGGGACCCTCTCTACTATTGCTTGGAGATCTAGCCAGATCTAGCCTTGTGGGTTCTTCAAGGTTCCCTTAACACCATGTTTCTTTCTAACTCCAGAGTGGCTTCTTTTTATCAAGATATCCATTTCTTTTTTCTCCCTCTAATTTTCTTTAGGAAACACCTAGAAGTGAAATTCTTGTGTGTGATGGGATTTAATCTTGGAAAAACTGCCAAATTCATTTTTAGAGAAGTTGGATAAGAAGATGTTTAAGAAACTTGCCTGAGTCTGTTTGTGTATATTTGTGCCAAATATGGTATGTACTGACTTTTAAATTGAAGCCTTTCTACTTGAATGACCAACTATGGCATGCTATTATTTTAATGTAAAGATTGCTTGAGAACCTTTCTTATGTTTCTTGGCCATTTTTGGTATTCTTTTATGAAATGTGTAGTGGGGTTATGTTCTGTTACATTGTAAATATTTGTTCCTCTTACTGGTTTAATAAAAAAAACTAATTGGCTGTAAGGCAGACAGGAAATGTGGGTAGGGCTACCAGACTAAGAAAACTCTGAGAACAGGAGGGAAGAGCAGAGCAAAGAAGCCAGAGAGACACCAGTGGAGAAACCAGCAGATGCAGAGAAAAGAAGATACCATGCTGGTCTGAGAAAAGCTACCAAGCCATGTGACTAAATAGATTAATGGAAATAGATTGAGTTAAGATGAAAGAGCTACCTAGAATATGTCTGAGCCATAGGTCAATCAACATGAAATTATTATAAGCCTCTGAGTGATTATTTGGGGCTAGGTGCAGCATGGCTGAGGGCTAGGCTGGAAGGTCCGGGCCAGAAACCTTTTATTACAGAAATATCTAAGCTTTTGCTTTTCGTTAAATTATCTTTTTATTGTTATTTTATTGGAGCTAGTCTTACATGTATTTTTAACATGCTGCCTACAAATCAAGGTTCCCATCACCCCTACTTAGGCTTAGAGAAATATGTCTCTAATTTAGGACAAAGGATGTTACAAGGGATAGAAGTGAATAGATGCTTTGGATGAGGTATGAGGGAGGAATGGGGGCTTCTGTTTGTGAGTCCCTTTCCTTATTTATCTTTTAATTAAAAATAATTTAACATACCCACCACTGTTCCCCTCTTTACTCTCTTCCCAGTCATTCCTGACTTACCCCCCACCCCATCCCACCACTCATTCCTCAGAGAGAATAAGGACTCCCAGGGTGAGTCAATGCAGTCTGGCATATACAGTTCAGGCAGGACCAAGTCCCTCCCTCCAGTATCAAGGCTGAGCAAGGTGTTCATCTGTAGGGAATGGGCTCCAAGAAGCCAATTCATGCACCAGGAATAAATTCTGGTCCATTACCAGAGGCCCCCACAAAATGCCCACACCATTTTACTGTCATCCACATTCAGAGGAACTAGTGACATCCCATGCAGGTTTCCCAGTTGTCATTTCAGAGTCAGAAGACTCCCAAGAGCTGGAGTCAACTGTTTCTGTGGGTTTCTTCATCATGATCTTGACCTCTTTGATCATATATAATCCCTCCTTCCTCTCTTCAACTGGCCCAGGAGCTCAACCCAGTGCTTATCTGTGGATCTCTGCATCTTCTAACAGTTGCTGGATGAAGGTTCTATAAAGACAGTTAGAGTGGTCATCAATTTGATTATAGAGGAAGGCCGGTTTAGGCACCTTCTCCACTGATGCTTAGAGTCTTAGCCAGGGTCACCTTTGTAAGTTCTTGGGTATTTCCCTAGTACCTCTCCAATCCCACAATGGCTCCCTCTATCAAGATATCTATTTCGTTGTTCTCCCTCTCTGTGCTCCCACAATTCAACCATCTCATTCCCTCATGTGCTCTTTCCACCTCCTCTTTCCCCCTCCCCTATGGCCCCAATTTACTCAGGAGATCTTTTCTATTTCCCTTTCCCAGGGGGATTCATGGTCTCTCTTATGTTCCTCTGTATTACCTGGCAATGCAGAGGTAGACCCCTTTTCTACAATCTCCACATGCTCAGCTACCATATAGTTCCCTTAACCCTGACCTTTGGGGTTTTATGGAGTTGTTACATTATATAGCTACTACTTATAGATATTATATTACATTTATTATATAGCTGCAATTGCCAGGAGACTAAGCAGAGTAACTTGACAAGACTGTCTGTTCAGGAAATGGTTTGTTCAATTTATGATAACAAACTATGGTCTGTCATTGCAAGGAAGTCACAAAGGCAGAAGCTAGAGACAGTGGATCATCTCATACCTACAATCAAGAGCTCATGTTGTTGGTTTGCTTATTCTCAACCAGCTCCCTCAGCTCATATACAGTTGAGATGCCATCCTCAGGGAATAAAGCTACTCATAGTGGGCTGGGTCAATTGACAAGACACTCTGTCACAGACATACTACAGGCCAGACTGATCTAGGTAATCTTTCAATTAAGACTCCCTTCTCAAGTGATTCTTGGATCAGGTTGATAGTTAAAACTAACCTTACAGCCTCTCTGTGCAGTGCTCCATTCTCTGGAGCAAGAGACAGGAGTACTTCTGAAATGGGGTTCTTAGCATCAGAGAATGTCATCATAGCAATGTCTAAGCTAGAAAAATGAGGGGGTGATTAGAGTATATTTTTAGTTTCTTAGACAAACTTTAGAGTTTCCATGGCCTACCTTGGGAAGTAAAATGAACAGGAGGAGGAAGGGAGAAAAGGGGAAATGAAGGAGGCATGAAGAATAAAAAATAGGAATAGGAAGGCAGAAAGATCACGAGAGAGAAACACACACACACAAAAGAGAGACAGAGATAGAGACAGACAGAGAGGAAGGGGGTGGGGAGGGATTAATTTCTGAGACCTCCTTCTGAGGTCAAAAGCATGCAAACCTCATCCACTAGTCATTGAGACTATGAGTGGAGTGGTCAGAGCCATGAATGAGAACCAAAGCAAACCAAAGAAAACAAAGAAAAACATGTATCCTATTGCAAGACATGGAAAAGAGAAGAGATAATTAAATAAATTTCTTCAGATAAAAAAATACAGCCTGAAATAAGAAATATGCTAGATGCATAAACAAACTATTGGACACATCAGATGATCATACTATGACCTGGAAGGCCTAACAAACACCCAGAAGGAAGCCCCAGAAGAAAAGCAGATGAATGAAAGATTTAGTGACCCGTGGGAACCACACTGTAACTGAAGCCACACAAAGAAGGAAGAGAGTAATATATGGACAAAGCAATTTTTGAATGACTAATCTTCAGGATTTCTTAATAATTACAAATCCACATGTTCAAGAAGTTGAAGCAGATCTAACCAGGATAAACATGAGGAAAACCATGCAGAAGATGCATAATCAAAGGAAACAGTAGAGGAAAGGAGAATATTAATGTTTGTAAAAGAAAAAAGACAAACTACATGTATTGAAAAAGAATATAATGGCCACAGTTTGTCACTTAAACATTATAAAGGCCCAAAATACAATAGAATAGCATTTTATATGCTTAAATAAAAGCCTATGATGAAGCCAAAATTATATGGACAATGAAACTATATTTCAAAAATAAAGATATTTCTCAGGAAAACAAAAATTAAAATGGTACTAAAGGCAGTTCCCAGGCATAGAGAAAATAAAAACAATAGGTAGAAATATGAAATCATACCAAAGAAGACAGGATGTCAAAAATGGGGGACATCTGAAAAACCATGAGTAGCTTCTTTTTATTTTTAAGTTAATCTTCAAAGGGTAACCCACTGACTAAAGGTAAAAAAGATAAAAATAAAGGCATTAAATCTATAAGTTAAAGTACATAACAGAACTAAAATATATGGTGGCCACAGCACAAAGGGTAGGTGATGAAACTGAAACTTCATGATGTGAAGTGACCCAAGCATTTGAGGGCAGTATGACTTGAAAAGGACACTTGGCATACCTTAAAATATAAAGTATATAAAGAAAATAAATAGTATACTGCTAATATAAAAGAGAGGAAAAGAGAAAGATATCAAACCATAGAACATAGAATTTCAAACTCTTATTATGATTACATTAAATGTGAAGTATCTCAACTAAACAGGAGATTGTTATAATAATTATAGACAGAATATCTAATTAGATACTGTCTAGACAGTCACTTAAAATACAATTACTAGGTAAAACAATGGAAATACATGTAACACAACCACTAACCATTATGGACAGACTATCTCCTCCAAAATTTACTTATTGAAATCCTCACCCCCAAGGTGATGGTATGAGGAGGTGAATCTTGAGAGGTGATTAGGGTAGGGAAGTAGAGTCCTGATGAGTGAGAAAAATGTCCTTGTAAATGTGGCCTGAGAGGCTTCCTCTTCCGCACCAGATGCTGAGGTTGTCCTGAGAAACTGTTGGTACTGAGATTGGGCCCTCTGCACAAGACAGAACTTTCAAGTTCTGCTTTCCAAGGGGTGAGAAATAAGTTTCTGTTCATTATATGTTTCTCTATCTATGGGATTTTATCCCCATAGATTGGACAGACTAAGAAGACACTAAAGGAAAGAAAGCTGTGATATCCCTGTTCACAATGGACAAAACTGGGGTGTAATCATCAAAGCAAGAATGGCTTCCATGGCATTAAGCAGAACCAGTTCACCTAGCAGGCATGTCAACCCTAACAGCAAATAAATCTAACTAGAGAGGCTTCCATTAAATGAAGTAAAAAGTGACCTAAAAGTAGAAATGAGCAAATCTACTACCATATGTGTAGATTTTAACCTTTTCCTCATGGTAACTGAAAGATCAGTAGCCAGAATACCTGTTAGGGTCATCCATACCAAGCAGCTCAGCCTGCTGGCATGTGTACAACACAACCAAACAATAGCAAAATACACATTTTTCTAAGTGCCAATAGAAAATTCACCAATATTAGTGACTATGAGAAATCATCTAACAGTTTTCAAAAGATTTTAAGAAGACTAAAATTTCAACCTGACGATCAAAAAAAATCTGATAAATTAATCTCAAAACTATAAAAATTAAACAGGAGGGGAGAGAGAGAAAGAAAAGCCAAAACAAAAATATTCTTAATTAAATAAAAGAAAAATCATTAAATATTATGGAATACAATTGAAATGGAACATTGATAGCCTTCAATATTTACAACTGGAAAGATATAAATATATACCCTGTGATATTGAAGTCAAATATCTTTATACCTTAAGAAAAGCAAGTTAAGTACAAATAGAAGATTTACGAATAAAGAGTTTAAAATCAATAAAAATAAAATTAGATAAATAATAACATTGAAGCTAGTTAAAAATACACAAAATAAATTTAAGATTAGGGATATACTTCATAGAAGCCATGGTTATCAAACCTTGGTGTGCACCGGAGTTAACAGGAATGCTTACTGACACATAATCGGACTAGATCCCCACAGTTTCTGGATCACCAGGTCCAGAGTGGGGGCCACTGATTCTCATTTCCAATAATACAGGTGATTATAAACCTTGTGGAAATTGCATTTTAAGAGTCAGAGAGCTAAAGTAATTCCACAAATGACCAATACAAGGAATACAAATAAAACTATCACTGTAAGTCTTGTAACTATAATAAAGAAGGGATGCTCATCATTCCTGTTTAAATCTTTTATGACTACCACAGGCTAATGTGTTTGAATGTCTTCTCCTCAGATATTGGCACTGTTCTGAGACACTGTGCAATCTTTGGAACCTAGAGCCTGGGTGCTGACTAAGCCTTGAAGGTTGTAACCCAGCCTTGCTTTGTTTTCCATCGGCTTCTTGACCTGCTAAGATGTGAGCTTCCCTCCCATAGACTCTCACAACTATCCTCATACTTCTCATTGGTCATACTGTCCTCACCATGATGCTGAAATGATGAGCCAAAACAAGCCTTCTTCCTTATCCTTTGTCTATTTCTCATATTTAGTCTCTGGGATGAGAAAAGCAGCTAGCAGGACAGTGAGTCGATGATCATTGCGAATCTTGTGCTATTTTACATACCAACCACAGTTTCCCCTCCCCTTCTACCTGTTCTCTCGCCCCACCTCTTTCCTACCCCTCCCCATCCACTCCTCCTCTGTCTACATTCAGAAAGGGCAAGGCTTCCCCCGGGAGTCAACAAAGCCTACCATGTCAAGTTGAGGCAAGACCAAGCTCCTCCCCCTGCATCAAGACTGGGGGGACATATGCCCCCATAGGACATAGGTTCCAAAATGTCAGCTCATGCTCCAGGGACAGATCCTGGTCCCACTGCTAGGGGCCTCACAAACCAAGCTACATAATTGTCACCCACATGCAGGTGGCCTAGGTTGGTCCTTAAGTAAAATAAATTTTTAAAAATTAATTGAAAAATAATAAATCTTGGTCAAGTGTCAGGTGGCTATAATTAGTGGTTTATAGATAGGTACTTTATATTCTCTCACTGGCCTACATGGAAATTTTTTTCCATTATATAATTTTGTTTCTCTAGCTATATAGTATAACTTTCAATAAGATATTGTGACTAAGTAAGATTTTTTAAAAAATTGTTTTACTTAAAAAACAATCTTGTGCTCTATATATCCATATTTCTGTGGCAATGGTTCATTCCTTAGAGGACAGACATACAACAAAAGCCAAAAGATAGATCAAACGTGAGAGTCTTATAGCTACTGAACTCAAGCAGACTGAATTTATAATTTAAAAATTGTCCACAGAGAAAAAATTAAAAGTACTAAAAGGAAAATTTCTCAGTTCATAAACGTAACCTCTTGAATCTTTACTAATCTAAAGAAATAAATCCCCAATAAAGAGTAGTGTCTCATGATGAAGTAAAGTTGATCATCTGAAATGAAGCTTTAACTTCAGAAATTTGATCAATAAACATGCAACCTTATTTAAAAGGTAAATGTGAAGAATCACTTTCCTATGTAAGAGAAAAAATTGATTAAATTGAACATGTATTTATGGAAAAATAATAAGTTTTACAAATAAAAATAGAACTTTTGAAAATCTGATAAAAACATTATGTGGAATAGGCACAGTTAAGGTCATGATGGGAAGATGATGAATGTTTTCTTTCTCTATGGCCCGGAATGTGACAATGCTAAACACTTAGACTGTGTGATTAACACTGTCCTGGAAGTCTTAAGCAATTCATCAGGAAACAGATGAAAGGATGAATGAAAAAGAAGAAGAAAATATCCATCATTGGTCATTGGTAGGTGCCATGATGTTGTTTACAGAAAACTCTTACAAAGTTTGCATAAACTACTAGGCCAATAAACAAATCTGTCAAGAATACAACAAGAAAAATTAATTTAAAAATCAAATATCTTTCTACATAATCACTGCTGAGTTTGTCACTTAAATTTCCAACACTAGTTTTGTAAAAGTATGAAATAATTTCTTGAAGATGTAATAAAATTTATGGAAGTATTATAATTGTAATACTACATACTGTTGCCAAGAAAAATTAAGAGGAATCCTTAAAAGTGTATTGAAAGTCTTAATGTTGATGTCATTCCTATTCAAATTGATCTGTGGATGGAAGACAGCAAGCAAAATCCCAGATTTGTCTTTGACTTTCATTGGCTGGTTCTGAAATGCACATGGAAATAAAAGGACCCTGGATTGCCAAAACAGGATTGACTACCCAATTTCAAAATCAATGCAAGGATCCCTAATGACACAGTGACTTAGGATAAGAAAAGTGGCTGGAGGGATGACTCCGCACTTAAGAGCTAAGAGCTTTTATTCTTCTTATAGAGGACCAGAGTTCAGTTCTTAGCACTCATGTCAGGCAAGTGACAACCATCTGATTTTAGCTCCAAGGGAATCTGAAACCCTCACTTGGCCACACACACACACACACACACACACACACACACACACACACACACAAGTAATGATAAAATAAAATGCATTAGCTGTCTTTTGGCAAAGATGCTAAAACTAGTTAAAATTATCTTCTAGCCAAAAGTTCATTAAGGAAATGAAGATGAACTTGGGCTCTCACTACATCATCTCTGCAAACATTAGCTCAGCTACAGTGCCATAGACCTACACGCAAAGACCTGTCTGCAAGAACATCTAAGGAAGACGAAAAAGATCTTCATAATTTTCAAGAATGCAGAGATTTCTTTAGAGATAAAACTTCTAAATCCTAACATGAAGATTATAATTTGGAATAGGTTTTTAAAAAATAGAAACATAACTCTTTAATAGAACATCAAGAAAATAAAATATGTGTTGCTGGAAATGTCTCTAAAACAGGCAAAGGATAATAGAATAATGTTTGGAATATACCAAGAACTCTACAAATTGATGATAAAAAGATAGATGAAGTTTAAGATAGGCAAAAGCTTTGAATGGACCCTTCACAAAATAAAATCAACAAGTGGCCAAGCTTAATTTATTCAAGTTAAAAATAATATGTAATATTACGTATCCAAACAGAATGGCTACAGTTCAAAGGCCAGAATACACTCCATTTTAGATCCATCATAGATGAATGTCAAATGATGCTCTTCTTAGTTTTGTATTAAATCTTTCGTCCAACATCTTTGGAACATAATGTAGTGACTTCGTATAAGGTTAAGTCCTACCATATCCAGTTATTCCACTTCTTGTTTCTTAGAGTGAAAAATGTTTTTCATAAAGTCTGCACACATCTGTTCATAACTTTTTATGGAACAGTCCAGAAAGTAAAAATCTAAATGCTAAGAAACTTATCCAGTAAACATGGTATGTTTGTTCAGTGCATTATTATAATATTAAGTAGTTTAAGGGAGCCAACATCAGCACTGTTAAATCTCATGAAAATATTCATAATCACACAGAAAAGCATCACCCTATATAATTGCATGTGTGTGTCATAAAATCGACTATATCTAAGCTAGAGTGGCAAACAAGTCCTTGAAGTCTTTGAGAGTATCCCCCTGTAAGGAGGATACTGACCACAGAGATCATGAGAAAGTCTTCTGCAGGGAGACAGCTATGTTCTCTATCCTGATGTCCATGTTTAAATGCACTCAGATTCTTGTTAGCCTCTTCAAAGTATACTCTTAAAATGAACGCATCTTTCCAGGTATGAATTGTGTTGCCAACAATGAGCCTAACAAACAATAGCCTGAGTTGGGAAAGAAGCTCTTAAGGAAAGATGACTGGCAACAGGAGGAAGGTATGGATCTCTCAGAAGGGTACCAGTGAGGACAGTGAGGATACTCATGATGAGATAGATAAAAGGCTTTAAGGACTCCTTAATATTATATCTTAAGTCATTTAAATACAAGCCTTGAGTCTCTTACCTCTTCATTAAATTTCATTGTACTCTTAGGTACGAAGTGGATCAATGATTCTCGTTTGATAAAGTAGTCACATGAGATGTTTCCAGCCAGGGCCAATTCTACTAAAGAAGCTTTACTCATATTGTTCAAAGACTTGTTCCAAATCATTTAATATAATTCTGAACTTATTTCTTGAGCTAGATTTCAGGGTCAGAGTTGAGCAAAGAAAAAGAAGCAAAACACCTTGACTTTGGGTCACACATCTGTTAGATTTCTAGAGTTAAAAGGAAGAATGAGCCAATGAGACACTGAAAATCAACCTAAGATTTGAACATTGTAGGAGCTCTTGAATCTCATGAACTAAGAGGCTGGAGTCAATTTTATCTATATTTCAAAGACTCTGGGACTGTGTGATGTATCTTCATTGACCTCACAAGCTATAGAGTCACTTTCTTCCTTGTACAGAAGCCTATGCTGAATCTACAGCTTGATACTGAGAGTCTCTGAACTGTGAAGTGAGTTGAGCTCTAATTAATGTTTATACTCCTGCAGCTACCAATTACTTGACCCAGCAACATCCTTGTAGAAGCTTGTAAAAATAACCTTTTAGTTCTTCATAAGGCTAACACTCTCACAATTCACTGAGTCTTAGCCCCATGTGTCTGTCACAAGGGGCCTGGTTAGAGAATTAATTTGCTTCCTCCTCCTGAGTTCCCCATTTCTTTGTTTGCTCGCTTACATCTGGTTCTGTGGTTTCACTTCCTGTTTGGTTTTGGCACTCTTGGAGCACCAGAGTTGGAGACAGTATCCTCTTATATTAGCTTCCTTAATGTTATTGGTGCTGATGTGCCCAATGCAAAGGTCATACAGTTGTTGCATGGACATGTAGCAATTTCTCCACTGAGTCTCATTAAAAGACGCTGTGCTGTTGGATGAATCTGGCTTGTTTGAGAATAGGAAGAGGTCAGTGACCCACATTAGAAGTGTCTGTGAGTATCTGGGACATGTCTCTTATTGACTAGGAGGCTTTGGGTAACCATTTGTCCCCTAGTTCTCTATCTTCTGGTGACTAAATAGTTCAGTGACCTCCTGGCTCTTCCTTGGAAGACCAAGACTAAATCAAACCAGACTGGATTCAGAAAAACAAAGATACCATTTTTATAACTGAATATGGAGAAGGAAAACATACCTGTCATACCTGGATCCTTGAGAATGATGGTCACTGTCTCTTAAGCTTGCTTTTCCTCTTTGCAATGAGCATCATCACCAAGATGGTCCTTCGGCTGTTGATGTGCCCTCTTAGGAGATATGGCCTATGCTTATGATATATCTTCATAAAAGATCAATCTCTCCCATTATCTAAAGCCCCTTGGCATGGAAATACTAGGTAGAAGCCACCTGTCCATCAGCCATCATCATCATCAACATCTACAGCTCCTCCAGTGTACCCATCCTCTAGAGCTGCTTTCTCCCCACATTAAGATGTATATGGACAGAGGCAAGATCTCTATCATGCATAGTTTCTGTGCATTTCTGTGCTTAATCATATCCTTACTGAAAGCTTTATTTTCTTACTAATGAGGTTCCAAGGAATCTTCCCTATCCTTCTAGTTCTAGTCTTCTTAAGAGAAAAATAATTCAGAGGTGGAGGATTTTGCCTATATACGTAACTGGAAACCTACACACACAGTCTCACAGGCACAATAAAGCAAAAAAAAAATGCCTATTAATCTATGGATTTTGTTGTTGGTGATTGGTTTATCAATTTTAAATGAGAGATTCATTTCAAGATATAAATGGGAAATGACCCCCCCAAGTAGTTATAGGCACCGAGCCAAGTATTTCAAATACTTATGAATATCATAAGATAATTATATTTACTGTTATTAACAGCTATTAACCTCATGTGCAGGGAGTAAAAGCCTTTTGGAGAAAATTGCTGTAGCCTGAAGTACTTCTAACTATCCCTAATTTGAATCAATCTTACATGACATGCCCATAGGGCTGACTATTCTGCCTGGACACCATGCTCTGTGTCTTTCTCAAATCCTAACACCTCTACCTTCCCCTAAGCAATAAAAGGTCCCATTTAGTGCTGTGTAACTAACTTAATGGAGCATGTGCCTACCAAGATAGACACTCTGCTTCATCAAAGGAATTCACAGTGTGGTGACTGAAAAGCAACCTGCCATGCTGACATTAGTGGTATCTGCCATGGGAGAGAGATGGAAAGTGAGATGGCTTGATGGTTAAGGATTAGGGTTAGGGTTCTACATGAAGGTCCACAATCATCTGTAACTACAGGTCCAGAGGACTGATGCCCTCTTCTGGCCTTTGAGGATATCAGGCATCCACATGGTACACAGACATATATAAAGCTAACAAAATACCACCCCCCCCCCACACACACACAATAAGTAAATCTTTTTAAAAAGAAAGAAAGGTATGTGAGCATGAGCTGGAGAGCACAGCAGTAAGCAGCTTTCCTCCGTGACTTGGGCTTCACTTCCTGCCCTGGCTCCCTCAATGATGGACTGTTACTTGGAAGTATAAGCCAAATGAGCCCTTCCTCCCCGAGTTGCTCTTGGTCAGAGTGTCAATCATAGCCACTAACAAGAGCTAAAATAGCCTCTTTGTACTGTACAGTGTGGCTCACTCCAAAGCAATGAACCACAGTTTGATTTTACTTCACTGATGGGGAGGGTACAAGCTTAAAAGAGTATTTGATTTTAATTGACTAGCATTCAGATCAGATACTGTGAGTTAAAAATAAGCACCACAGCATCCAGGAGCAGTGCTTCTTTCTCCATATGGGGTAGCTGTTAATGTGTCAACAGACAGGCTGTTCCTAAGACCCATCCATGTTTCCTCTGTGGCTGTGTTTATATGTTGGTTTCTGGCAAGGGCAAAATGTTTACTTATGACCTTGAGAAAATGCAGACATCACCTCACCAGGTCTCGTCAAAAGCAGAACCTCCCATTCATCTTTGTCAGACCAGGAGCAGTAGCCATGCTAGGTCACTCAGGGTCACTGTTGCTGCCTCTACCAAGGGCAGGGGAAGGTTTCATCCTTCATTCTGCTAATGAGGCTTGGGTATGTTTTAACCCCCATGAGCTGGTAATGGTCCAGTCAGCCACAGAGGCTCCCCTCTAGACTACATCACCCTACAATCAGGAAATGAAATGGGTCATTGGGTAAGTCTGTAATTGGCTTTCAAGTGTGCTCAAGATTGCAGTCCTGGATTTAAGATTTAAGATTCCTTTTTAAACTCAGGGATCCCACAGGTCTAGATTCAAATGTGGTTTAGGCTTCCAAACTCAATGCTTTTCCTCACCCTGGCTAACATCTCCACCTCTTCATTAGGCTGCTTTTAAGGATGTTGTGAAGTCCTGGAGAAAACCAGTGGGGCTTCTGCCAATCTGAAAGTTGGTGAATTATTTATCTTATTAGCAAAACCAACTGAGTTTGCCTTGTCCTCCACTGAAATTTCCTCAAAGCTCTGAGTATGCTAAGTCAAGCTATTTTGAAACTGTTAGGAGAAGGGGTCTATTCAATGTTATTTACAATTCAGAAAATTTTATCAATTCCCTGGTTGAGCCATTTTCTAACTGACCAGACCAAACTCCTTAAAGCTTTTCTATTTCTTAGCGTCCATGGTCAGCTCATCCAAGCTCCTTGTTAGGCCAGCATTATAGCTCAATCACAAGGCCACAATGACACTAAGTGACATGCACACATCTGACAATGACAATCTTGAATCACTGGGGACAGGCTGGGAAGGATGTGTAGGCTCAAGATGGCATAAGAGTTGGGACTGATATCTGTCAGAGGAATTTTCAGAGTGTGAGAACAGACCAAGTCTGAGCAACAGGCCCAGTCTGTAAGGAAAGAAACAGTCCATGCCTGGATTAAAATAATAGTTACAGCAGAAAAACATACATAGATAGTTCCTATTTATAAACATGGGCCACTGGACGCAGACTCTGGAGAGCTCCATCACAAAAGCACCTTCATCCAGAAACTAATAGAAGCAGACATAGAGACCCAGGGTTGACTCTGGGTTGAGCTCCCAGACCAGTGGAAGAAGGGAGGGGAGACTGTGTGATCAAAGAGGTCAAGAACAGGATGAGGAAACTCATAGAAACAGCTGACCCAAACTACTGAGAGCTCACTGACTTTGATATGACAGCTTGGGAACCTGCATGGGACTTAACTAAGTCCCCTGAGTGTAGATGACAGTCAAATTGTGTGGGCAGTTTGTGGGGTCCCTGGGAGTGGGACCATAATTTATTCTTGGTGCATGAACTGGTTTCTTAGAGCCCATCCCCTACAGAGAAACACCTTGCTCAGCCTTGATACTGGAGGGAGGGGTTTGGTCCTGCCTCAACTGGGTATGCCGGACTGAATTGATTCACCCTGGAAGTCCTTACCCTCTCTGAGGAATGATTAGTGGATGGGGTAGGAGGAAGCTGGGGGATGACTAGGAAAAGTGGGGGGGAAGGGAAAAGTGGTAGGTATGTTAAAAAAAACTTTAAATATATATAAAATAAAAATAAACACCAGCTACTCTCCCCCAAAGAAAAGTGACTCTCCAACCCCTAACAGCCATTCAGCTGTCCTAGGTGACTTTGTTTTTCAGTCTTTTAGATGATTTCAATGTTAGACATTTATAGGACCAGAAAATAAAACTCAAGAGGCTCAGTTAAATTGGAATTTTAGATAACTAACAAATTGTTTAGTATAAGTATGCCCTAAGTATTTTTATAAGATATACTTTTAAAGGACTTATTTGTGCTTTGTCTAAATTAATATTTGTTCTGAATTTTATCTACTTGATCTCTCTTCCCCAGCAACCTTTAATAGTGAAGTTTAAGAACAAGACTTCAGAGAAAGTCTTTGGATACAACGGCCACCTAGCAGAACTTCAAAATCAAGATGTCCGTCCAAGTTCAAGCTTTGCTGGTGATATACTGTACTTGCCTTCAATGGATTGTTTTCAATCACTCAGGAGGATTAGTGAGTCATATCTCTCAATATATCTCTGAGGGGTCTCTACATATGATTAAAGGAAGGGGAAAGAGTCACCCTAAGTATGAGTGGCATCATCTCATGGGCTAGAGTCTGGAAAGAATTAAAGAAGAAAGAGAGGTAAGTATCAGCATCCCTTTCTCTGCTTGCTCCCCACCACAATATGAACTGTTCATCCGCACATTCCTCATGATGATGGGCCAAACCTTTGAAACCATAAGCAAAGTAAATACTTCATTGTTAAGTTCTTTCTCTCACATATTTGGATATAGTGATGATAAAAGTAACTAATGTGAAACCAGGTAGGGTCTTTGCTGGGACTACCGGATCATGAGGTTCTTAAACCATTGGAACTGGCTCTTATCCTGCTCAGCTATGTGGCTCAGTACCTTTGGTAGAGTCTATAGATGTACATTAGACCAAAAATGTTAATCACATGCAAACAGCAAAGACTGTACCTGGGAAGAAGGACTCTGTTAAGTCTAGCAGCTACTTCTTTCCTATTCTGGCAAATTATTACATGATGTTTATGTCTTGAAATACTGGGAAGGCTAAGTATAAAAATGATAGATTAATCTGGTAGAAGAAATTTTAAGGTAGTTTTACAGCTAAGCTGTAGTATGGTTACTGCTGGATCCTCTTAGCCAGGTTTATATTAAGACTTAGGAACAAAAAGTATAACAGATAGGTTTGAAAAATGGGCAGCTTTACCAGAAAAGAAGCAAGTTGAAAGCTGTGGCAGATAAGTAGAGTCATTTAGGACAAGGCGGTCATTTTTGCATTGGGACCATGAGGAACTATCCAGAGAAAGGCTCCAGAGTGTAAAGCTTTCAGCTCAGTCAAATAACTTTCCCTTGAGAAAGAGGGTTCAGATCATGCAGGTTGGTCAGAATCACCCAGCGAAAGTATTTTCCAGAGTTAGCTTTATTCAGAAGTCTGCTGAGGACAACTGAGATGATTAGCAGAGCTGTTCCAGAAGAGAGGTCACACAGATCCCCAAGGGCAAGGCCATGGCCATATGGGCCACAAATAACAACATATTATGGGATAGGGCATCCCAAGCCTGTTTAGATGTAGACCAAACTGCCATATGCTTCAGATACCAGATATTGAATTACAGCCCGGACTTTCTGACCTAGTCTCATGGCCCAGACTTTCTGGCTTAGCCTGGTGTCCCAGACTTTCAGACCCTCAATCCCAAAGTCCCACAGATGCTTATATTAATTGTATGCTGACTGACCTGAGACCCTTATAACTCTTTACCCTTAAACTAACCCATGACTCTTATCCTGGTCAGTCATGCTGCTCGGTACCTTTTCTCAGAGCAGCATAGTTGTCCTCTGCATCTTCTGCCTTATCTGGGGTCTCTGTGGCATCTCTACTCTGTTCTTCTGGTTCCCAGAGTTTTACCAGAATGGTAGCTATGCCCACACTTCCTGTCTGCCTCCATCCAATCAACATTTTTATTAAATAGTAGGTGGGACAATTATTTACAATGTAACATAATCCCCCTACACTATTTGGATTCAGTCTTTCTTTGGTTCCATTCTTGGTTCCTACTGTTTTGAGATAAGAATGTCTACTCTGTACCATTTTATATTTAAAATACATAACCAGTTTTGGGTTTTACAAGAATTGATAGCTAAGAGAAGCATCACTAGATACATTTAAAGTAGTGTTGGAACTCTTAAAAATCTACTTGGATTTGTGGGAATACATTGCATGCACTCTGAATATGAGGTGGACATGGGAGTTTTGGAAATACAGAGATAGAAATATAATTACTGAAAGTGATGTATTTAGGCATCAAATTGGTGAGATCAAAGGGACTTGCAATAGCTAGTTTCTACTGTCAATTCAATCTAGGATCACCTAAAGGGGATTGTGTCACACCTCTAGGAGTGTCTGAAAAACTGTTTAGAGACATGATTAACTGAAAGAAAAGATGGTCCCTGAATGTAGGTGATGCCATCCCGTTGTGGTGATATCTTGAAGGAACAAAGGTCAAAGGAGACTCAAGCACTGGTACCCTCCTCCCATTTCTCCTGCCATGATGGGTGCTATTCCACCATGCCTTCTTCTCTGTAAAGCTCTAAACCTCCAAGTAATTCTTTCTCTTTGTTTTTGTTCATACTTTATGGATAACAATAAAAACAAATAATATAGAGGCTAGAAAAATGGCTCAGGAGTAAAAAGCACTGGCAGCTCTTGAGAGGACACAGGTTCAGTTCCCAGCACCTGTATGGAAACCCACATCATCTATCAGAAGCCTACTTTGGCCTCCATTAGAACCAGGCTTGCATATGATACACATACATACAGGCAAAAATCCCACACATATAAAATAAAAAATAATATATAAAATAATTAATGTAGTTAGGTATCCCCAAAGGTATCTGGCATGAGACAAGACATGGAAAATGAGATAGGTGCCATATTCTATGTCAATTGGGTCTATTTAAGTCTTTGGAATTTAGACAAAGCAAAACAAGATGTTATTAATTGAAATGGATGAAGAAGGTGAATGCCTGTGAGTCTTGGTATGCTGCATATATTCTTTGGGGTTTGTGGAAGCATCTTTTCATATGATTTAGAGTGTTATAGATACTGTAAATAGTGTATTTTCTGCCAGAGCTTGGCAAGTTCCCTCCTATCAGAACTAAATCTTTTCACATAAACATCAATTTCCCACCACAATCAACTCAATGCCTTTTGAACACTGTCTATATAGTATGTTCTACGATTACTATTATTCTTCCAGACATCTTGTCTTCAAGACCTGGCGACCAGGCCGATGAGAAACCCTTGGTCTAATATTAAAGTCTCTAACACAACCAAAACAGCAAGAAAATACTCTGTGTTTGTAGGAGCAACAAGCATTAAAATGATAGAAAGAAAAAAGCCAGACCTGGGACCTAGTGTCTTTTCCAGACAAAAAGGCCAGGGTGACAGAGAAAATGCTGAGAAGTGGCTCCCACTGCAAATCCCCAGGGAAGTAGCAACTGGCTGGTACTGTGATTTCATCAGTGGCCACAGCTATGCTGAGGAACTCATTTTATAGATCCACCCTCCTAGAGCTCAAGACTATCTAAAGTCATCTGGGATTTACAAATGATTAGATTAGTACCAGGTGGCATTTCTGATTTAGTGTGCTTATAATCCATCCCTACAGTTCCATAAGCAAAGTTTTTCTCAGCATGTATGTTCCTATTTGGTTAAGATTTTATTCAGATTTCTACCCCTTAAAACAGGTCGTCATAGAAAACCAAAGTAGGCTCTACTATGCCCCATTCAACACAGACTAGCTCTCATCCCAATAGATACCAAACCCAAGACAGGTAATAAATGAATGAGAAAGGGGAAAAGTTGTGGCTGGGACATCTGTAAGAGCCCATGTGAAGGGATTGGGAGTAAAGCTGAGTATCTCAGGCTACCAGCTCCTGTCATTCCTGTTCTCCACTAGCAACAGAGACTTTAGCCTTCTCTCTCTCTCTCTCTCTCTCTCTCTCTCTCTCTCTCTCTCTCTCTCTCTCTCTCTCTCTCTCTCACACACACACACACACACACACACACAACCCTCACTCACTTCTAGTGCCTCCGACCAGCCTACAAGATCAATTACTCAATTACAATCCAGAAAGATCTCAAAGACATGCATTGGCTCTGAAAGATTATGAAATTCTGTATCTTCACTGAGATTCACTCAGAACCTGGGAAGGCACAAGATCCTTCCTGGGGCAAACAGCCCAGTTCATGAGGCTGCCTGAGATAGCTGGGCAGTAATCAGTGGCCACAGTGACTCATGTGGCAGCTATCCACCCCCAAGGCTTCCATGGGCGAGGACACCATCCGGCCAGCAGGGACAGTGTCACAGTGCCAGGCCACCCTGGAGAGTTGATGAGACAGAGGCTGAACTCTTTCTTCCCTTCTTGGCACCCATCAGGGTCAGACACCAGGCATTCCTCAATGCATCCCAATGTGTTCTGAGCTCTACACTAGCCAACTGTATGCAGCGAAAGAGTGAGATAGATGCTGTCCTCAAAAACCTTAACACACAAATCTGAAAGGTGGGAAGACAAGGAAGTCCTCTTGGAAGGACTGTGATGCCTGAAGTGAGATAAAAGAATGCTGTGGCATCTGGGAAAAGAAAGAGGAAAGGCAGATGGTGAAAAAGACAACTCCATGGTGTATCTTCCTAACAAAGTCACATCTAGTCAGCCAGCCAAGAAAGCAGTGAGACTGGAAGAGATGTCTACAGAGGTGGGCACAAGAGTCTCACTAGTGAGAGAGGGAAGATGGAAACTATCTTCCAGTCCACTTGTTGATACACCATTAAAACTCTAGAGAGCGGCGGTGAGATAGCTAATTATTCATCATTCTTTCACTGTGTATCTGTCTACTCTGTATCAGTTCAAAGTCTGAACCTTTAAAAGCAGCTTCCTGAGTCAGCATTAGGAACAAAAACTGTATATCCCTTTAAGAGGCCCTGCTGCCAAATGCATAGTAGAGTGAGCAGTGGGCAGCAATGCCCTCCTTGATAGTGTGGACCCTAAGATTCCCCAGAGTTGGGGTGGTAATAAGTTCCACAATATTTAATACTGCTTCCAAGAATTGGGAAGATAAGCTTGGCTCCAGTACCTCTGCCATGTTGACAAGCCACTGATAAGGGCAGAGTCAGCAGCCAAAGCAGTGCTAACATTTTAAAATTGATTGCAAAGGCTGCTAAGTTAAACCAACATATATATTTTAAAGGTATCTTGACTTTGAATTTTGTGTCTTAGGATATGTTGCTTTGGAAAAGAGGTTCTGCTTTTGTTTCCACAGAAGATGAGAACCTTTGGATTGCTTGTAGGCAAATATGGTTTCATCAACCAAGACCTGAAAATTGTCTAATGGGAAGAGATGGTCACATTAAGGCTATAGACTAAGATGATCCAATCTGAGGACCGTCAAAAGATTGCCAGCACTCCTTAATCAGCAGGAAGTAGTAATAGAAAGCTATGCCCAAATTTCCAAAATATTGCTTATAAATGTTTGTTTTCATTATAAATGGTTAATGGTCATAGTCAATCTCTTTCTAAGGAAAAGAGGGGGATATGGTATATATGAATGATTTTAAAAAGATTATTGAATTTAGTTTAATCTAAAAATCAGTTGTTAATCTCAAAATATTTTACATTTGTATGGATTTTGGTTTATTGATACAAATTTAAGGTCAATTTTGATATGCTGTATGTATTTTTCTACTCTTGTTTAAGGTATGATGTCTATGTAACTCACTTAAAATTGTAATGTATAATTAAGAAATGCAGATTAATAGTCATCTATGATAACTAAACTTATAGTCTGTTAGATTTTTTTAGATATACAAAAGCATACTCCAAAATTTTCAAACACGTCACAGACCTATAGAATATGGCATTTAAAATATTTTAAGAGTACCACACTATCCTGGTGTCCCCAACTTCCCTCATACAGCAAAGCTTGAGGGACTGGTTTGACAGCACATAGTAGGTGTTCTGTGAATATTTACTGCATGATACATGGAGTAGGAAGGGTCAGGATTCCCAGGATAGCTACGAATGTGCCTGGCGTTGTTTCATTTCTGTTTCTGTGATTAAAAATACCCTGACCAAAAGCAACTTAGAGAAGGAAAGAGTTCATTTGACTTACAACTCCATCAGTTACAGTCCATCGTTGCAGGGAGACAGTTGGTTACAACACATCCATGGTCAAGTGTGGCGGGATTAAGGTGTCAGCCAAAAGGTCAGAAGCCGCTTCCAGGACCCTGGAGGGGGTGTGGCCAACCTGGAGGGGGTGTGGCCAACCCCATTGATAAGTGGCTGCTGGGACACGAGGACTCTCTCTTCCTGGTTCCTGGCTGCTGGTTGCTGGAGAGACAAAATCGGAATCCATCGTCCTTCTATCGCGCATCCATCGCTCATCCATCACTTGGATACGCCAGTCCTTGTTCAGGTGCCACTATAAGCTGTTACTAATATCGTGAGTGTTAATTTATATTCTAATAAATATTAATTTTGGACTGGCGCCTTGAAAGTAAAATTCCAGCTACAGTCAAGAGCAGAGGAAACCTAACACACCCGCATCACCTGCTTGCTGCTGTTTCTTCTGCTCAGCTACTTTTCTTCACTCGTCAGTTCAGGTCTCAACCCATGAAAAGGTCCCACCCACAACCACTGTGAGTCTTCCCATCTGAGTAATCAAGATGATTCCCCACAGGTGTGTCAACAGCCCAACTAGATCAACAGAAATCCTCACATGAGACTTCTAGTTTGGGTCAAGTTGACAGTTTAACCAGAGTTTGTGAATGGAAATGTAATGTTGCAAAGTCAAAAGGCTGAACACTACTGGGTGGATGGGTAGGTGGATGGTGACTATGGAGAGGGCTCTAAAATGGTTTTGTGTCTTTAAAATTGTGGGGCATTGGGAAGCTGTATAAACTCTCTAGATCTTAGTTTCCTCTCCCAAGACAGGAAGTAATAGAGAGATTCCTGTCTCTCAGGGTCAGCATGAGGATTAAAAGAATCTGTACAAACCTCTTAGAACTCCATCCAGAATGAAGCTGGCTTTAATAAATGCTGAGAATTTTCATTGGATTAGTGAGTACATGGCATGTTCTCACAAAGAAATCTTTGAATCTGTCTAAATCAATAAGCAAGATGTTTTTCAGAGCTCAACACTTCAGAGTTAGTAGCACACTGCCAGCATCCATACCTGGACAGGTTGCCACACCCACAAGTGGGGGCAAAGGGCACCTGAGAACCTACCCATTAGAGACACAGTGGTGTTCCAGGCAGATTTGTGGTCTTAATGAATGAGACAGAATGAATAGACAGATGGGCACCATGAAAAGGTTCCAAGGGAAAGACAGTGTGTCTGCTCGACAATCTCCAGAGTCAGTTTTGGTCACCTTAACTGAGAAGCACTGCTGGTATCCAATGTTAAAATGCCAGAAATGTTGTTCGGCTATCTGCAAGGCATAAGACACCCTCCAACACAGACAGTCTAAGTGGTGTGTGTGTGTGTACATGTACATGCGAGAGACAGACAGACAGAATGTCTGAATGTCTGTCTTTGTAGGCAGTAGGACACATGATCATTATGTTGGGGTTAAGTATGCCTGAAACTTCATTCAACTAAGTTTTCTTTGTATGCTTCACATGCTCTTTGCATTAAACCTCCGCAGAAGCTTGACTTTGAGAAAGAGCATTCCCCCATGAGTTAACTTGAAATTCCCAGTGGGAGCCACATCTCAGAAAGCTTGCAAGCATTGCTTGGCTTCAGTATAAAGAAGCCACAATATTTGAATTTCAAATTGTTCAGGGGCCTTTTGGGTTGAGAAAGCAGGAAATTGCCTTATTAAAAGATAATTTGCCCATGGAGTGTTTTCCACACAGGATAGTTTAATAAGAAAAGGATTTCAATTTTGTGAACATTCTCTTTAGCACTTTGGAGTTTTCAATGAAGCCAGCAGGAAAATGACAATTGTCTGTTGGCCTCCCCTGCCCTACCACAGTCAGGAAATGTGTTTATGGGAGAAATTTTAATCTGCAGAGTAGAAAATTTAAATAACCAAGGTGGTAATTCATTTGGGCAAAAATTACATTATAAAACCAGGAAGCTTCCACTCCATCCAGTAACTGAAGTTCTCTCTCTCTCTCTCTCTGTCTCTCCACACCTGTGTATAAGTGCAGGGATAAACCTGCCACAGTGGACATTAGGGAGGTCAGGGGACAATCCCAAGTTCAGAGGCCAGGCCAGCTGTCCCATGAGCTTCCAATGATTCTCCTGCCTCTTCTTTCCTTCATCCCCCGAGAGGGCAATGCTAGGTTCATATCTACATAGACTAAAGCATTTGTTTTACCTGGTGAACTTAGTGCATCAGCTTTTCAGAGCAACCTCTACTTACTGAGCAACCTCCCCACAACACAAAACCCTGTACTGTGGCCTTCCTTTCCCCAGCATGGTGCATTATTTCCTTCTTCCTGTCCAGATCACCCTCTAGATTTTCTCTGCCTCAACCCCCCTCTCTGTATTCAATGTTATCCACTCTATCTTTTTAAGCATTCTTGGTGTTTTAATAGTTATTTAGATTTCACATCTGTCCTTGAATGGCATGTAGCAAAGTTGTTTTTCTTCTTACTGTCATTGAAGTTCCAGCACAGACTATTTCCACCCATGAGACACTTCCTTCAGGCCCCTTTCCCAACTCCCATGTCAGTATCCAGAGGCAAATGCCATTGGGATTTTTATCACTATAATTTGATTTTCCCCAGTCTGGCATTTCACAGAAGTCTCTCCCCCTTTCCTGCTAAGAACTGCTATTGGATGTTCACACCTACCAGATGCAGATGCATTGCTGTGTGTCTCTCAGTTCTGTCCTTTACTCTTAAGTGCCTTTGTAGCATCTTGGGGACCCCTGTAAACAAAATAACTGCAAACACTCTTGTATGAAACTTTCTCAAACATGCTTGTCTTGCTGGTTATATAGTTATGCCTGCTTTTGACCACCATTAATGCTGCAATCTGGCTGACCCTCAGTTCCTAGGAAAGAATGTAAGCCCACCTGAGACTTCATACATCTTTCCTATTCTCTACATGGATAATATCTTCCCCTTCTTTGGGTTTTGATTGGTCATCACACAGCAGGGAAACTACCTTCACTTCTATAGGATCTTCCTGGGCCTTCAAGCTAGGTGTTTCTATGATATCCTGCTAGCAGACCTGATGTGACCTGTTTCTAGCATCTGTATTAATTCTAGCCTCCTACATTACTGTGGCCACTTGGCTGTCAGTAATTATAGCTTACTTTATCAGCTGCAGGCACTGGTGTGGGAGATTGTGTTGTTTCATTATAAATAATTATCCCACCCGCTGGTTTAATAAAAAGTGCTGATTGGCCAAAGGCAGGCAGGAAGTGTGGGTGGAGCTACCAGACTAAGAGAACTCTGAGAACAGGAAGCACAGAGCAGAATGCCAGAGAGAAGCCAGAAGAAGCAGAGGACAATTATGATGCTCTAAGAAAGGGTACCCAGCCTCATGGCTGAAAAGGATAAGAGACATGGGTTAGATGAAGGGTAGAGAGCTAGCAAGTTATATGCCTGGGCCTTAGGCCCATCAGCCTAAAACTATTGAAAGCATCTGTGTGTCTCTGTAGGACTGTGGCACTACAGGTCTGCAGGTCTGCGGGTCTGTGGACCTAAACTTTGAGGCAAGGCCCAAAAGTCAAGGCCAGAAACCTCATACTACAAATGGCAGTCCAACGTGGGTAAAATTACCCACATAAAGCCATAGAAAGATTAAAAAACAGTCTAGAGCACAGGAACTGAAGCCCAAAGCAGCTTCTGAGTTGTGTCTCTGAAGTGGCCCGCGGTAAAGAGACTGAGTGGTATATGGGAGTAAATTATAAAATGGTGTGTTTGCTACATGCAACTTAAGGTGAACAAGGCCAGTTCCTGAGTCTAAATGTAAGCAAAGAGCTCTGTATGGTGGATTTAAAGTTTCTATTAATAAGGACAAAAAGAGAATAGAGTCAAAGATGGCTTCTTAGTGTCAATGTTTTCTTGGATCAGTTCTGTTTGCTGGAGGTAAGCAGAGGCTTGGCTTTTTTAAGAGAAACTTCCTGATTCAGCCTTAGAGGCAAAACATTTGTGAGATTTTTAAGAGGTCCTACTGCCTAATACTTAAATGTAGTTAATGAGCAGCAGATGGCAAAGCTTTACTTGGTAATTATATGGACCCTAAAATTCTCCAGAATACCTGGGTTAAAAAGATAAATTCTAAGAAATTAGACTAGGAGCTGGGTGGAGCCATCCACCCATCCTACCAACCTTGAATCCTGGCAGATTAAAGGTGTGTTCAGAAACAGAAAGAAATAGAAAAATCTGGGTGGAGTCAATCACCCTAGCCAAGCAAAGATGTGGTCAGAGACAGAAAAAGTTAAGAAATATACAGTAAAGACAGTTTAAAAAAAAAAAGTTTAAGTGATTTAGAGTATGTTGAGAATATAGATACATAGGCTTAGAGGAAGAAAAAAAAAGGTAGAGAAAGCCCTTTAAAAAAAAAAGAGTAAAATAACTAAATAAATAAAAAATAAGCCACGTAAAGATGGAAAAATATGAAGAATGTCTGGATACTGTATATTATTGTCTTTAAGCTTCTTGACTGAAAATGAAATAGTAAAAGCTACAAAAATACAGTTGATTATAAATGCTGTTGGTTTAATTCAACCTATATATTTTGTAAATGAGTTGACTTTAAAATTGAAATGCAAAGATATGCTACTTTGGAGAAGAGGTTTTCCTTTTATTTTCACAGAAAATGAAAAACTGTGGATTTATTCCTGGATAAAGAACATAAAGTTTGATAGAGGAAGACACCCTGAAAAATCTCCATTGGAAATGGATGGACCAGATGATTCAGCATTTCAGAACACCTCTGTGAAGTTTCCCGAGCTCTGTATCCAGAACAATTTCAAGAAGACTGGCTGAGATGACCCAGCCTTACAGACTACTCCACTAAAGACTTGTGCATAATCCTACATTTTTCTTTGAATTCCTATGGGATTGCCAGCGTCCCCACTCAGCAGGAAGTAGCCTAGAGAACAACGCCCACATTCCCAAAACATGGATTATGGATGTTTGTGTTTATTTACAGTGTTGTTTATAAGTTGTTATAGATAAGGGGGGAAAGAATATTAGATTTGGAGTTCTTTTTGTTTAAAAGGAGAAAAGGGGATATGTTGGGGTATTGTGTTGTTTCATGGTAAATAATTGTCCCACCCACTGGTTTAATAAAAAGCACTGATGGGCCAAAGGCAGGGAGGAAGTATGGGCGTGGCTACCAGACTAAAAACTCTTGAGAATAGACACACAGAACAGAATGCCGGAAGAAGCAAAGGACAACTATGCTGCTCTAAAGAAAGGTACAAGCTGCATGACTGAACAAGAGACATGGGTTAGATGAAGGGTAGAGAGCTAGCAAGTTAGCCAATCAGCCTAAAACTATTGAAAGCATCTGTGTGTCTCTGTGGGACTGCGGGTCTGCGGGTCTGTGGGCCTAAACTTTGAGGCAAGGCCCAAAAGTCAAGGCCAGAAACCACATACTACACACTGGCTTCATACATGCTGAGCACACTGCTCTGTTAGTACCTGTTGGCTGATCGTATGAACTGAAAGATGGGTGGATGAGAAGCTTTGGTGACCTGCCTCTTGAAATGCTTATGTCTCACTATGGCTCCTGAGAAACCACTGACACTAGGTAAGACAACAAGAGGAGGTCAGAAGGGCTGAGCACCAGTGCCCCTCAGTCAGGTTCAAAAGAAAACCTTTAGGTTTTTGTTTGTTTGTTTGTTTTGTTTTGTTTTGTTTTTTCAACATATTTCCATTAAGTGTATCATGAGAGGACAAAGTCCTTTTTAAAAAATAATTTTGACAATTATTAATCTATTCCTGAGATCTCATGAGGACACCAGTTCATTCTGTGTTTTTGTATTGAGCAAATTCAAATGGACTTCATTTTGAAGTCTTGCCCCTGCAGATACACTCACTGCACACAGAGCTCATCTGTTTCTTTGATGGCTTAGCTACAGAGCAGTGTGTATTCACAAAGGAAAGCGAAGCAGGAGTAGTTGGACAAATAGGTCATAAGTGGGAGCCAACTTTTATTATCAGTGGCAGCGTTACAATGAGAAAGGAGTGTGCCCTTCGATCTAGAAGGTTTCATTTCCATTTCAACCACTTGCTGTTACATGGACAGTGTGAGTTTACAATGTAAAACGGAATATTGTTGGGGGGGGAGGTACCCGTAAGTTATGAATAAAGTCTACATAATCCCACAAGGTATAGTAATACTCTTTTATTAACCTCAAAACCCTTCCCAGGCCAACAGGTGCACGGAGTAGAAAACTTGTCAAGGCTTTGCCCATGCCCAGTGGTGCCATGTTTGTTGGTGTGAGGTTTGCCTTCACACAAAGACTATAAAGTACATTGATTATTCTCTGACATAGTCTTCTCTCTCTTCTGTAGCCTATCTTTCAATGTACTATTTGATCAATTAGAACAAAAGAAGTGCTTAATGTTTAAGACAGTGCCACACACTGGAGAACTTATTAAAGTTTAATAAAGCAGAATCACTCTGTGGAGGGATTTGCATGAGAGGGAAGAGGAAAGGAACACATTCACACGTAGCCCATAGCTGAAGTATCTTATGCACTCTGAGAGGGGTGTATGGACCACCTTTACTATGGAAGTTGCTCGAACAGAGGCTAGCCAACTTTATAAAGGTCCAAAGAGTCAGTATTTTTTATTTTGATGACTAAGATGTAGCTATTTGAATAGCTCTTGAAGAAACAAAAGCTCACAGGATGTTCATTAATGAACAGCAAAATAATAATTGAGCCCTTTTTCATATTTAAGTCTGCTAATTAAAAGAATTCTCTAAGGGATAAGGAAGATCTTTGTATGATCAAATTGATAAGTGCTCTTCCATAGGAGCTACTCACTGACATCAAAGAATCATGACTGATTTGAGGTTGGAGCAGAAACAGCAAAAGCTGACCCTGAGCATGTTTGTGTGTGTATATGTGCCAGAAATCAAAAAATGGTGTACACACATACACACGCGCACACACACACACATACACACACACACACACACACACACACACCCCATTATGGGGGCATGCCAAATCAATAATATAGTTGCCACTGAAGTTCTTAATGTCAATAAGATAGTGTTGGATTATGCTTCAAAATATTAATAACAGCAAATTCTCGTATAAATAAATCACCAGATAAGAGAGAGAATAAATAAATCTTCCAAGCAGAATTTTAAATAATTTATGGAGATATTGCCCTTAATTTGGTTATTTATTTGGGGCAGTGCAGACAAAGAGTACCCTAGAAAAAGAAGATGAAATAGCATATTTTGTGGTGTGGGAACTTGGAAAGTACTGCTCCAGGAAGTAACGTAGGTAAGCCATGATACTGGGTACCCTTGAAAGGATTCAACGAAACCTACATTTGGTCTCTGTGGCTCTCCTCCCTGAAACAACAGACACAGGTTGACTGTGAGTGAAATATCCACACATGTAACAGAAGAATAATATATACAATACTTGGCCAATATGACTCAGAACTGTTAAGGACACTAAAACCAAGTAAGATCTGAGAAATCATCTTTACTGAGACTTGGCTTGAAAAGGTGAGAAGGGGACCCACAGTTTACCAACACCTGGTCTAAATTAACTGCTTTCACTTTGAAGGGGATGAGGGTAAGTAACAGTGGAGTCATATTAGGGATGATGAATCCTACTGTGGTAAACACAAAACTCTAGGTCCCTTCTGTTATAGCAGAAGAGAGTTTCAGTTCCCCTGACTTGGAAACATCCAAGGAGTCTCTAGTAATCCCATTATTCCTAGGTGGTGAAACACTTTTAGGAAGTCCCTGGAGATTTCTTTAAAGGTCCCACTGCCCAACACCAATGTTGTGTGTTCACCTCTAAGAACTAAGGGAGCCAAGAAAGATGGCGCTTGGCATTGCTACTTCTCTGATGCATTAGGAAGAGGGGTCAGGAAATGGCTGGAGTGGAGGTAGCCCATGGTACATAGTGGTTATAAATAGCTACTTACAACTTTCTAATTACTTAGCATATATTTTTCAGTGCTGTAGTCCTTCACATCTGTCCCTGCAGACAGATAATAAACTTCAAAATGATTCTTTAAAGTTTAATAAACTGTAAAATAATCCATCATGATTAAAGTTTCTAATTTCAAAGTACTTGTAGCTAAATTTTTTTAAAGCTTGTTGTAGAACATCATTTGGAAAAAGGATCTAGCAAGATCCCAGTCCTGGTAGAGAAGATACCCAGACCAAATCATTCAAATTATAATTTATACACAGAGCTTCGGGGCATTAAACAGAAGCCACTAGGACGGAAAGATTGCTTGACAAAGGTAAAGGATGATGATCTGAGAACAGGAATTCTAAGCCTCCTTGTGCTAAGTAGAGACTTTAGGTATATCAAGAAATGAGCACACAATTGCCAAGGACTTTGGGGAGCAATTTACTGGTGTGTGTTACTTTCACTTCACTACAAGAAAGGGAAGTTTAGAACCCGCCCCCCCCCCCCCCAGTGGGCTGGAGACACTGCTGTAGCATTTGTGGACTGTAACTCTACCTGTATGTACAGCCTTGTGGAAGCACATGAATAGAACAAGGTTGCCTTGTCTTCACAAAGTCAGAAGCCATCAAAAGCTCCTACAGTCCCAAGAACGGGTAGCTTATCAAATGCTGACATCATGATTAGAGTGACAGCTTCAGTGTGACTCTGGAGGACTTGACACCTTGGAGAAAATGCTTCCTACTATGGTACTGTGAGTACATTAGGACATGCTGTAGGCCATAAGCACTTACCATCAGAAGGGTGTATTAACCTACTTTGTGATAATAGCCACATCCAAAAATAAGAGCCCCAGCAACCACTGTAACAACAGACATGCTGAATGTTTCACATACACTGGAAGTATGGAACACAAAATACATGTAATCTGCTCAAGCATTATCCAAATCTCTTTTCTAAATTTTGAAGCTTAAGCACATACAGTTACTAACTTGCTCAAAACCATTTTCAAGTAAATGACCAAAGCAAGGTTTTAATCTGCTCTGCTAAAAATGCATTGCCACAGGTCAGAGGTCATCTTCCCTTCAGTATATTTTTCCATGGGTAATTATTTATGTATCTGCTTACTAGACAAAGGTCTGGCAGAAAATAAGCCAAACTCAGAAGCTCTATTTTTTCCCTGTAGTTCTTGTTGTTCATATCTGCACAACCCAGAACTAGAGCACAATGAGATAAGGACCCATCATGGTTGGGAGATGGGTCAGTGGTCAAGAGCACTTACTGTTCAAACATGGGAACCTGAGTTTGGATTCCCAGCCACCAGGTAAGAACAAGGTATAGCCTCACTGTCCCATCAGGGTCAGTGCTGTAAGAGGGGCTAACAGGAGGATCCCTGGGGCTTGCTGGCTGGCCAGCCTAGCCAAAAACTTAGTGAGCTCCAGAACTTGTCTCAAGAGGAAAAAATGGAGGGGTGGCTGGTAGAGTAGGATACCTGATACTTTTCTGTGGCCTCCACATGTACTGGCACACACCTGTATACAACACACACACAGACAGGGAGAGGAGGGAGATGGAGACAGAGAGAAAGAGACAGAGAGTGTAGTAAAAGGTTTCTGGCCCGGACTTTCAGGCCTAACCTCAAGGTCTAGACTCACGGACCACAGACCCACAGTCCTGCAGTCCCACAGAGACACACAGATGTTTACAATTGTTTTAGGCTGATCAGCCCCAGGCCCAGGCATATCACTTGCTAGCTCTCTACCCTTCATCTAACCCATGTCTCTTGTTCAGCCATGCGGCTTGGTACCTTTTCTTAGAGCAGCATAGTTGTCCTCTGCTTCTTTCGGCTTCTCTCTGGCGTTCTGCTCTGTGCTTCCTGTTCTCAGCATTTTTTAGTCTGGTAGTCCCGCCCACACTTCCTGCCTGCCTTTGGCCAATCAGCGCTTTTTATTAAACCAGTGGGTGGGACAATTATTTACCATGAAACAACACAATACTTCTACAAGACAGATATGGCTTTAGAAATCAGAGAGGGAGGAAATGACCCGAGAGGACATGTAGCCCTATGGACACTGCCCTAGAGCACACTGGAGAAGTCAATAGAAATGGAGTTGTATTAATTCAGTATTGTCAAACTCTCTCCTGTCATCCATCCAGGTGTCTTTATATGAAGTGATTCTGCAGTGTGTTTCCAGAAGTTATGTAACTAAGCAAATTAGTATTTTATTCTCATTTTATTTCCAAACACTGAGAATGTTAGCATATGGCACTGTGTTGTCTAATAATTAGAGTGTAGGTGTATGGCTGTATCATTTGTTAGATTGTGGACAGATGTTCTGAGGGTAGAGAGGAATGGAAAAGCATCTTCCTTAATGTCCACCCTCACACCTGATTTCCGGATGTCTTTTGACCCTACCAAATGGTTCCACGTGAAGTTAAAGATGCATTCCCCTCTACCCCCTGAAAAATGACAGTGGGACTCAGTACAGGGTTTAGAGAAGGATATTGAATGCACAGAAACTCTAAACTCCCTCCAGGTTTCTAGGGGTAAGGAGCCATTCTCTGGGGCAAACTCATTCTACTGACAAAGAAGAGCAGCAGGTAAGATACTTCTTGAGGTACTTGCCTATTATGAGTGGGCATATTATTCGATCTCATGTCCCACAACATTGACACAACCTGAATCTCATGAGCAAATGTAGATTCATAGCTTTAGACCAGAATTTCTCTGATTCTCATCCCACTCTTGACATTGACAAGCAGCCCCAACTATCAGGAACTAGTAGATTTGCAGAGCACAGAGAATGGCCCGAGCAGCCGTAGAGATGCCCTGTTAGCCCTGAAATAAAATATCTGATGTGAACTAGTTTTATAAAGAAAGATGAGCTTAGAATGGCAGCTCAAATTCCAAGACCAGGTAGTCTTCTGTGAAGGAATCATGGTGGACAGTGTCTTAATGGTGAGAATCATGGTGTCATAAAGGGAGCCAGAAAGGCACTCAGGATTTAAACTGTCTTATAATAAGTTTACATGAGAAGTACCTTAATCTTTTTCAAAGGCAGCTCTCAAACTTAAAGACCTCTCCTCAGGCCTCACACTCTTAAAGGTCCCATGTCAATTCCAATTATTGGGGACCATGCCTTTAACACACGAACCTCTTAGAGACACATTCAAACCATATCCAAGCTATCCCTCAGACTTTTAAAATGTCATAAACAATTGGATGGGTTGACAGCCAGTATTATATCTGAAACATTTTAGGTTAATTTTTAAAGAATGAGACAAGAAGAGCTTCGACCTGCTAACGTTTATTCAATATTCTTTGAAATTAGCAAGAATCATAAGAAGCACATACCAATCAAATACAACCACAAAATGTCTTGGGTATAAATAAAGGTGCACTAGGAGAAACATTGCAGAAGGGATGGGTACTTCTAACGTGTCACTACCTCTTAGCAAGAAACACCAATGAAATTTGATCCACTCATAAAAAGAAAAACACTTGACTTGTAAGAGAAAAAAATATACAAGTTGAAACTAATCAGAACTTGCCTCCTTAGACCCTTCCTTTATTTTTGTTTACAAGGTCGAGTTCAAGGATTGTTAGCAAAAAATAATAATAATAATAATAATAATAAAACAATCTCGAAAGAACATTTCCTCAGAGTTCAACAAAACAGTGCGGAAAATAAGTTACTTACCCATGCACAGAATAAGGCAGATGCTAATTTCATTCGGGTTAGGAATAATAAATTTAACTAGTGTTCTTTTTCACAAAACAAACATCTCAGACATCACGTCATATTAAGTAACGATTATACTTAGTTATGCATCATACTCTACTTATTGTCCTAACTCTACTCAGAAAGCCTGCACTCACACTTCAAAAGAAATTCTTCCTGTGTAAGATTTACTCTGTAACAACGACAGAAGTCCATTTGGGTTTCATGGTGGGGTCTACTGTCAAAAGAGCCCATACTTTGCTGAAGCAGACAGTGTTGAGAGCTGAAGGTACATTGAAACATGGTCTATGGATTTCACAAATTCTGGTTTTTTTAAAATACTTTTTTTTTTCCAAACTAAAAGCTGCAAGAACTTAGTTCCTCGGTAGTCTACTGAAAACTCATGAGCAGCTAACATTTTTCATTTCTTAAGCTTTTTAATTTTCTTAAAAATATTTAAATGATCTTAGTATCTCATCTTTTTTGAAAAATAATCAGAAAGAAAAAAAAGATTACAAATCTTTTGTTTTAATCAGTGTGACCAAGGGCTTATCATCAGGGCTGTAATCCTCGTAGGCAATGGGAGTCACGTCGTACATCGCAGGCCGAGATTTCTTCCCAAACCTGAAATCACAGTCAGGGAGGACTCTGGTTACTTGAGTATGGGACCCCAAGTTTTAGTAAAGGTGTCTGATAAGAATAACTTCCATCAAGCACCTGCTATATCCACACAAGGACCGAAGCTTGGTCCTCCTGTGCCCATGTAACACCTGGGGCAGTGATGCTGCTGTATCCACACAAGGACCAAAGCTTGGTCCTCCTGTGCCCATGTAACACCTGGGGCAGCGATGTTGCTGTATCCAGTGCTGATACAACAAGGTGAGAAGAGGAACAAAGGGATCCCAGGCTCACTGGCCACCCAGCCTAGCCAACTGGTGAGCTGAGGAGAGCTCTAGGTTCAGTGAAAGATCCTTTCTCAAAAATTAGTGAACAACCAAGAAAGTAGCTGCACATAGACTTCTGGTCTACACACACACACTCACACATACACACTCACACATACACACTCACACACACAACCTACATACAATATACACATAGGTATGCATAGCTTACATATAATACACATACATATATTCACATACCTACATGTATCACACATATACTCATACAAGCATATATGTATACTCACATACTTACATATATACATTACATACAAAAAACTAACATTCAAGAATCTAGGGGAACTATAAAAATAAAAAATATTCTTTGCCATATCTAAAAACTTGAGGCATCAGATATTAACACTGAGGGGAATAAGTATTAGTCTTTAGGAGACAAAATGGATTAATGTTAAAGCGTCCAGGTTAAATCTTAGTGAATCAGGCAGAACAGCTCCATACCAAATTAAAAAACATTTTTTTAAAATGTGTATTGTTTTCTCCTTTTCTTTAAGACCCAAAAATATCTGGATAGACAGTTTTGTTTTACATCTACTCATGACTAGCACACACAATGGCAGGCAGTGGTTCCCAAGGAACACTCAGATAGGCCTGCCCCTCTGGTTTTTGAGAGAGTAAAGAATCTGGGGTTATCTGAAATCCCAACACAGAAAGCACAGCAGAAAGAAATGACCTAAAACACTGAGGTGTTTGCCCACAAATGATGCCGGGGCTCAGCATCAAATCCTACCCTTCTGTGTCCTTGCAGCCCCCAGGAGCATCTTTATTTCTGAGCAGCAAGCTATTGTACCAACAAATCTATGCATAGGGACGTCTCCTTGGCAGCAGGACTGATGCCCAGAGCCAGAGGAGTCAAAGCTTCAAGTGCAAGACTTTCTACCAAACCAGTCTTCAGAGAGTAATTATAAAACACGGCCAGTTCAACTTCAAGATGGTCTCTTCCTGTTTGAGACCTCACTTTCCCCAAAGCCACTGGAGTGAAATGGTTTAGAGTCTTCCAGGGGAACCTACCATCATTTCTTTTTCTTATATATGGCTTTAAAGAATAAATTATTTTATTTCCAACAGGGCTCATTAAAAAGAGATTTAAAAACCAACTTAAAATTTTAAAAGGTTAAGATGGGTCCTGAAGGAGTCAGAGGGGCTTATTTACCATGGCTCCCTCTCTCCATCTTCTCTCATTTTATTATTATTATTAATATTATTTAAAAGATATTTTTTATATACCAACCACAGTTCCCCCTCCATCCCCTCTTCCCACTAATCCCCCAGCTTCCTCCTACCCCACTCCCTCATCTGCTCCTCAGAGAAGATAAGGCCTCTCAGTCTGGCATATCAAGTTGAGGAAGCGAGCCCTAACCCCTGTATCAAGGCTTAGCAAAGTGTCCCTCTATAGGGAATGGGCTCCAAAATTAATGCACTATTAGGGATAAATACTGGTCCTACTACCAGAGGTCCCACAAACTGCCCAAGCCACACAATTGTCATCCACATTGAGAGGGTCTATCTGGATCCCATGCCAGGTCCCCAGTTGTCAATCCAGAGTCAGCCAACTGTTTCTGTGGATTCCCCATCATGATCTTGACCCCTTTGCTCATATAATCCTTTCTCTCTCTCTTTGACTGGACTGGAAGCTCAGCCCAGGGCTTTGCCGTGGATCTCTGCACCTGCTTCCATCAGTTGCTAGATGAAGGTTCTATGATGACAATTAGGGTGGCCATTCACTTGGTTATAAGGGAGAGCCAGTCCAGAAACCCTCTCCACTATTACTTGGAGTCTTAGCTGGGGTCATGTATGTGGAATCTTGGGAATTTCCCTAGCACCAGATTCCTCCCTAACCCCCAAATGGCTCCCTCTATTAAAAGATCTCTTTTGTTGTTCTCCCTCTCTGTCCCTCTCCCAATTATCTCTGCTCCCTTTGGAATGTCTGCTTTCTCACATACAGAGGTAAAACGTTGGAGCAAGTGGGGAACGAGAAACAGAGCACTCCGCAAGTAAGATTTGATTTGGGGGTTGGAAGACAGTTCAAGACAAGGTCTCACTCTAGCCTAGGCTGGTCTGGAGTTTACTCTACAGTCCATGCTAGCCTCAAACTCATAGTAATCTTCCTGCTTCAGCCTCTCAAGTCTGGGGATTCCATGTGGGAGCTGCCACCAGTTGCCTAAAATGATCTTTGATTTTTAAACTTTCATCATTTGCCTTCAATTCACTCAAGGTTGATGGGCCTTCAAGAGTGCAAAGAGGGGCACCATGCAAAAACTCAGGTGGGAGTTAAGACCACAATCAAACCACAGTGACCATTACAATGCTTAAAGGCCCTAAGTAGAATTGTTTCTGAATTGCAAGACTTTACTGAACCACCACAAACTGAGTTGGCATTGATGTGGGGTCGGACCTAAGCATGTAGCCTCTTAGTCTATCTACTGAGGCCCATGCAACCCTAGGATAGAAAAAGAGGCCACATTATAATGCTTGTGAAATTATATATTTTTTCCAAGTGAAAACATTAGAGGCTATTCTATGGTAGAAAATTTTGACAAATTATTTTTCATAAACTAGCTAGATACATCTGTAGTAATGGTGACGATTTAGAAGAAAAGCTAATAACTGGAATCTCTTCTGCCCTAGTACGGGAGCCCTGGGGTGCTTTCCTGTAGTGGCTGTGATGTGAGGATACATCTACGTAATAGCTGACTAAATTAATTGGTTATTTGGCCAAAAGAAAAGCAATGGTTCCCACCTGCACAGACTCAATGCATCTTCTTAAAGCTGCTTGTTATATGGTTTCAGTTTGAAAAGAATCTGTTTTCTTAAAATCTGGAAAATTCAATGTCTCTGTCTTGTGGTACATTTTAACAAGTAATAGTTCAAACAACTGAGAACTTCAGTACCACATTGGAAAGTCTGAGAAAGTCTGAGAAAGCGCTGATTGGCCAAAGGCAGGCAGGAAGTGTGGGAGGGGCTACCAGACTAAGAAAAACTCTGAGAACAGGAAGCACAGAGCAGAATGTGAGAGAGAAGCTGGAAGAAGCAGAGGACAACCATGCTTCTCTAAAGAAAGGTACCCAGCCACATGGCTGAACAAGATGAGCATGACAACCTACTCATGGGCAAGAGGATGAGTGAGCAGGGCACTCAGACATACTTGCTTGGCTATGTGGCACAATGCCAATGAAATCGGCCACATGGTCAGAAAGTATCATCTGGTGAAAAAAGTCTGGTTGGGCCAGACTAACATGCCTAAAAGAAGAACAGTGGACCAGTGGACTAGCAGCTGCCATCCCTATACTTTGATTTCATGATAAGTGTGAACTCTGTTTTATTGAATGGGCTACAAAGTTAAATCCAAAGTGCAGGGTCTACCACATGGAAGCTAAAACAGTGTCTGTTACAGATACTAAGATTTTTAAGTACCCATAAGCTGAGACAAGGCTTTCTTTGACTTGTACACCTCTCACCTCTCAAGAGGTGAATGAATGCCTATTAACAGTCATGCTGAAATGCTAACTGCCTTTCATATCTCCTTTGTTCCTCAGAACTGGCCTTGTATTCCCAAAATACTGCCCACTCCAGAGGCACTCAAGAAAGGTATCCTACCTTTTATTTCTGTACTGTACAACATTTCCATCTACAAAGTTCACACTCAAGAACTACACAGCTTACTAAAAAATCCAACAAGAGGGCACTATAGGGGGATTGTGTTGCTTCATTGTAAATAATTGTCCCACCCACTGGTTTAATAAAAAGCGCTGATTGGCCAAAGGCAGGCAGGAAGTGTGGGCGGGGCTACCAGACTAAGAAAAACTCTGAGAACAGGAAGCACAGAGCAGAATGTGAGAGAGAAGCTGAAAGAAGCAGAGGACAACCATGCTTCTCTAAAGAAAGGTACCCAGCCACATGGCTGAACAGGAAGAATCATTAGAATAAAAGTAGAGAGCTAGCAAGTGATATGCCTGGGCCCTAGGCCAAACAGCCTAAAACTATAGTAAGCCTCTGTGTGTCTCTGCGAGACTGCGGGGCTGCAGATCTGTGGGTCCTAAACTTTGAGGCTAGGCCCGAAAGTCCCAGGCCAGAAACCTCTTACTACAGGGCACTATATATTTATATATATAGTTATATACATATATGTGTGTCTGTGTAAAGCTTTAAGTAAGTTTACAGTTTTGTATTGACTACATTTACACTTATCCTAAGCTATATGTGGCCAATGAGCTACAGAAGCCCACCATAGTTGGTTTCTTAGTCTCAGTACAAATACTATGAATATCACACCAGCATCTTAAACATATTTGGTAATAAGTCTTGGGTGTCTAACGCATTCTCTGAAGGAACAAAATATGGTATAGTCAGTCATAAATAAAGCAGAGAAAAAGCACATTCTCCTAGCTCAAAGACCCCTGAAAGTAGTCAAAACAATACCATAAAGAATATCAGGTGGGTCTGATCGTAATCAAGGCCTGCATCTGAAGGTTTATTACTTGAGGGCAAGAGAACTTGTCTTTCTGTTCTCCCTTTCCTGTTTTCTGTGGTAAACACTTCAGGTAGTAGACCTGGGTATTAATGTAATCTCATTGTCTGAATATGGTGAGCCACGGATCTGCCCTGCTGATAGTGGCAATTGCTCTGCTACCTGAGTGTAAGCAAAGCATCTGTGGGCCAGGTGACTTCTGAAACGAACGAGAGGAAATGCCTTCCCAATCCAGCTGATAACTGACATCAGAGAGTCTCAGGTGACCCACTTGAAATGTATCTTGTATGGCCACTGGGCTGTGGTCATTCCAACTCATTATCACTTTCAGGCTAGCAGCCAGGAAACGGCCTATAAAATGAGCATTTGCTACAGCACATGTTTGGAAAGTAGAGAGAAGGGAACATCAAAAAGGGCTAAGTTTGGCCAAGCTCTTCCTAGAATTTCCAGGAATAGAGAATAAAGAAGGACAATTTGCCTGACATCTGGCTGCAGCCTCTTTGAGGCAGGCTGCTGATCAGATTGTATCTGCAGGACCCTTTGGGCAAGAAATTACCCAGAATTCCAGAGTCTTGGGAAAGTGTGGCCTTCCTGTGGATTGTTATCTCTGTATTTACTAAAGAACACTAAAGCTCACTGGCTAAGGTTATACAATACACTGAATTTTGACAAAGATGGGCCAAAAACAGAAATCAGGTTGTGAATTCCATCATGTCCCTTCTTTCCTGCCTGAGTTTCCAGTTATCTTCCCAGACAATTGTATAAGCATCATGCTCCACAGCATCCCTCTCAAATGATCTGGGCCTGAAATGCCATATTTCTCTGCTTAGGGGGATTACAAAAGAATCTTAGCCTCTTATTTCTGGATCTCCGAAACATCCAAGTATAAACCTATACTCTTGCTTCCTCCTCTGAGCTAAGCTCTTCTGGGAACACAAGAGAGAGAAGAGGCTTCAGTACCACGTCAAGAAATCTAGCTAGTTCTCTGCTCTCTTTTGCATCCTCTGCCTCCAGCCCAGTGATTTAAGATACTGGAACTAGTCCTGTTGGCTGGGATCATGAACTGAGCTAGTACTTGGGGACTCAGACAAGACAAAACATCCTGTGCCAACACAAACAGATCATCCATTCATGTCAGTCAGCCCTCAGATCTTAGTTACATTTGCTATGTGCCAGGACCTGTTGGAGAGAGAGAACTGGAAAGAGAGACCCAAACAGTGGGTCCTATGTGGATTGGTCTGGGTTGCCTAAGCTGACCCTGAGAGGAAACATCCAGGTGTGAAGCTACATAGGTGGGTCCTGAGTCCACTAGCTCCTCTTCCTCACTGCCAATGGTATCCCAGAGTGCAGCTTCCAGTGAGGATTGAGGCAGATGTTACAAGTCATTCAAATTCACAGCTCTGGCTCCTCTCTCTGCAACCAGGCTCTACTTCTGTTTCTACTGCAACAGAGTCACTGTGAGGTGTAGCGCTTGACTTTTGGGATTTCCCTTTGGGGAAAGAAGACTCTGAGTCTCTTCTACTCCCATTCTACCACTCTACAGATTTGAGGCCAGTTTGTGTCTTTACTGATAGATCATCCTAATAAAGATAATACTACCAATGGTTCCCACAGTTCCCACACTCGACACCAACCTCAGAGAGCTGGAGAGATTTCTCCCTGATTAAAGGCCCTTGCTGTTCTTGCAGAGAACTGGAGTTTGGCTCTAAGCGTTCACAACTACCTGTAACTGTAGCTCCAGGGAATATAACACCCTCTTCTGAGCTCTACACATATCTTCACACAGGCACATGTACACAGACACACACAGGCAGGGACACACACAAATAAAACCTAAAATGTATCTTTATTTTTTTAAAAAAACTAAACTCAGTACACTGACTTGTGGTATTATATTTTATATTTGATAAAACCAGTCTGGAATACCAGAGAACAGAATTACCCACAGTCAAGCCATGAGGGTCAGAGAGTGGTAATTCACGCTTTTAATCCAGCATGGGAATGACCAAGTGGTGACCTACACCTTTAATTTCATAACTCAAGAGACAGGCATCTTTCTGTGTTTCTGTGAGTTCAAGGCCTAAGAACCAAACAGTAGTAGCTCACACTTTTAATCCTAACTCTAGGATTATGATGCAGAGTTGAAACCCAGACGTGAAACAACTGGGCAAAGAAGATATTTAAGACAGATGTAGGCAGATATTATGGTACTCTGCAGAAGCGACAAGGACTTTAGAAGGCTGAGGACCTTTTACCCTGAGAACTTGGCTGGGTGAGAATTGACTGTGGTATGTTTCCTCTCTCTGATATTCCAGGTTGATTTTATTAAACATAAAAGTTGTCAACACACTGGATTTCTGAATTATATGTTTTAGATTATTCCATAAACTCATAGGAAATAATTTTTCTACTACTTTTAGAATGGCACTACTTACCAAAGTCAGTGAGCTATTATTAGCTGACCTCCTATATTTTTGGTTGTGAGCCTAGCCTTTAATGGCTGAGCCATCTCTCAAGCCCATAGCTGACATTCTCAACCAACATCATAGATAGACCTGAGAGAAGTAAATACATAATTATCTACTTACAGAATAATTTAATATCTGTAATTTAACAATATTCATGTTCTTTAAGAAAGGGGAGTGGACAGAACTGTGTCTGTGGAAGGCTGAGTAATCCAGATGGAATATAGTCAGGGAATGGTGTAGTAAAGCTTCCAATCACACTATGCTTCTGCCCTCCCTTGTGCACACCAATTCCCAACTGTCCTCCAGGAAAGGACACTGAATTCCAAAACATAAACTCTAAGCATCATATGACAGTGATTCATCATGACTCTGTAGGTGCTGGCACCCAAAAGATTAGTCTATCTTCATATTGACTGCTTTAAAAGCAAGAAAGAAATAGTCAGGTTTAGGGAATGTCCCAATTAGTAAAACACTTGCCTTGCCAACATGGGACTTAATTTCATTCCCAAAACCTACCTAAAAATGCTAGGCATGGTGACACGGGCCTGTAATCCCAGCACCAAGGAGGCAGAGACATGAGGATCCCTAGAGCATACTGGCTGGCCAATTCAGCCTAATTGGTGAACTCCAGGTCTCTAATTTGAGAGACACTGTCTCAAAGAAACTAGACAGCATCTGAGAATGACACAGGTTTCTCTCAGGCCTTCACACACACACACACACACACACACACACACACACACCATGCACAGGCATCCATACATACACAGATTATATTATATATATATACATATATATATATTAATGTTTTAAGAGAAGAACCATATGTGTTCAGTTGAAGATCAATATACAATCAATGGATGAATATATTCAGTGTAAACAAAACTAGCTACAGGTTTAAAGGGCTGCTGGTAAAATGGGCTAAGAATCCAAGTCTTCAGTACCTTGTTGAGCCAGTATTTTATTTTTTAAGACTCTCCCCGCCCCTTGTGAAAGCATAACTCTGGAGCCCAGGTGTGATGTCTCCCTCACTGCAGACCCCTAGAGTTACCTGGCATGCCGGATGGATGCGATGGCATTACTGAACTCGCTGTCAATGCTACGACAGTTGTAGAATTCCTCATAGGCTGGACGGGAGGAACCCTGGTACTCAATGCGGCTGATACGGCAGATGCCCACAATCAAGATGATGAGCATGAGAACAAAGGCCACACAGAGGGCTCCAATGATGATGTAGAGTGAGTGCCGGGGCATGTTCGTGAGGCTCTCAGCCATGTGTCCAGACTTCCACTGCAGGTCTGAAGGCAGAGACCGAGAAGTCACACAGCAAGAATTATAACAGTCAGCACACTTCAGCACTAACTCCACATAAAGGTCATATAAACCAGGAAAAATTATTTTCTGTGAATGATCCAAGCCAAGATTTAACATCTTTAACATTAAGGTCACTGACAAATTACAAAGAAAAGCCAAGACTACACCTGCTTTAGTTTGGAAGTGAAATGTCACCAAAGAACCATGTGTCTAAATACTTGGTTCCCAGTTGATGGCTGTGATTGGGAAGGATGTGGAACCTTTAAGAGGTGGAACCTTACCAGAAATCTAGAGTCACTAGGGGGAAGGGAGTTCCACTTCCTGTTCACATTCTACTTCCTGACTATATGTGCATTACCTCACCATGACAGACTTGTCTCTCTTCCAACTGAGAGCTGAAATAAATCCTTCCTTCCTGAAGGAGTTCTTGCAGATATCATGTTAAACAGAAAAGTCATTGACTCCATAGCCATTTTCAAAGTACAGTTCTTCTACTTGTTTCAAATATTATTTTAAAATGATAGAAACCACAATTAATGAGAACATAGAAGTGGAGGCTGAAAACTGAGACTTAACCCTTCTTGTGAACTTAATGGTAGAACTTCACCCCAGATTTGGCCACTTTAGACTCCCTGCTGAGAAAATAGCCCTATAAATGTGCAGCTCTCTGTGTACAAGGATATTCATCCTAGGATTGTAATATTTAGGTATTAAATAATCAACCATCACATATTTACAAACAGTTGAGAAAATAAGGCCCACTATACTTACCTCTCAGAGTCAATAAATATTAATAGTTTATCATTTTTCTTTACATTTCTTTCACATGTTCTTTTAAAAAATGTTGCAGAAAAAGATGAAGTCTTCCCCCCAACTTTCATGTCCTCTCCTCACCCCACCAACCCCAAAATAACTTACAAAAGTCAAAAGAAGATAGATAATCCAAATATTCAACTCTTAGTGAGACAGATAAAAAGATATTCATTAAACAGTACAAACAATAAAAGAATGCAGTTAAATGAGACCTACTCATATGGTAAAAATAATTCAGCAATTACAGGGCATTGAAAAGCTCAAAGTAGGTCATGACACTAGCAAGTTTACATTGCTACCTTAGGTGGGCTAAGATCTTTAGAAATATCTCCTTTAATACTAACTACCAAACCATATATAATATTCTCTACCTCATGTCCACAAGAGAAGCAGCCTAGGAAACTAACATCCCTTTAGTGGAAGCAAGACAGAGGCTGAGGTGTGCAAGTCCAGTGTGCATCAACAGTGATTGCCTCCAGAAGGGAGGATTCTAAGTGATTTTAGAGTCCCTTGTATACTTTTCAATCTTTTTAGAAATGATCTTTTCTTTCCATAGTCAAGGAATGAACAATGAGTTGTTGGTATAAACCCTTTTAAGAGAGCCTCCACATAGCAGCTGATATAGCATAGTCGTATTGTTGATCACAACAGCCTCACTTTAATCCCAGCCCATCATTTGATCCACCTCCCTGAGCCTCGCTCGGTCCACTGCCACCTACCCTACTGGTCTGTTGGGAGCATAAACTGTGAAAAAGCAAAATGAGAAAAAGGTCCTGGGGAGGGGGAGTGTCCTTCAGAAGGGACAGCTGCTTTGACAGTCGAAGAGGGAAGATAGAAGAATATGCTGCCCTGTGAGGCAGAAGTGCTAGGCGGAAAATTATAAAATATCAACTGCCCCGACCTTCCATCAGCCTCTGTCAACAAGGACAAAACAGAAGGCCTGGATGTCACATCTGTGGCTGGCATTGGTCAGTGATGTCAGATGATGTCCTCCTTACAGACCTGCATACAAATGAAAATGTCTAGGTATTATGAACAAGATGCAAAAAGAAACTGCGAAACAAAAGAAGCTGGGTTTTCTCTATTGCAGTCATACCATTGCCACCGTCATTACCCAGCAGGGTCATCGCTGCCATGGGAAAGCTTTTCCTGGTTCAAAGAAGGGTGGGGACAGGAACACACCTCAAGGCACTTTTCACTAACCTGGTTATGTGAGAGTACTGTCACACACTTGGCTACATATTCAGTGATCGTGGCTCTGAGAATCAACTATTCTTGACCTTGAAAAGGACATCCTGACTTTCTCTAAAAATGGCCACACTTGGTCATAAAGCAAATACAAATAGATACTAGAAAATGGGAATAACCACTTGTATCCTATCAGACAAACATGGACTAAAGTTAGAGTTCAATAACATCACAAACTACAGAAGCTTACAAACTCATGGAAACTGAGCATCTCTCAAATGAACTACTTCTGGTTCAAGGAAGAAATAAAGAAATTAAAGACTTCCTATAATTCAGTGAAAATGAATCCACAACATACTCAAACTTATGGGACACAAGGAAAGCAGTGCTAAGAGAAAAGTTCATTGCACTAGATGCCTATATGAAAAACCTAGAGAAATCTCACACAAGACTTAACAGCACAGCTGAAGGCTTTAGAACAACTGGAAGCAAACTCACCTAGAAGGAGTAAACTCAGGGCTGAAATCAATAAAATTGAAACAAAGAGAACAATACAAAGAATCAATGAATCAAAGAGTTGGTTCTTTGAGAAAGTCAACAAGATAAACTCTTATCCAAACTAACTAAAAGGCAGAGAGTATCCAAAATAACAGAATCAGAAATGAAAGGGGGGCATAACAACAGACACTCAGGAAATCCAGAGAATCATTAGGTCATACTTCAAAAGCCTGTACTCCATTAAATTAGAAAATCTAAAAGAAATAGACTGCTTTGGGGACAGGTATCACTTACCAAAATTAAATCAAGGCCAGATAAATGGCCTAAATAAATTTATAACCCCCAAGGAAAGAGAAGCAATTATTAAAAGTCCCCAAGCCAAAAATAAAAAAATAAAATAAAACAAAAAGGTCAGGGCCAGGTGGTTTCAGAGCAGAATTCACAGAGTTCTACCAGATTTTCAAAGAAGAACTAATACCAATATTCCTCAAATTTCTCCACACAATACAAACAGAAGGAACATTGTCAAACTCTTTTTTGAGGTTACAGTCACCCTGATACTCAAACCACACAAAGATGCAAAAAAGAAAGAGACTTACAGTCCAATCTCCCTCATGAATATTGATGCAAAAAGACTCAATAAAATACTGGTAAACCGAATTCAAGAACATATCAAAAAAAAAAAAAAATCATCCACCATGATCAAGTAGGCCTCACCCCAAGATACAGGGATGGTTCAACATATGAAAAACTGTGAATGTCACCCATCATATAAACAAACTGAAAGAAAAAAAAAAAAACACGTGATCATCTCATTAGATGCTGATAAAGCCTTTGAGAAAACCAAATATTCCTTCATGATAAAAAGTCCTGAAGAGATCAGAGATACAGAGATAATCAAGGCAATGTACAGTAAGCTGTCAGCTAACATCAAACTAAATAGAGAGGAACTCAAAGCAATCCCACTAAAATCAGAAACATAAGGCTGTCCTCTCTCCCCATATCTATTCAATATGGATCTCAAAATTTTAGCTAAAGCAATAAGACAACAAAAGGAGATCAAGGGCTACAAACAGGAAAGGAGGAAGTCAGACTATTACTATTTGTAGATGATATGATAGTATATGCAAATGAGCCCCAAAATTCTACCAGGGAACTTCTACAGCTGATAAATACTTTCAGCAATATATCAGGGTACAAGATTAACTAAAAAAAAAAAAAAAAAACAATAGCCCTCCTATATACAAATGATAAAAGGGCTGAAAAGAAATCAGGGAAATGCCATCCTTTACAATAGCTGCAAATAGCATCAAATATCTTGGGGTAACTCTAACCAAAGAAGTGGCAAGCCTGTATGACAAGAACCTTAAGTCATTGAAGAAGATATTAGAAAATGATTAGATCTCCCATGCTCTTGGATAGGTAGGATCAATATAATAAAAATGGCAATCTTACCAAAAGCAATCTACAGATTCAATGCAATCTCATCAAAATCCCAACACAATTTTTCACAGACCTTGAAAGAACAACACTAAACTTCATATGGAATAATAAGAAGCCCAGGGTTGCCAAAATAATCTTGTTCAATAATAGAACTTTGGGAGGCATCGCCATCCCCAACTCAAGCTCTACTATAGAGAAACAGCAATAAAAGCAGCTTGGTATTGGCATAGAAATAGACTTGTGGATCAATGGAATCAAACTGAAGACTCTGACATTAATCCATACACCTATGAATACCTGGTTTTTGACAAAGAGGACAAAGATACAATGGGAAACAAGGTAGCATCTTCAACAATTGGTGCTAGCATAACTGGATGGTGGTGTGTAGAAAAATGTAAATAGATCCATATCTATCACCTTGCACAAAACTCAAATTCAAGTGAGTCAAAGACTTCAACATAAACCCAGTTACAATGAACCTGATAGAAAAAAGAAAGTGGGAAATACCTTTGAATGCATTGGCACAGGAGACCACTTTCTAAATATAACACCACTAGCACAGAAACTGAGTGCAAAATTTAATTAATGGAACCTTCTGAAACTGAGGAGTTTCTGTAAGGATAAGGACACAGGCAATAAGACAAAACAGCCTAAAGAATGGAAAAGATCTTCACAAACCCTACATTGCACAGAGGACTGATCTCTAAAATCTATAAAGAACTCAAGAAACTAGAAGTCAAAAAAAAAAAAAAAAAAAAAAAAAAAAAAAAAACCCAAAGAACCTAACTGGAAAATGGGGTACAGAGCTAAATAGAGAATTCTCAACAGAACTCCAAATGGCTGAAAGATACTTAAAGAACTGCTCAACATCCTTAGCTATCAGAGAAATGCCAAACAAAACAACTCTGAGATGTCACCTTACACCTGTCAGAATGGCTAAGATCAAAAACACAGATGACAACATATGCTGAAAGGGATGTGTAACAAGGGGAACACTCCTCCATTGCTAATGGGAGTGTAAACTTGTACAGCCACTTTGGAAATCAGTATAGTGGTTCCTCAGAAAACAGGCAATCAATCTACGCAAAGATCCAGCAACACCACCATTAGGCATATACCAAAGAGATGCACACTCTTACCCCAAGGGCATTAGCTCAACTATTTTCATAGCAGCATTATTTATAATAGCCAGAACCTAGACACAACCTAGATGCCCCTCAACTGAAGAATGGATTAAAAAGTTGTGGTCTATTTATTTACAAAATGGAGTACTACTCAGTAGAAAAAGAAAATGATATTCTGAAATTTCCAGGCAAATGGAAGAATCTGGAGAGTATCATCCTGAGTAAGGTAACATAGACCCAGAAAGACAAACATGGCATGCACTCACTCATAAGTGGATTTTAGGTGTAAAGCAAAAGATAACCACGCTATAATACTCAGAGAGAGAGAGAGAGAGAGAGAGAGAGAGAGAGAGAGAGAGAGAGAGAGAGAGAGAGAGAGAGAGAGAGAGAATGCACAACTAGGCTGGGAAGAGTAAATAGAGAAGATCTCCTGAGAAAATTGTGATCATGGGTGCTAGAGGTGAGAACATGAAAATGGGATGGGGGTGCACAACAGAGAAGGAGAACAAAAAAAGTGGATACTCTGACAGAGGGAGCCATTGTGGGATTAGAGTGAATTCTGGCACCCAAGAACCCACAAAATGAGCCCAGCTAGGACTCCAAGCAATAGAGGAGAGGGGGCCTAAACTGGCCTTTCCCTATTATCATATGAGTGACCACCCTAATTGCCATTATAGAACCTTCATCCAGAAGGTGATGGAAACAGATGCAGAGATCCATAGCTAAGCATTGGACTGAGCTACTGGTCCAGCTGAAGAGATTGCATGAGCTGAGGGATCTGGATCATGATGGGGAGACCCATGGAGTAGGCAGTCCTGTGCTGTTGGGAGCTCGCAGACTCTGAAATAACAGCTAATGAACCTTCAAGGAACAGATCTAAGCCCTCAGATGTCAACGACAGTCGTGGCGTGGGCACTTTCTGGTCTCCTGCACTTGGACCAGAGTCCATCCTTAGTCCATGGACTGGCTTCTTGAAACCCCTGCCCAGCAGGAAAACACCTTCCTCAGCCTTGAAACCCCTGCCCAGCGGGAAAACACCTTCCTCAGCCTTGAAACCCCCGCCCAGCGGGAAAACACCTTCCTCAGCCTTGATACTTGGGTGAGGGACTAGGCCATACCTCAATTGGATATGCCAGACTGAACTGACTCACCTTGGGATTCATTGCCTCTCTGGGGAGTGAAGGGGGGTGGTATGGGGGAGGGGAGAGGCTGGAGGAGGACTGGGGGAAGGGGTGTGAGAGGAAGAAGTAGTGGGTATTGGGAAATTTTTTAAATAAAATTAAAAAGAAAAGGACATTCTGAAGGAGAGGATATGGACACGCAGACAAGGGCCAGGGTTGTAACTCATTTCCTAGAGGCCTAACAGAAAAGTAGCCCCTGCTCTAGGTCTTAAAGCTTTTTGAAAGCCTGAAGAGACAGGATGAATAGTCTTCTGAGCCTGCAGTCAGATCATCTGATCCCCAAATCTCTGGCAGAGGCCTGTGACATCTGTTTGACATTTCCATCCAAGACTGCCTGTGTAGCTGCTTAAGACAGCAGAAGAGTCTCAAAAGGCTACCTCAGTCCTCAGGGTACTCAGTCCTCAGGGTACTCAGTCCTCAGGGTACTCAGTCCTCAGGGAGTGAGGAGCACAACATAGCACACTGTAAAGAAATCGTCTCCACAGATGGCAGAAGGTGTTTTGTGGAACCAGAGCTGAGGCTCAGTCCCCGCGTCAGCGGCCCTTCTTCTGGCAATGGCTACTGCCTGCCTGGCAGGAGGACTCTGTTTTCTGGCTGAAAAAGCATGTGTGGTTCACTTGATTTCCAAGTATTATAGCTTCATTCCCTTAAAAAATCAGCACCAGGCTGGAGTCCAAAGCTCAACAGAACATGTTTTATCATCCATTTAACATCAACACGAGGGTGGCCAGGGTGGTTTCTACTCCGATTTGTGGAGTGCTCAGATCTGATGGCCAAAGAGGATCAGAATTTTTAAAATTATGTTTGTTTGTATGTAGGGGGTGGCGGGGTGGGGGAGTACGGGTCTGTGGGGTGTTTGTGTGTAGAGGTTTGAGGGTATATGTGGATGTTGTGTGGGGTATCTGTGTGTGGATGTGTGGGGGTGTGTGGGTGTAGTGTGGGGTATGTGTGTGGAGGTGTATGTGGGTGTATGCCTGGGGTGTGGGTGTATGCCTGGTGTGTGTGGGGGGGGGGTGTGGGTGGATGGGGGTGTAGGGGCAGTAGGGGGGTTGTGTGCTTGCACAGCCGCAAATTTATGCACACGTGTCACAGCAAATGAGTACAGGTCAAAAGACAACTTCCACCACAGTATCCATTCTCTCTTTCTGTCATGTGAATCCTGGGTATGACACCCAGGTCCTCAGCCTTAGCAGCAGATACTTTATCTGTGGAGCCATCCCTCCAGTCTTCATAGGGGTTTTCGCTGGGCTTTTGAGCTTTATGCGTGCTCCTTGTGTAAAGAACACACATCACATTGAGTGCGTACACACACAAGTTCACAACCACATAAGAACTACTGTGAAGAAAACACTGTGCCTCATTACGTGGTCAGTACAGCATCATCCTGTGTGTGATGAGTTCCTCACAGTTTGCATGCCCCTCCATCTGCATACTTCTCAAGTATTTGCATTCCAAGGTGCTTAGACCTTAAAGAGAAATCTGTCACAATTTCTCAAAACAAAGCTCTGTTGTTGTTTTGTTTTCTTCTTATTATTTTTTTTTATCCCTTAACCTCATCTTTAAAGCCAGATTCATTTTTACTGTCATTTAAAAAGTTCTTGAAAGAAGTGAAGGCTAATCAAGTTAGTAGCCAGCCTGGATCTAGGGGATCTAATACTCAGTCTGAGAGGCACTGAACGTGCCCTCATCAGATGGCTGGACATTCCAGCTTCTATTCAGGCATTGATTTTCCACAGCCCCTGAGTCCCGAAGCATGAATCATTCACAGGGTTGGCTACAGCCCAGCCTGGAGGAGAAATCTTAAACCTACATATACAGAATAGGGTTATCCCATGGGCCCCAGCAGGTGAGCCCCAGGAATGCTTGCCCAAGAGCCATTTGGGCAGAATTTCACTAATGTCCCACTTGTAAGTTTCAAGGATCATTTGCATTTTTAAGTTTGAAGTTCTGTGTTTTTCAAAAGATGTTTACAGTGAACTTTCTGGAACTGCTGGGAACTGGGTAGAGAAGCTGTTCCAGGTGAAAAGGGGAGATCTGATGACAAATCTGTCTATCTAAATTAGACTTTGGCTTATTTGTATAATTTATTCTAAAATCAATTGTCCATATCTATTTTGTAATTTACCTCGGTGAATATAGCTACACTGGCTAATTTACTCATCTGTGTAATTTCAAAAGGGACTGGAAAAGAACATGTTTGTGATGATGTCATTTAATAACTAAGCAATTCTTAAGGCCATCTGCCGCCTACAAGCACCGGTAAGAGTCTGAATTAGGTCATGTTTTCCACGGCTGAAGGTGAGCTGTCTAATGAAAGCATCAATGAGCCTGAGAAAAATTAAGTCATTCTTGGTCTTCAGATATGAAAAAAATGGAGAAGTTTGCTGTTTAAATGAAAATGGCTTCCACAGGCTCAGAGAGATGGCACTATTTGAAAAGATTAGGAGCGGTGGCCCTGTTGGGGGAAGGTTTCAGAAGCACAAGCTGAGAGTTATTCTCTTCCTGCCACCCATGGATCTGGATGTAGAAATCTTTACTCCTTCTCCAGCACCATGCCTGCCTGCATGCGGCCATGCTTCCCGCCATGACAGTAAGGGACCAAAACTTCTGATACTAGAAGCAAGAACCAATTAAATGCTTTCCTTTATAAGAGTTGCTGAGGTCATGGTGTCTCTTCACATCAATAGAAGATGACTAAGATATGAGTGAAATACACTACTCCTTCATAAAAACCCATTCACAGAACACCTATTCCTTCAGTGCTCACTGTGTGCTGGGGTAAAGCATGAAGAAAGTCAGGGAGAAGTGAGCTCTAAGAGGCTTGGTCTTTTGATAGATAAAAGCATCAACAAACTGTCACCAAATGGTGAAAGTGCAGGTATTCCAAGGCAGCAAAGGAAAGGCTGTACAGAAGCAAGGGAGAGGACCTTAACTGTCAAGAGAGCTTGTGCAATGGGTCATGAGACACAAAGCAGGAATGAGGAAGAGCAGAGGGAAAACCATCCCAGGCAAAGCAACAGAATAAGGGCAAGCCTGCAGCAGAAGATCAGAACAAAGGATCGAAGGAGGTCAGTATGAAGAGACTGAGGCAGAGGGGCCCAGGGAAGGGAGAGGTTATCTCCATAGGCATCCTACTCAGACTCTTGAGAAAATCGGCATAGCCTTGGGTCTTGAGGAACTTCTTATTTCAATAGTCCTGGGCTGGATACAAGGGTCTGAGTGCTAACATATACACTGAGATGTGGTGTCTGGCTGCAAATTAAGAAAGACTTTGACCTATAGGTTTCAATCCCACTGGGGGATTGTATATCAGATGTTTACATTATGGTCCATAACCACAGCAAAATTACAGTTATAAAGTAACAACAAAAACAATTTTATGGCTGGGGGTCACCATGACATGAGGAACTGTATTAAAGGGTGGCAGTAGGAAGGTTGAGAACCACTGCTTTGAAGGGTAAGTACAGAAGCCAGTTTAGGGGCTAGCTACTCTAGAATGGAGCAGAACTGGTGGTGGCTTGGCCTGGGATGATGGGGACAGTCACAGAGCAGTGAGTATGATACCAGAGAAGGAATTCAGTTGTGCAGACCCTTGATGGGGAGAGGATGGCACCTCACTCTCACTTCCCTAGCTTGTGTGGCTGGATGCATGAGATGCTGTGACTGAGTAGGGGTCACCTCAGAGTCAAGAGGGAAGTTCAGAGCTCCGTTTTTAAGTAATGAATTAGAGATGCCATTAAGGTACTCCAGAGATAGAGATACCAGAGAGTTGTACTTGGTGCAAGAGTTTTAGTTATTAACTTTAGGCTGACACTGATTGAGAGTTCCATCCATGTTGGGCACAATTTTATGCATTTCAAGTATTGCTCATTTGTAGATTTTATTGACATCTCTGTGTTATATGGGAAGCCACTGAGACCTTACAAAGAACAACATGCCCAATATTTTGTGTAGGAAGTGGTAGCACCTGGTTCTAAAGTATCATACTTCAACAATCAATAAATATAACCAAACTGGTTGGCTGTACTTGGGTTTATTTATGTGTTCTCTATTCTGTGCCAAATGAAAAAAGGAAGATAGACACTATCTTCAATAAATGGCCCGGGATCCTCTAATTGGTGGGTCAGCAGAAGAAATAAATGCCATATTGTCACAGCGTATGACTTCTGACAGTATAGCAGAATCTTAAGAGAGACTCTCTTATTAAAACATTGAGCAACAGGAGGATGGAGAGATGGCTTGGTGGTTAAGAGCACTTGAAGCTCTTGCTGAGGATCCAGGTTCTATTCTCAGCACCTACAGGATAGTTCACAACAGTTTGTAACACCAATTCTGGGTACTAGTCATACATACATACATGCAGACAAAACTCACAGACACATAAAATAATAATTAAAACAAACAGAGTTACAGTGCGGTTCAGAGACCATAAAACAGCTATAGGTCAAAGAGTCTCTCAGATGGCCTGCCATTGCCCCTGGATGAGGAGGCCTGGAAAGACAGTTCTGGAGAATAGGAGACCAGATATAACAGACTAAAGCATGGGGCAGCAGGGAGCTTGGCTCAGGCTGAGAGGTACATATGGAGAGACAGCCTTCCCTTTAGTGACTTTGTACAGAGCTCATCAGCTGAGTATAGGCGTGGGGTTTGATAATGCTAAACTTGAGGCCACAAGTTCTTAAGCCACATGTCTATCCTTTACAGATTTCTAGTCTGAGAACTCTAAAGTTCCAGCATGGGGTGCACACTCCCAGAGCCACATTCCTCCAGCAGGATGATTTATACTCAGGAGGTCTTGAAAATACAAAGAAGGGCCTCTGCCTGTACCAGTCTTGATGCTATGCACATTCTCCAACTAAAACATTAGCCACTTGAGGACTATGACCTGAGGATTCTCAAGAGACAGTGAGTCCGTACATTCTACAGAGTGGAAAGCTAAATGTGGTCAACAGAGAGAGGTCCCTGCTATGCAAAGAAGGAAAACTGCATCCATGAAGACTACTCTTCAAACCTCTGACAGACTCAACTAAGGAGTCCAAAGTTTAACTTACATCCACCCCCATGTATGTAACTGTCAGTCGAATTTTCAAGGGCCAAGAAATAAGCTAGCCCAACACTTCATCATTTTGTTCTTTCTTGGTAACCCTTATAATGCTGCCTTATTGAGAATTTTATTTTATGTGTATATGTGTGTTGCATGCATTGTGTCTGTATACCATGCTGAGAGCCACAGGAGTACATAGCAGGTAACAACCAATGTTTGACAAGTTGACATCACGTGAACTTTGTGATCCTTGTTAGGGAGTCCCATTTGGCAGAGCCATGGGGTTACTGTTATTGACTGGTTGTTCCTATCTATAACTTTCTCATATGCCACCACTTACCTCCCTAAAAGAACAGTTGTAGGGTTCTTTCCACAGCCCATTCGTAGTGTGTTTTACATCTTTGAGCATATAACTGTAGATGGTCAGAAATATGATTTATACTTAATCTGTATAATTCTAATAAAAAGACTATTTTTCATAACTGACACACAAAAGTAACGGTATTCTCAGTCACAAAGACAACTAATTTTAGATTTCAGAACAAGTTCAAAACAGCCTAAGCTGCTCCTGCAAATAAAATATACAAGGCTGTGCCTGCATTTAAAATACACAGGGCAAATTTCCAAGTGTCTGTTTGTTGAATCTAGGTCAGAATTGAAGCAACTTTTATAGACATAACCCTCTACAGTAACTGAAATTTTGCACGTAGCCCCAGCCTCAGTTTACAGGCACAAGGTTCATCCAACTGTTTACCTTCTGTCTGGCAATTCTAACCAACTTAGGGCTACATGCAAGGCAAAGCATTGATCACTAGCTAGTGAGCATGATTTTTTTTCTATCCTGAAAAAAACTGTGTGACTTACTGTGTGTTATGAGAATGGGTCAGACCCTAAAAATGTAACATATTATTGTCCAAAGTTGGAAAGAAAGAAAGAAAAAGGGAAGAGGTATGGGGCGTATGCGAGAATAAGAGGTGTGTGTGTGTGTGTGTGTGTGTGTGTGTGTGTGTGTATGTACAAGAGAGAGCTGTTGTGCCAGAAGGCTGTGTAGAGCTATGTAGTAAATGTGGAAAATGTAGCTGTATGTAAAGAGATGTACCTATGTAGAGACAGACATATTTTCAGAGAGAGATGTTATTTATTTTTGTTTTTTTTTCTTTTCAAGAACAAGTAAAAGAGAAAGTTACCATCAGAAAGCTTGTGTGTCTCCTTATTTACAGGTCAGATAGATAGAAACTTATTTCTAAATACCTTCAGATAAAAAGTTTCCTAAGCCCTTGCTACTCTGCAACCCTGGAGCAGTTCCTGGGAGCTGGCCGTCCCCAGACTGCAGTAGACCACATGTGTACAGTGCTGATGGAAGCCGGAATAGGGTTCGGATTCCCAGGAAGTGGAGTTACAGACTGTTGGGAGCTGGAATGTAGGAGCTGGGAACCAAGTTACCATGACCTCTGAACAGCTGAGTCAACTCTCCACCCTCTCACTGTGTATGCATCAGATGAGCCTTACTTTGCCGTATTTTAAGAGGTATTTTCATGCTTTTATTTGTTATTCCCCTCCATATCTTTATCTCATTTTGTCTATAAATTTTTTCATTCAAAGGAAATATTTTTCTTTTTAATTTTTCTTATCTTGTCTTCTCCGTTTCCTCCTTTATTTCTTTCTATGTTTAGTTGCTCTGGGATATTAATTTGTGTTACATTTGTATATACTATGGAACATTTGTTTAATGATGCAAAGATGTGTTGTGTTCTTTTATGTTGCATTTGTATAACTCTGTGAAGCTGTGTTACTTTGCTTGCCTAAAAAACTTGATTGCTCTAATAAAGAGCTGAGTGACCAACAGTGAGGCAGGAAAAAGGATGAACGGGGTTGCCAGACAGAGAAAGTAAAAAAGGGAGGAATGTGGCAAAGGAAGAGCAAGAGAACAAGGAGAGGAGGACACTAGGGGACAGCCACACATCCAGCCACCGGGCCACCTGGCCACAAAGCCACACAGCCACCCTGCTGCCCAGCCACCCAGTCACACAGCCACCTGGCTACCCACCACACAGCCACCCACCCACTTGGCCACACAGCCACCCACCCACCCAGTCAGACACACAGCCACCCAACCACCCAGCCAGACACACAACCACATAGCCACCTACCCACCTAGCCATCCAGCCACCCAGCCGCCCACCCAGCTATGGAGTAAGAATAAGATTACAGAAGTAAGGAAAGAAAAAAGCTCAGAGGTAAAAGGTAGATTGGATAATTTAAGATAAAGAAAGCTGGCTAGAAACAAGCCAAGCAAAGGCCAGACCCTTATAAGAAATAGTAAGAGTTTGTGCATTTATTTGGGTGCTTGGTGGTGAGCCCTCAAAAGAGTCAAAGAATAATAGAAAAAAATTAGTATTCTGACTTTACTGCTTTTAACACTATCATGTTCTAATTTTTATTTCCCTTCTAACTTTCTAGTTTTCCTTCTGAACTTTGTCATTAATGAGAAATGACTTATGTTTTCTTAATTTCTTTTGCTCCTCTCTACAGCTTTCTCCACCCACCTCCCACCTTTCTCTTTCTGACTGTCTTGCTTCTCTCTCTCATTCCACCCCTTTTCTGCTCCTTTGATCATTTATTATTTCACACTTGTCTGCCATACTCTACAGTGGTTTTGCCATTTCAGTTTTCTAGTCATCAGTGATATACATTGGTGGACCATATTTAATTTTAAATTTATTTCTGTATTTTGTTTAGTGTAATATAGTTGTTTCTTAAAAAACCAGTTTGTTCTCTTCCCACCTAGCTGTAGTGGGGAATTGAGCCTTCAAAAGTAGGCTGTTCAATAAAAAGACAACATACCTCCTAAACACAGAAGAGATATCCAAACCAATAGATGCACAGATTTCAACAATGAAGTGTAAGCAACATGAGACAACAAGGCAACATGACTCTTCCAATGACATAGACTCCACAACCACTGAACTCACTTAAGTGGTTAATGTACCAGGTGAAGATTTTGGAACTTTGGAATATTTTTTGGTAAGAATGATGTGAAAGGATACAAAGAGATGAATCTAGCCCAGGGCCTGGGGAGGAAAGCCAGCAGTGTGGAGGGAAAATGAATGATGAGACATTAGCAATGTGAACGAAAAAGTTTGCAATAAAGAAGAAAGTCTCAGCAAGCAAATTGAAATTCTAAAAAAACAAACAAAACTAATGAAAACGTTGGAAACAAAAAAACAAATTTTCCAAGGAATAAAATTTAAAAACACAATGGAATGCATGACCAATAACTACAACCAAATAGGAAAAAGACTCTAAGGGGCAGAGGTCAAGGTCAATGAAACACTACAACCAAACATCTATAACAAAGTAGATAAAGGAGAATGACCACAAGATCTAAAATCTCCAGGACATGGTCAAGAGACCAAACCTGAGACTCCGTGGGCTGAAGGAATTGAGATGGCCACTAAAAAGCTTAGCAAATGTAGCCAACAAAACTATAGCAGAAAACCTCCCAAGTCTAGGAAAAGAGTCAGACCTTCAAATACAAGAGGCATCTAGAGTCCCAAATGGACATGACCAGACAAAGACATTTCCACAACAGATTACAGTCAAGATGTCAAAATTACAGTGCAAACAAACACCACTCAAAGCTGTAAGAGAAAACAACTCCCTACAAGTGCAGAAACATAAGAATAACCTCAGATCTCTCATCAGCAATCCTCAAGGTCAGGGATTCATGAAACAATATATTTCAAGCCCTAAAAGTGATAAATGCCAACCCAGATTGCTATACCCAATTAGGAGTGTATGAACATCAGTCTAAGAAGGTTAGCATCAATTCCAAGTCTAGATAGGAGCATATTAGCATACTGTGGTCTCCTGAATTTGCATCTTAGAAGACTTGTGTAATACAAGGGACCACAGTATGATTAACATAAAAAGCAAGCAACAATAGTATCTGTCCACAAAAGAACTACACAAAAGTTCTTTATATATTAGCTCCACTTCTACTCTTGAAATAAAATTTAGAATCTTTAGCTTGGTAGAGTAATACATCTACATCACTGACAAAAATCAGAACTTCAGACCTCTTACAAATTTAGGAAGTGATCACAAACAGACTCATCTTCTGATGTTCAAGCATAATTTTCATGGAAGATCATTCACAGATACTGGAGGAAGTTACCAGAATGGAAATAATGTTATACTCAGCCAGTACCACCAGAGAGGCTAAAGTAGGAAGATTGTGAGTCTAAGGTCAGTCTCGATTTCACAGTAAGACCACCTCTTACAGCCAACAAAAATAGAGTCACTTGTGCCAACCCTTTTAAGAGTAACTAAAGCTGAGACGCTATAGTGAGGGGGTTCTTATGCTTAGCTACCAGATAAATCTTCTAATCTTGGCTATTCTTTTTCTAATAGTTGCCTCAGGCATGGGCATATTTCAAGAATTTTTCACATCAAATCCCTCAAGATGTAGGTCTAAAAACAAATCATAACTATTCTGAAATGAAAAAAAGTCTCTAAAGAGAAATACTCTACATTACACTAAGAGAGAAATGTGTCTCTTCTCTTGGCTATCATACTATTTTAACAGTAAACTCCAAGGAACTGTAATTTGCCCAGGAATCTCTTTCTAGATGAAGTGAATGCCAAAGCCCTGCTATGGCCAGAAAAGAAACTTGTCTATCAAGAAAAGACTGCACACCGTTTTGACACCTGGTCAGACCTTCTTTATAGAGTGGACTGGAGCTGAGGCACTGATGTCAAAAATGAGAGGGAACACACCTTGACCAAACAGCCAGCCTCAGGTGTTGTTCCTCGGGAGCCACCCACTGTGATTTGGTTTTGTTTGTTTGTTTTTGAGTCTCTGATTGGGACCTGTGGATCTCGGATTTGGCTAAGTTAACTGGCCAGTAAACTTGAGAGATCCATGTGTCTGCTTTCAAAGCATTAGGGTTATGAATATATACCACTACACATGGCTTCTTGTGCAGGCGATAAGAATCTAAACTCAGGTTCTCATACTTGTCCAGAAAGCACTTTACTGGTTGAGCTACTCCCCAAGCCCTAGTTCTCATGCCCCTTAAAGTGAGTAGGTTCAGGAAGAAGCTCCTTTTGAACCTCATTTCAATGCAGGGAATCATCTGGAACTGGGAGGCAGCTCTCCCAACCCAGCCTGGTTGGATAAGATAAAACTTTAACAACCTGAGCAAATAAGAAAATGCCTCTCAATGATGAATATTTGTCAGCTTTTAAAATACATAAAAACAAAATCCCATGTTTATCATTGTCACCTCCATCAGGGTACTACACTGTTCTTGGACACCAGACCCTGATCCTGGCATTTCCAAACTTCACTTTGTTCACTCACAGTCCGTTGCTTTTCAGCTTCTTTCTACATGCATCCCCACTGGAATTTTCTTCTTTAAGCGACTAAAGGAACCTGCTATATCCAAAGATGCTTGAAAACACAGAGGTTGCTGTGTTGCTTTTTAGACTTTACAGAGCAGAAGTTGCCTCTTTTATTTGTATTCTAATGTTTGTCTGTGGAGCACATTTTTTGGCTGTCCGAGCAGCAATGAACTTTGGATGACATCTGAAGATTCTCATCACCAGTGGAAAGGCAGCATGCAATCTCAAAGAGCAGGCATGGTAGAAAGCAAGAGACACAAGAACTACTAGAACGTTTGAGACAGGGATGACTGGGCCTTCACAGCGTCACTGTCATTGATATGAGGGCTTTCTAGTCATAGTTAGAATCTTCTTCTCACTGAAGGAAAAACCCACACTAAGTATCTATCCCACAGTTGAAATACTTACGGATTTCACAGTTTGCTCCCACCCAGCCATGAGAGCAGTGACAGGTGTAACCATTGGGCTGATCCAAGCAGGTTCCAGCATGATGACAAGGGTTACTGTCACATTCATTGATGTCAATGTCACACTCTTCACCTAGGAGGATAAGGAAAAGTAACAGTGATTGGCTGTATCCATCTACCCCATGAATTCCTTGAAAAGAAAGAAGAAAGAAAGAGAGGAGGGAGGAAAAGGAAAATAAAGGACAGAACAAAAATGTAGGCTGATCATGATCTCCAGCCATGGAACCCAGCCTACTATTTGTACAAAGTAAGGGACTTTTGGAAAATTGCAGACAAAGAATTTTTCACATAAGTAAAACTGAATAAAGAAAAAAAGCATTGCTAAGAAGATGCTCTCTTTAACCCATGAAGAAGTAAAGTCATCCTCACATCTGAATAAACTGTTGGAGGTTGACCTGAAAGGCAACCTCTCCTCTACTTTGGAGCCAGCAGCTGAATCTCAGGTCATTTTCTGAAGTTCCAGGAAGAAGAATAGTCACAATTTATGATTATTTTGTAGCCAAGTATTTGAGTTGACTGGTTTGGAGATTGGCTCGTTAGTGGACACAGTTGTATCAGCCAGTTTAAGTCCATTGTGAAAACCAATTTTTTTTTTCTTACCTCTATATGCTTGGATTCTGCAGGGAAGGAGCTGAAAATCTCAGGGGGAGAATTAGGCTTAATTAGAGTAACAGTTACATACATGAGGTTAGTCCAGATCTGACACACTCCTTCCTGAAAAATGGTGGTCCAAAGGATGCTCACATCCATTCATGTCTGTTCTTCCCCCAAAACAAAGATGGCCAAACCCTGTGGAAACCCAACATCCTGGGCTTTTTGACTTGCCTGCAGAATCTGATATAACATCAGATACATCAGCACACAAGCCAACATCACTTTGATTCAAAATCCCCAAATAGGAAGTATCTTGCTGACAAAGGTTTCATGGACAAAAGACTCCCTTGAACAATTTTATAGCCATCACAATGAACGGATACAAGATGAATACACTCTTTAAACCTAAGAGCCTCTTACCAAGCTGAAGAGGATACTTCACATCAAGGCAATCTCTCTTAAAAGAAAAAAAATGGGATTTTTTTTTAAAAAAATAATAAGCCATCATTTCCTTAGATAAACATAGAAAGGGAAGGGAAAAAATAAAACACTGCTCTCGTCATCACAATCAACTAACAGCAAAATCCAAATATTTTGTTCCCATCTTCAGAAGACGTTTAGTGTTTGCAGGTAATTACTTGGGGGCTTATTTAGTATTAAATTGCTTTTCTATTGGCTGTTGATTTATTTCACATTTATAAAAACTGCCACATGTTACTCACAATCATTTCAAAGGAAGAATCTGACACTGAAAGATTTTCTGTCTGTTCCACTTCACACTCTTTGTGTATCTGGCATCTGAATACTGCAAGTCAAATCTGTCAGAGGAAATACTCATTGTCTCTGGGTCACCCTAAAATGATTATAATCCAGTCACATCAGGCAAATTTGTTTCTTGAAATAAATATAGTAATTTATATCAATTGATTGTCTCGCACTAACCTGTTTTAACCTGTTTAAAATGTTGCTTCTATGTATCAGCAGTGCGATCACTCTGAGAGAAGGGCATTGAATGACTACGCCATTACAGATGGCATCACACAGTAGACTAGTTGAAAACACATCAGCTGAGAAAGGCTGAAGGATAAAAAAATCAGAGCTCTGACAGATAAACACATCAGTGCCACTTTCCACCCATTTAGAAAGCAAGTCTTAATGGAGATGTTTACTGAACAGCAGCTTGCTTCAACTGGGAATCCAGACACTGAAAATTCTGAAATGAGATGCACATTACCTGAACAGCAACAGTGATAGAAACATCCTGGCTTTTTCCAACCTTCACAGTTACAGTCAGACAAACCCCAAAGACCCACTCTGCTCCAGCAAGCCCAAGGCCAATGACCTCTGTGCACTACATGAACTTAAACTCATGGTAGGCCTCAAACTTTAGCTTCTCAAGTATCACAGTTACAAGCAAGGGCCCCCACACCCAGGCAAGCTTGCCAGGCACTCCACCACACCAATACTATTTCCACTCAACATGTAATTTGCCTTGGTTTACTAATACTTGTTGTATGTACTTATGAATTGTCAACTCAATGAGTCTGAGATTTTGTGGACTTGAGACAGTTGTCTTTCTAGTTGACTTATTTATTATTTCTTTCACCTAAATTAGTGTATTGTGTGGGGGGGTACAATGCTCTTAAAAGACTGCTATTCTTGAACAGCATTTTGTGAAGAGATTCAAAAGGGCATTTTTCGGTGATAATTCATGAAGTAATGTAAACATGAAGTCTTTACAATTTCCTTTCAATCTATTCTTCCCCTTCCCCCCTGTCTCTGTGTATACTCCCTGTACACACATGTGCATGTAGATGCATGCAGGTTTACATATATGTGGAAACCAGAGGTTGAAGTTGGGTGCCTTTCTCTATCATGCTCCATTTTTTTTATTGTGTACATGTGTTTTGCTTTCGTATATGTCTGTGTGCCTCATGCATGCCTCATGCCAGAAGAGACCAAAAGAAGGTATCAGGTCCCCTGAAACTGTGAGCTACCATGTGGGTGCTTCCTCTGGAAACAGAGCCATGCTCTTATCTGCAGAGCCATTTCTCTGGACACCATCTTATTTTTTAAGACAAAGTCTCTCATTGAACCCAGAGCCCCCTAACTAGCTAGCTAGTTAGTAAGCCATGGGGAACCCCGTCCCAGCCTTCTTTTCCCTCCCCTTCCCAGTGCCCCACATTACACATGGATGCTGAAGATCCATATCCAAGCACTCGCATGTCAGGCATTTGACTAGCTGAGCCATTTCCCTAGCCCTCAATCTACTGCTTTCTAAGAGGCAATGTGGATAATATGTCTACTGGGTAGTACTTTTAAAAGGCTATAATCATATTGATTCATTTATAATGCTTTCTTTCGGTAAGTTAGGAAATATGAAACAATCAAAACTACCCAAAGTCATTCCTGTTAGTAAAGCCTTGAGTTAGCAGAGCCCATGCTCGGAGGTATAGATGACAATCCCTGCAACCATAATATTTACATTAAATAAATGCCAGGCTCCACACAGACACTTTAACTTGTTCTTTCTTACTTTAGTAGGATTTTATTGCAGATAAAGCAAGGTTCAAAAACAGTATTTAGAACTTCCTATCTCAGTGAAAAAAACTGGAACCTGTCTTAACTCTGTCTATAAACTAGAAGACTGAATGAAATATATATAAAAAAAAATAAATAAATAAAACTCCTCAAATAGCTAGACACCACAAAGTCCTGGGCAGCAAGAGGCAAAATGTGGCAGCTGAGTACCACAGTCCCCCTGGACTTCCACCCACAGACAGATCTCAAACCCAACGGTCTCACTGAACTACAGAAACAAAAACTGAAGCTGGTGGAGGCCAAGGTCATATGGAAGGAAAGCTACTTAAGAAGATAGCAGTCCTCAGATAAATAAGGCCTGTTAAAATACTAAAATATACTGAATCACAGAAGGATGATATCTCGTTGGAGTTTGCTATCAAATAGTGTGTGTGTGCACTGAATTCTAGAACCCTGGCAACTAGCATGAGAGACAAACAGCCCCTAAATTTTTATTAGACAAGGAGGAGATGAAGGTTCACTGCCCACGGTGCATCAGTGAAGCCACCAAGGGTTCCATCTTACAAGCAGTACACAACAACCATTTAAGAGCAGTAGAGGGTCAAGCCAAAGATGATCAACAGAACAATATTAACATTTAAAAAATGGCAAACAAATATGTAGGAATGGGGTAAGAGAGGGTGAAGTGATAGGTGTCTGCCTGCCACTTTCAAAAGTCATGTGGCTATGGTAGATCTTAGGAATCGGCTGTATGGCAATTTAACAGACACACCAATCAGCAAGAAAGAAGCTCTCAAAATAGACTCATGAAAATATTGCCAACTCATTTTTGACCAAGGTTCAAAAGCAGTTCAATGAAAGAGAAACAGATGGCCTTTTTAACTAATGAAGCAACATTTAAAAGGAAAAAAACAAATAACATCTAGTTGGAAAAGTCCATGATGGGATGCAGTCTATGAAGAAAAGTAACTAGACCAGAGAAGCCCTGCTGAAGGGCAGGGCTGCAGCAGGGGAGCTGCTGACCTAATAACTTTGAAAATGAGTCCCATTAGGGTACTGCTGCTCTTGTTTGAGACAGGATCTGATGTACTCCAGACTGGCCTTGAACTCACTATGTAACCAAGGATGACCTTAGACTAGGAATCCTCCTGCTTCTACCTCTGGAGTGCTATGATTTTAGGCTTGAGCCATTTGTCCAGCTTAGGCCTGGATATATTAAATGAAAATGAACTGTAAGCAGACCCTGTATTATAGTTGGAAAAGTGATTTTCTAAAGGAACATAAGGTAGCAATTTTGAATACTGTGCATGTTGGAATTGAAAGACAAAGTGAATGGATAGTGGGAATCACTTAAGTTGCTATTATTGTGTATGGGGAGGCAGAGAGATGTGGATAAATAAAATAAGACCATAATGATCCCAGTGAAGCTGGATTAGAGTTTGGACATCACCATGAATTCCCATTAAACTTAATATAGGTACAGAGAGCTGTGTAATAAGATGATGTGCACCATATGCACATTAGTATATACACATACAAGCCTTGTCAGCCAAGAGGCTCTGGAAGCAGGGACATCCTAATAGCAACAAGTACTTTCAGTGCCTAGGTTTTTATTTCAATTATTTTCCCATAAAGAACCAGGGGACTTTAGAGAGAGGGATGACTCCAGGATGAGGGCAGGAAATAAACAAGATGAGACTGAAGCATCTTAAAACATCAAGAAGTATATAAGTGCTGAAACACACAGAGCAGCCATGCCCCACTCACACACATATAGGGATATATGGAAGAGATGTGGAAGTCAAATGAAAGACCTCTCAGTGCCCAAGGTGGGGACAATGTGAGCAATAAGACAAACGAAAAAGTATTGTCCTGTAACATAAACTATACACTAAGTACCCATAAGCCCTAATTAATATGAATAAACGATTGAACAAACAAATACATGAAGGAGAATAGACATATATCTAACAGGGAAGAATCCCAAATGTTCCTTTACCTACCCCCCCCTCAATAGGGGATCATAGCCCCCACTCATTATGGGTTGGCTATGCCAAGTGATCTCCTAACGCACAGTGCAGCATGGTAGAGGAGGGGGCAGGAGATGATGGTAGAAAGCCTAATGAATACTATCTCAGCTAGGGACCAACACCATCAGTAACCAAAGCTGTGCTGATTGTTAACAGGATTGGAAAATAGACACAAGACTTGAAGAGACCTTTCACCATGGAGGATATTCAGATATCAAATTTATTTTTAAAAAATCATGAAAAATGTTTATTGTCGTTTTACAATAGAGAAACTCAAACTAAAGCCATAGGGAGCTCTCACTATAGAGCTAACAAATGAACAAAGCCTTGGAAGAAAGGGTAGACGCTAGGCCATAACTGAAAGATGGGGAGGCTTGGCACTGGGTGGTAGTTCTATGGAGAGAGCAGTGCAGAATGCTGGGCTTGGAGAGCAGGGAAGCTCTCTTAGTTTGGAGAGAAATGGGACATTGGATTGAGTGTTTACTTAGATTAGTGTTATTTATCTAACTCACTCTACTCCATTAAAGAAGTGGTTCTCAAATAAAAGTTTTCCAATTACAAATTTTACTAGGCCTCAGACTCTCTGAGAGAGAGACAGATAAGCAAGAAAAAGAAAAGAATGTCAGGGGTTGGAGAGATGGCTCCAGAGGACGTAGGTTCAAGACTCAGTACGCACATGGTAGCTCACAACCACCTGTAACTCCAGGCCTAGAGGATCTCCTACACTATCTTCTAGTCTCTGTAGGCACTGGATACACATGGTGCAGACATACATTCAAGGGATCAAAATTATTCCACAGTTTTCAGGCAGAGCAACTTTTAATGGTAATAATACCATCTGAAGTACCATGTAACACTTAAACACTTAAAGCAGAAAACAAGAATAATCTATGATTTGGGTAAGTACTTGATATCTTATCAATTTAGTAAATAGGCAGTTAGAGATTCACTAAATACTCTGCAGCAAATATTCCATTTTCTCACCTAGAAAATTATCAAAGTAAGTTTCAAATTCATTGGAGATTTAAATACTCAAAATTAACTCATACATGGTTATAATGATATAGGAGAATATTAATAAAGCCTCAATAGTGAAAGCCACTTGATAAACAAGATCAAAAAGAGGGGAGAAATTAAGATTTAATTATGTAAAGAAATATGATACATGTAAAACAAAATACTCTATATACATTTGAAAGGCAAATAACAAAAAAAATTTATAGCTTGATAGATAAAAGGTAATGCACTCACAATAAACAGTTAGAAAGAAAGATTAGTGTTAATGGCCTTTCAGAAAAGCAAGTTAGGAGAGTGTTCATAAAATAAAGAACATACTGATAAGATGTTTTTAAAGTTTTCAACTCTTTGAGCATCAGGCCTACAAATTAAGAAATAAAATAATCCTGTTGTCTACCAGGATGACAACTCTGGAGTGTGGATGTGTGAAAGTCATGGTTTTATTTATTTATATATAATGTGTGTGTGCATGTGTGTGTGCGTCCATGCATGTATGTGTGTGTGTGTGTGTGTGTGTGTGTGTGTGTGTGTGTGTGTGTGTGTGTGTGTGTGTGTGTGTAGCATATTGTAATTGTTCTTCTGGACCCATGGGTTTCTATTCCTAGAGAATTGCACTAAAAGGGTCACATATAGAAAATATACATATGAAAATATTTCTTTTATTATTATATATAATTTAGAAGCATTTTTACTGCCATAAATAAAATTGATGAACTAAAAAATTATGACTTTTTTTATTTAAAAAATGTCATTTTTATGTATGTATCCTCCTGCTCCTCCTCCATTCTCTCCTCCCAATCCCTCTCAGTCAGCCTTCAGCCTCCTCCTCCTCCCCAGCAACCATCCCCTCCCCCAAAAGGGTGAGAAGCTCCAAGGTGGGTCATCTCAGCGTGGCACATCCACTCCAGGCAAGTCCGATTTCTCATCCCAAAGTCAAGGCTGGGTTAGGTGTTCCTCCGCAGGGAATGGGCTCCAGGGTGCCAGCCCATGCACAGGATGAAGCAAGTCAACCAATAAAAAATGCTTTAAAAATAAAGGTCTGGGGTCTTTTTCCAAGGACCTTTGTTCTATTCTCAGCATCCAGGATCCAATGCCCCCCTTCTGACCTCTGTGGGTACCTGCACTTATGTGTGTGCATGCACACACACACAAATTATAAAATAAATATTTTAAATGTGTAATTCTTGGTATTGAAACACATTTATTTATTTGTTTAATCTAGGTTAAAAGCAGATTACAAAGTAATGTGGCTATTATTTTTCATGTGTGTCCATATATGTACACACATACACACTGCATGCCATATTCTATTCATAGGTCTTGAGGAAAACTCTTGGATAATTATTAATATACTAATAATGTATTTCCCAGCAGTATGTTGTTAATCTGTGAGTTAGCTCAACAGTTTTAAATCTTCTAATTTCTTCTATGCTTTATTTTTTATTACTGTTAAGATATAAATATCTGGAAAAGACCCAGGAATCTGCCCCAATATATTTTTTGCCTCCACAACTGATATAAAAATGTCTCTCTGTGTTTATAAACCACCAGAAAAACAAAACTGTCTGGGAATCATTTTCTGGAGCAAGCCTACTTCTCAGTCTTGGGACAACCCAAAAGAAAAACACAGGGTGTGAAGCAGATAAATAGAAGAAAAATCAGAAATTGATCCTCCCCCAGATACTTGGCTGTTGGCACCTTCCCAGAGGGTAAACAGATAGGCTTCCCTGGGAAGGACTAGAGAATGGACTGTACAAAGTGTTGTAGAGTTTGGACGTTACCACAGTGGCCCAGAAGGAAAGGTCAAGCCTAGCAAGTTCAAGCCCAGCAGAGGATGCCACGTGTTTTTCTACAAAGGACCTACCTTCTTCCATGTGCAGCCTTCTCCCAAACCCATAGTGGAGGAATCCTCTGCCTTGATTTATTTAACAAAATGCCAAAAATATAGACCCTGTGTTCTTTTGTGTGCATGTTGTGTATGTGCATAAACATACGGATATGCATGTGTTTGGGCATGAATGTGGACCCCAAGTGACAACCTTGGATGCTGCTCTTCAGGCACCAGTCACCTTGTGTTTTGAGACAGGGTCTTCTGCTGACCTGGAACTTGTCAGTGAGCTCAGGAGTCTTGTCTGTCTCCCCTTTCCAGTTCTGGGAGGACAAGTGTGCCACTTCACTAAGCTTTTGTGTGGGGGTTCCAGTGATATAATTTAGGCCTCATGTTTATACAGCAAGCACTTTACCAGCCAAGTGATGTCCCCACTCTCTGACCTTGTCTTACTCTTTCATTTTCAAGACTTATGATTTCTGCAGGGAAAACCAAGGTTGACATTGGAATATTATGGACTCTTATGATTTCAGACTTCCTTTGAGAATCTGGTTGAAAACTGAGAACCTCCCGTTGCACACACATCCAACAGAACATTTCACTTGTACTTTCACAGATCTGCAAGTTCCCTGAGCTCAGAGGGTGGGGCTTGGACCAAAAAAAAAAGTTAGCTTAGATCCCCCACTTCCTGACAATGTTAGAAGCCATCAAGAGGAGGGTGAGCCCAGTTTTGTGTTTGCAACTGTCACAGCCCACTCTAGCGACCCACTCCAGTCTGCCCCCATATTCCCATTTGACCCTGAACCCATCCTTCCCAACAACACTATCCATTGTCTACAGTGAACACTGTCTGACTGGAGTTCATACAGGAAATACATCGATCCTTCCTGTCCCCTTTATGCTACATTAGCGCTTACACTTCCAAGTGTTCTCATAAAGGTCTGTGGCTTATGCTTCAACGTTCCTGCTCTGGAAATGTACAGTGGTAGCAGTGTCAGCAAATCTAAATGACAAATTCTGGCTTCAGAAGGGCCTAGTTTAATGACAGTATAGTCTATTGTTTTAAAACAGATCTCACTGAGGCCATACTTCCTGACATTTCACAATGGCACTCCTGTTTTGCAGTCCCTCATAGCAGAGGATTTGGGGTTGTTTAAACTCGGCAACTGTGGGGACTATGTTGTGCATTTGAAAACATACTCATGGACTGCTCACCTGTGAACCCTGGTGCACAGATGCAGGTGCCATTCAGGCCCTCACTGTCGCAGGTACCTCCATTCAGACAGCTGATGTTAGCACAGGGGTCCTTGTACAGTTCACAGTGAGTTCCTGCAGAGAAGCAAATAAGAAAGGGTGACCCATGAAGTATTCTCCATCCCTGTAGCCTTCTATAGGAAGGTGTTTCACCAGCATGTGACAGTATTGGGACAGCCTCTTGGTGTATATGCATGCATGTGTATGTGCCTCTGTTTGTATGTCATATATGTGTGTGCATATGTGTACACATGTATTTGGGCATTTGTATGTACATGCCTCTGGTGTGTGTGTTTGTATGTGTGTTGTGTTATGTGCATGTCAGTGTGCCAGTAAGTGTGTATATTTGTGTGGGTGTGTGTTAATGTCTGTGAATACATGTTTGTATGTGGGGGTGTTTGTGGAGGTGTTTCTATGTGATTGTCTATGTGTGCATGTGTGTATGTGTACAGTATGTGTACATCTTTATGCACATTCTGTGCATCTGTGTACATTCTTGTATACACATGAGTGTGTGTGTCTACTTCTCACTTTAGAATATCATAAAAATGTGCCTTATTAGAAAATAACAAATTTAACTCCTACCCATAGGCTGTACTAGAATATCTTATCTACATTTTCTCTACATGTCTATTACATTTTTTCAACGGCTGTCCCCCATACCCATGCACATATGGGCAGCAGTAATTAACTTTAATGAGTTACAGAGAGAGAGAGAGAGAGAGAGAGAGAGAGAGAGAGAGAGAGAGAGAGAGAGAAGAAAAACATGAAGTTAGGGAGGGGAAGTATTGGGCAGATATGGGGGACAGGAAGGAGTATGGGGTATAGATGATAATATTTTATTGTGTATATGTATAGAATTCTCAGAAAATAAAAAAAAAAAACCCTCAATGGCAAAGGCTGAGTCTCCAAAAGAAACAGAAAATAGTGAGAGACTAGGAAACATTTCAATATTCTTGAATGACAACAAAGGTCAGGTGTTTCAAGCGTCCTGGCTCTACTGGGAAGGGGAGGGGTCTTCATGCTTGGACTTCACATTCAAAAGTAAACCAACACATGCTCAAGTTTCCAGGCACCCTGACGGCAAAGAACCCAAGCCCTCTCTGTGTGCCTTATGTATGATTACTCTTCACTGCAACACCCAGCAGACAGAGGCCCTCATTCTCCCATCTCACAGAGAGGAAACTGATCCTCAGGTGACCCCTATTCCAAGTATCCACTTGCAGGAAAGTTTAGCTCAGACCTGCAGGTAGAGTTCAGCACCCACCGAACAAAGAAGCATAAAGATCTAAGGGGTCAGTAAACTGGCTCAGCAGGTAAAAGGGCTTGCCACCAAGCCTGGGCATCTGAGTTCAACACCCAGGACCCACATGTAGAAGGAGATAACTGATTCCCATAGATATCTTCTGACCTCCGTGTATGTACTTGTGATATACATGTCCACATACAGACATTCACACACATAAATAAATAAACGTAACTAATTGTTTTAGTTCCTTGGGTTGGATAAAAATGGAAAAGTTTGCTTGTGTAAAAGGAAAAATAAGATATGTTTGCACGTATACACACAAATGTCCAGAGTGAAGTTGGATTACTTCCAGAAGAGATTGCTTTGATTTCACAGCTATGTATTTCTGCTCTACCCCCTGCCCTGCTCCTTTTCCACAATACACACATACACACACACACACACACACACACACACACACACACACACACACACACACACACACACACACACAAACTCAATACTGTTTGGGAGGTGAGATATCTGCTGGAAAGCCAGAGTGCAAGATGAATGAAGAGATTTCCCTCCCTCCCTCCCTCCCTCCCGCCCGCCCTCCCTCCCTCCCTCCCTCCTGCCCTCCCTCTGCCTTTTTCTGTTTTCCTCTCCTTATTCCACATCTTTTGGAGTAGAAGAAAAAAATTACATACTGATCTAGGTGAGAATGTGCACAATGAAATGCTCATGCTCCCTGACTGTATCAAGAAAAATAAGCATAAAGCGAACGACAGTGATATGATGCTGATGTTCCCAGCCCTCCGCCCTTCCTCAGCTCCTACTGCACAAGCCCCACCCAACGACTCATTCTGTGGGCTCTGACATCTTTCTGGCCTTTTCCTCACCTTTCTCTGTCACTGCCTAAGAAAGGAGGCGTAAGAAAGGGGAACAGAAGAAAATAATAGCAGAACTTCCTGCCTACATCCGAACAAAAGCCCTCCTAGAGCAGAGCACTTTACAATGACAGCCCTTGATTTTTGGTTCTGCCTTGCCTGCCATATTCAGGTATTGCTCAGCATCATGCCTGGGATTTTTCTCAAGTGTTTTTCAGATCTCAGCCTGTATCTCATTGTCTCATACCTGCAGGAAATAACAGTCACTCATAGCATGATCTCACTCCTTGTCCGTGTCTAGGGCCCTCAAGGGAATCTCCCTGTCTTGGTAATATGAAATCTTCTTCTACATTTGGTGTACAAGGTCTCCAAGTTTCCATCCCTAGACAATGGGAATGTCTACTACACCCGGTGTTTGTTCTCCAACACCACAGAAACCGGGCATGGGGACATACACAAGTGATCCAAACTTCGACAAAAGAGAATTAAAGTTTAAAGTCATCCTTGGCTCCATAACAAGTATAAGACACTGGAGGGAGAGAGGGAGGGAGGGAGGGAGGGAGGGCCTTCCTCAGGGAAGTGTTCACTCATTCAATATCCAATAAAAATGGTCAGCCTTGAAAACATACACATACAAGTAACATTTTATGGACTGAGTATGCTGCGTTTACATATTTAGAAACAATATACATGTATGTGTGTGTATATAAGTGTGTGTTGATATATGCTTACATATATAGTTATATATACAGTAAAAGAAAAAAGAAATCATGAATCTGAGATGGAGCAAAGAGAATGTTTGGAAGGAATTGGAGAGAGAGGAGGGATGAGGAAATGGTGTCATTATATTATCTCAAAACAGATTTTAAAATCAAAATTTATTTCAAAGATCCTAAGTTTTCACTGGGCTGATGAATAGGACAACAAAATGATCCAGCTGTAATATGAAATAAAGTCCCACCAAAGTTCAGAGTGACTTGAATGGCTACAATGAGACTGTGCTCAGTGGGCACCCACAATCACTAGCCAGTCTAGTCAGGTCAATAAAACTAACTACATTTGCCAAATAAGGTCAAAAAAGCAAAATTCTAGGCCAAAATTTATACATTGTATATCTATCTATCTATCTATCTATCTATCTATCTATCTATCTATCTATCTTCTTTTTTTTTTTTTTAAGTCTCACAAAACCCAGGTTGGTCACTATGTAGCCTATAAAAACCTTGAACTTCTGATTCTCCTAGCTCTACCTCTCAAGTACTGGGATTCCAAGGGAATACCATCACAGGTGGGCAATGTGGGTTCCTGGGGATTAAACTGTGGGGGTTTGTGAACGCCACATCCACAGACCTAAAAATCTCCAAAAAGATAGTTAATAAAATATCCCAAATCACAAGCATACATTTTTAACCTTTTGTGTATTAGGATTTCTTTTCCCTTGGTAATAATTTTATTCACTGTTACTTTTCTATTTTGATAGACACCCAAACATTCATTGGGAAATTTTCAGCAGCAAGGCTGGACAAAAGCTCGTCTTTAGCAGAAACCTGATTCCTATGAATTGGGAAGGGCTTACTGTCCCTGGTGCATACTTAAGACACTTGCATTTCTATAGTCTAAGCTTGCTAATCCTCCTATTAAAAAATATAGTTCCATTGCCCTGTAGGTCATTAGAGCAGAGGAGCTTCACACTAGGTACTAAACGTAGATAGTAGATAGATGGCCACAGTTACTCATGATATGCCTAGGTGCTTCTCCTGCTCAAGCCTTCCTCTTGGGTTTAGGGCCACCTTCATGTCTTTCCTGCCAGGATGCTCGCCCAATACTGTCTTAGGCATCCTGACTTCCTGACCAAACAAACATACCTACCATCATCTCTTCCTGGGCTGGACTTCGTCTGAATGAACTGAACTCCTTTGCCTACTCCCAAGACTGATGCCCTTTTGCTAAACTAGGCAAAGCATGTTTAGACATTGTATAATGAAAACTTGCTACAATTTCCATTGTCACAGAATTCCCTGTGTCAAATCCCAATGCGTTCATTCCTCTCCTTGATTCCACACAGATCTCTGAGCACCTTCAGAGCAGAGCACACATCTTAATTCATGGAAGAAACTGCAGCTACAATACCACAACCCTGTCCTCCAAAAAGGAAGACCGCCAGCCAGTGTACTTTGGCTGACATGCAGGTGAGATTGCCAGAAGAATGTGACATCAGTCCAAACTACAAATGGGCCTCAAAAACATCCTATTTTGTCAGGGAAAAATCAAGTCCACACTTCACGCTAAGCCGAGGACTGACATTTGCATCACTCATTGGCAAGGACTAAGCAAGCACAATTATGAAACATGTTTAGTCTCAGGCAAAAATAAACTGCAATTCAGTCAAAATTAATAATTCATACTTCTCAGATTAAGGGATGGACAATGATATTTCTGGAAAATTTTCTATTCCAACAGAGCTCTTTCCTGAATCTAGTTTTAAAATGGTCTAGGCTACAAAGAGTAATGTGCCAAATTAGTTATAATTTACATTTGAGAACTGAAAATCATTTTTTATCTCTCAGAAAAGTAAGCTAGCTAAAGACAATTGACTAAAAATATTCTTGGAGGACTAATGCTGGTTTTTTGTTGTTTTTTGTTTTCTGGTTTGCAATGTCAAGGATTGAACCCAGAACCCTGAGCTTACTAGGTAAGCAATCTACCCCTGAAGTATATCCCTGCCTCAGATGTGTTCTTAGGACTTCAGTTCTACTTTGTAGTATCATGCTGTTTTATTAAAATTCTTCCTTCTTCATGAAGACTTCCCCAGTTTGTCAATTGTTACTGAGCTCACCATCTTCTGGACCATTTCAGAAATTACAGTTGCCATCTCCTTATTGTCCTTTGTACATACCAGCCTCAGCCTGTTCTCCTAGGTAAGCGATAGACAGAGCTGGGAAAACGTGAGCTTAATTCACCTCTGCATGGATCACAGGAGAAGCACACAAAATCCCCAGATTTCTGATAGCTCTTTAAGTAGCATGGAACAAAAGACACAGTTTTACTCAAAAGTAAATGAATAAATAAATATCATTGCTTCAACAATAAAGGTATGATGTGATCACACCTTTACCATGGTGATATAATTTCTGAGATATCACCCACTCCAAAAAATTCAGGAAATATAAAAGTTAAATGGACTATGATAAATGATTCTACCATGAACAGTTTTGTCCATTTTCTTTATAGCAGAAAAATTAATAATTAACCAATACTTGCTTGGGATTCTTGATGGCAAAGATTATTTACTGTTTGTGTATGTTAATTATTGGTATTCTATTTTCATTATTAAAAACTGAAGTGCTTTCTTTCTAAATTTAGTCACCAAGAATCCCAAACAAGTATTGGTTAATCATTACATTTATTCTGCCATAAAGAAATAAAATAAATACAACATGAAGCTATACCTTGACTTTTTGACATTCTGAGGCAATGAACACTAAACAAAAATCATTTTAGGCCCATCCATTTTTAACAAGCTTTAAAATTGTGGAGAAGTATAAATCACCATGTTTATGGCTAAAAGGTAGCTTGAGTCCATCAATGTATAACATTGTCTGACAATGTCATGTCTCATTGTAGAAACTTACATTTTCTTTCTCTACCTTTAGATATTTTAATTTTGATAATTTCACAGTGCATACACTGTGTTTACATCATTTTCAGCTCCTTCTCTTCCTCCTCTGTTCTTCTTGATGTGGGTGACAGGCAATACGAGAAACTTACATCTTACGTGCTCTAATTAGACCTCTTTATTTAATTAATGTGACTAACAACAGATTCTTTTGATTGTTCTGGGCTTTGCCATAGTATCGATTGAACCCAGGAGCTTGCACGTGCTAGAGGAGCATTCTGTCTCTGAGCCACATTCCCAGCCTAAGCAATAGTTCTAAGTAAACGCAGCTACTGAGAACTTGAAGGCTTCAGAAAACTGGAAGAAGCTAAGCTGCCGCTGCTATTGGGGATCATGATGTCAAGAGCAAGGAGCGGAAATCTGACGCCAGTAAGGGATGGGACACAAGGCCCAATGAAATTGTTGAGAAAAACAGAAAATGGAAGAGATCAGAACACAGGCTTGAAGGCCAATACTTCAGACAGAGGACAAGGAAGCACAGGAGTGGATGAGGACAAAGAGGAAAGACCTGGGAAGCTAAGGATGGAGATCTAGAACCTAACAGCATCCATGGAATTTCAGGAGCAAGGACTAAATGAAGACAGGAAAAGTGAGGGGGGCAAGAGTGAGTTGCAGGCAGAAGCAGTGACATGGTGGGGGTCAGTGATCAATGGACAAATGACACCAAGTCAAGAAAGGGTGGAGGGGAAGACTCATGGCTGTCACAGCAAAGTCTTCAATGTGTTTCCTGTGGGTTTTCCTGGACAAGATCCAGCAGAAGATGGTTAAGAAACAAATACAAAGGAAGGAAACAGAGGTGCTATGCAGACCAGGCTTCAGGACACTTGGAAGGAAAACAGAAGAGGGAAGGAACTGTAAGTAGAGGACTGCTTATTGTCATCGTTCATGGATAGTATACTGAGATGTCTGAGAACATTTGGTTTCTGTTTAGCCGGCTATGTTTTCTAGCACGGTTAATTATTAAATTCCCTAGCTTCCAGGCTTTGTGTTGGAAGCACCTTTTTCTACTGAGCCATCTTTCCAGTCCAGTTTTAAAAATTGCTTAAATTTTATTTTCTCTCAGTTGAATTCATATGCAATGTGATCTCCTATTCTGGCTACCATGCTTTCTTTGCCAAGAACGACGATGTCCTCGAACTGTGAGCCACAATAACCGTTTCTTCCCTAAACTGCTCTTGTCACATCAAAGAGAAAAGTAACTAATATAGAAAACTTGTACCAAAAAAAATAGAACCATTTCTGTAATAAATCTGACCACGTAGTTCTTGGGGCCTTTGAGGCTGGTTTACAAGATGAACATGAAAGAGTTTGGAATTTGGCACTAGCAAAGCCATGGAAAGCTATGAACAGAGTTTATCAGGACATGAAGGCTATGAACAGAGTTTATCAGGACATTCCACCAGGAATTTAGAAGACCAGAATGTGCAGAGAGGGGTCGGCCATGGAGCCTGGCTCATGAGATTCCAAAGGGAAACAAAGACTTCCAGAAACACTGGTTTGAAAACCATTTGTGTTATATTCTGATAAACAAACTGGCTGCATCCATTCCTTGCCCTGAGGACTTTAGGGAGACTGATCTCTAAGTTAGTAGATTAATTTGTTTGGCAGGAAAAAAATCAAGAAAGGATAGTGTTTGAGGTGTGGTATGGCTAGGGTTTACTCCTCTAATCCCATCTATAGAAAGCTGTGCCTTGAGAAAATGCTAATTTGGTTGAAAGACATTAGCTAATCTGTGAATACCATTGACGAGAAGGTCCCCTGACCAAAACCCACTGGCCAGGTAAGATATGTGAGTAACTCTGCTCCAAAGGGGGCAGGCTTCATTCTAAACTGGACAGCACTGCTTCACGCATCAACTACATGGTACTGGTTCTGAGTTCATGGAGTTTGGGGCCAAAGTCCCAGAAAGCCATTAACCCCAGGCAATAAATGACAGGATTGGAGTTCCTGCAAGGAGGCACTGAGAGGCCACAGAATGAAGCTGTGAAGGTGAAGCCTAAATTACAATTGTGAGGTGTTTGTGCTCCAGCAACAAAAAAAGGTAAATAATGCATTATCTGCTCCTAGGGAGGAGGTTTTTTAATAGGCATGTGTGATTCCTTTGCCTCATAGAGACTTGATTAAAATTATGTAGAACTTTACTTTGGCTATTTAAATCCCCCTCCATGAGCCCTTGTGATCTGCCCCATGTAATTTCCTCCCCCTGAATATTAAACTTCTATTCCAGAGCATATTAGAAAGTTCAGAGCTTTTTGAGACACATTTAAAGTTTCTAATCAGTTTAATTGGAGCACTTATCCTATCTGGGACTACCCTGACTGGGGAGGCCATTAAGGGGATGCAGGCCTTTGCTGACATTGAGAAATTAGAGCATCAGGGAAGAAGCAAGCTCTCATGGATTGTACAGCTGAAAGGAAGAATGTGAATTCTGTCTAGTCCTAAAGATCTTCACAAGCTTATCCTTCTGGATTCCAGCCTTAGCTTAGAGCTCAGGCTGTTCTATGAACAGTAGCCGAGGGACCTTGGGCATGGTGCTACTTAAGCCATGCTTGGACTGACAGACCTAACATACATTCAAAGCCATATTGTAAGTCACTAGAATGCTGTAAGGCTCCGGGTGGCAGCAGCTAGCTAATATAGCAGTTATGCCTATTCTAAGACTTTCCTCACCATTAAACTATCATAGTCACATTGCTCTCATCCATCTGGGTCACTCCCTGCATTTAAATCAGTCTTCCCACATCCCTCCTGTTCTTCCTCTTCTACTATCTAAGAGTCTCCTGAGGACACTTCTTACAAACACAATCCCAAAGAGGGTACGTGATATCATAGTTTCTGAATTATTGAAATGTATGGCAAATTCTTTTTTGTATGCATGTGTGTATGTACATGTGCATGTCGAGTGTATGCAGGGTACATGTGTATGCATGGGTATCAGCCTCAGAAATGTCATCTAACTCATTTGAGATAAGGTCTCTCATTATCCTTTAATCCATCGAATTAAAGACTGGCCGACCTGTGAACCCCAGTGAGCCTCTTGTCTCTGCCTCCCCAGGTCTAGGACTACAGAAGTGTATCACAACGCCTGTTGTTTTTATGTGGCCTCTGGAAATTGAATTCAGGTCCTCACTTTGCAAAGTAAGCACTTTACCAACTGAACTATCTTTCTTTTGTCCAAAATTTAGGTGGTCCTCTAACTGCCACCCCCCATCCTTTACCATTCCAAATATGGCTGCCATGCTGCCCATTCTCCCAGTCCTCTCTGTGTTTTGTATGCAACCTACACAACACATGAAAAATCTTATAGAGTGTTCTGTGTAGCCTAGAAGTTAAAACTTCTACCAGGACATCATAGCTTTCACATTATGTCATTGGTCACTCTGAATCTATCCCACTTGCAAGCCAAGTTTCTTCCTCTCACTGAGGTTCTGTATAGTCACTTGGTGCAAGCCTTGTTTTGACCTGTTCTTCTCCTTCTGGAACATCTGCCTTCAAAATCCTTGAATCTTTTCACCATAGTAACCATTTTTTCTTCAAAGATCTCTATCACCCCATACTTCTATGTCTATAAGGAAATGGTTCTACCTTTGTACTCTCTAGATTCAAATTGAATCCTAAGTAAGATAACTCACTTTTAAATTTCACTCTTAAGTCGTTAGAGAGTCAGTTTTTCTTCTTCTTTGGGTAGTTGGTATGGGCTTCTTCTCTTGAATGTGCTGGAGGAAGGCATCAATGCAAAAGGGTGACACTGGATTGACAGCCAGCTGAGTTCTGTCTTTTGTATCCGAGAGTAGAGGCACCTCTCAGTCTGGATTTCTTAGGGCTCACTGGTGTGAACAGGATAAAAGCATTCTATTCTAGCCACATAAGAAAGGATGAAAGGCCTCTAGACTATGCAACTCTCTTCAGAGCAGCCAGTGTCTATGAACTAAGGTGATGACTGTGCCTCCTGTGTGTGGTACATTCACAGCATACTCTTCAAATCCATGAACTCAGGAGTCCTTTGCATCCATCAGCCATCAGTTTAGGATCTCAGCTCACCTTGGAATCAACTTCTGACTATAAGCTGAACTTCCCAGCTCCTATGACATCTCTTGAGAACGTCATCTTCATATGACCTTTTCCCCTCCAGGGATCAAGGACATTGGAATGAACTTCATATCCTCTCTTTCTAGATGCATCACATTCTTACAGTGGAAGATGCATCTATTTATACGGTAAAGGGAACATTCAGCACTGCAGATGTACAAGCAGCAAAGTAATTAAGGGGAACCTCTCAGACAGACAGAAGCTCCTAATTCAGAGCACACAGAGAAGCATTAAACTTATGCAGAATGAGCATGGCCAGCTGACATGGGACAGATTAAGGTTATAGCTACTGTCATTTCATATACGTCTACAGAGAGGAGTTTGCAAAGGCATGCCTGAGAATGTGTCAGAAATGCAAAGTCTTGAACCCCACTTTAATCCTAGAATTAAAAACTGAAAAGTTAAGGTACCAATGTGAACTCACTTTGAGAGCCATGGCTCACAGCAGGGGAGGGGAGATGGAGGAAGGAGACTGAGTATATTTGAAGATTTTACACATAATAATTTTCTTTACACTATAGAGGAAGAGCTAGGCATGTGTTTGGAAAAGGGGGTTTGATACAGGGCTTCTGAAGAAATGTTGCAATTTTAAAACAACAGCATGGACAACACTGAGAATGTATGGAAGCTGCATGGGGAAAGTTAATGTCAGAACCTTTGAAGTTCCAAGGACATTGGTAGGCTTTTAAATGCAACTATCTTTTTCTTGTTTAGTAAGGCCAGTGTGAACTAAAAGTCAAAGAAGAAAAGACAGAAGAATATACATACTCAGGATATATCTGCTTAATGATTTTTCTAATTATAGAAATGAGATCTGCTCCATAAACCAAAGAATATAGTTTTTGTTGTTTGAAGCCTATTGCCTGTACCAACTCTATTACTGAAGGATCTGGAAAGCTCTGTAAGTATTATTGGCTAAAATCCATTTGAGAGCTCTGTCCAGGCTAAGCAGACCTGGACAACTAAGATGAGCTAATTAAACTGCTAGAGTCATTATTTTTTCATTCTTTCCAGAATCAAAATGGATTTCCTCTTCTTCCATGCTCTGATAGATCCCCAAGCTGAAAATCCATAAAAATAAGCCAACATGTCTGTCCTCATGGCTTTGAGGAAGTGGATGCTTTTGGTTTTCGGTGGGTAGCCCATTCCAAACCAAGCAGCAGATAGGCTGAGCATAAAGACCTGGCCAGCTTTAGCTGCATCCAGAGCCCTCACTGAGTCCTTCAGTGTGTGTGTAAATCTGTGAAGCTTTCCAGAAAGATCATGAGGAGGAGGTGGGCCCATGGAAGAAGCAAGAAGAGGCAGATGGAGGATGTCGAGTACACAGTGAGAAGTTGAGAGGTTAAGGGGGTAAAAAAGTAGGGCTACAAAAGCATTTCAAAAATCTGAAACCAGCCCTGATGTTCTGGCTTAGGGAACTGTGCAACAGCCAGCAAGCGGCATTCACAGTGCAGCTGCCATGGCCTGTGGCTCTCAAATTTGAGCATCTGGGCTTAAATGGAGCCACACCATCCATACACCATGGCTAGAAGCCAAGGTTAAGGCAGAGAGAAGGGATTTAGGAACCAAAGTACACTTGCTGGCTCATGACGGATAACATTTCCATCTGCCTTGCAGGGCTGCCAGCAGGATTCAATGAGTTGATGCCTGTGCACACTTAGAATGTGGTCCACACACTATAACTACCTCATCAATATCAGCTGATCTTCCAGAGTGACATTAATGGGCATCCAATCAGATGAACTAACATATGCTTCCCAACTGACTTGTTTAATAAGGACTCACATTTTGCCAATACATGAGAGTCCCTCTCCTCCGCCACCAAGGACATACTGTTTTTACCCGACATGCCATGGAGAAGAGTATACTTTTTCTTTCTGGCTCCCAGCCATAACCTTTGGCCTGCCTCTGCCAACATAGATTAACAACTCATTCAGTGTCTACCTTTATATGAGTTCAACAGAAATGCTTATAAGAAAAAGAAAAAGGAAAAGCCTTTCTCACCTTATCTGAAGGGAGTCTGAGGCTTACAAATGAGTCTCCGGGGACCCATCCACCATCCCAACCTCAGGATTTGGCTTTGATTATAAACAAATACATGCTCCAACTAGGAGTTTACATGCTAAGTTGAGAGTTCCATGTGATGAGGTCATTCATAGCCAAGAAATCATGAGAAGTGAATGGCTCACCTTTGTATTCTGCTAGGCACACACACTCATAACCATTGACGAGGTCCCTGCAGGTGGCAGCATTCAGGCAAGGAGTAGACAAGCACTCATTGTATTCTTCCTCGCAGTAGAGGCCATGGTAACCTGGGGGACAGAGATGAAAAGCTGTTGTCAGATGCAGCCCATAAAATCCTACATTCTGCTGATCTGCAAAGATAAACAATACTCAGGGCCAGACTATGGGGCGAGGCAAAAAAGACATGAGGGGCCAGGTCCTTGGGGGTACATGGAAATGTGAATTGTTGAGAAGCACAGTTCTTCACAAATGTTTTTCACAGCCCCAAGAAAAGAAAAAATAGTCCCCTTAGCCACCTACTGGCCTCACCGTTGTGATTCCAAGGCTTTGGGCATTGGAAAAGTCAGACACCAAATGTATTAACTCTGGCCATAAAAGACATTGAGAGTGGAAGCGTTTCCAACACATGGTGACAAACTGTTCCTTTCAAGGACAATTTCCACACTATTTCTACTTACTAGAGAAATGCATTTATCTGAAGAAAATGTTAAAGAAGGAAGCTTTCTTTTTCCCTCTAATCCAAAAAGAAAATGAACTCAAAGAGATCTAATCGAAGTTCCTTTCGAGATGTGAGCTTGTTTTGCCATTGTTTACTTGCTTGCTTAAAAACACAAATCTATACGTTATATGATTTCAAATTGTACCTAATTTTTTAATTACTGGAAAAGAATAGGAACCAAGAAAAGAAACCCATTTTTTTTTAAATGAAAACAGCATTTATGCTTCTATTTTGTAAAACAGGTGTTTATTCTACAAGACAAGAAGACACTATTCTCTGAGATGAGGCATTATGTTGCTTCCAACTTTCAAAAGCATGTGTTATTGCCAATTTGCTATGAAACCAGGCCATTTTTGTCTGGCTCTGTCCAAACAATGAGAACCATGTGAGTGCTTTCAAAATTTCCTCTGCCTGTGTTTGTTCTGAATTCAGATAAGCAGAAAAAAAAAATAAATAAACCTTTGCCCAAGTGGGAATTGGAATTGCTGGTTGTCACCACCCTGCATCCCAGTCTTTCAGACACACAGAAGGCCCTCGAACTCAGAGTTCCATTCATTCGACGCTGTTTCTTGTGCCTATCACAAAAGTAGGTTAAGCTCATATTTGCATTATTAATAGAGCACTTTGCAACTGTGTTACCATCCCAGTTATTTTTGAACCACTTTCCAAATTTAGGTAGTGATCATGGTTCCTTTGAGGCAACTTGACCTACCTAAGACAAATACACCATAGGCTTTTTCCTTCCTTATCGTACTCTTTGTAATCTTAGAAAAGCATTTCTTGAGAGTCTTTATCAGGTTATCTCAGCCAATTAGATAACAGGGTCATAGCTAACAGTGATTTTTGTCCCCTTAGAGGACATTTGGCATTTTGTTATCATGACAGGTCTGGGGTGCTGTTTCTGGCATCAACTGAGAAGAGCTGGCTCAGCATCCAACAGTACCCAGGCATGAAAGTTTTGCATAAAAAGTCTTTAGCATGCAATAGCCTATAAGAAGAATCCATCCCAGGCTGTTTGGGAAAATAAAGGTTTACCGAGATGCTGCCACATCCATCCATATATGTGTTGTCTTTACCTGTTTCAACTGTTACAACACAAACCCAACAGCTTTCCAACAGTAAACAGTTACAATCTGACACTTAATAGAATAAGCCAGTATCATGGCCTATGCTTTTTGATGTCATGTCCCAGAAATCATTGCCAAGAACTAGGAAGGATTTCCTAGCTACTTTCTTCTAATAGTTTTGTAGTTTAACAACATATGTTAAATCACTTTTTTAAAATAATATTTTTTGTGTGTTAAGAACATTAGTAATGGTGGACAGGTATGTGAAGGGATCATCAACATCACTAATGATCAAGAAGTTAAAAATTAAAACTACATCGTGAAACCATATCACACCTGTTAGGATGCCCATCTGCAAAAGAAAAACAACAGAGAATTACAAGAATTGTTGAATGAAAGAAATTGGAACCCATCAATTTCCTTTCTTGTTGCTGTGACAAAATACCAGGCAAAAGGAACCTAAGAGAGAAAGGATTTACTTGGCTCACGATTCATGAACAAAGTTTATTATTGCCTGAAAGATATGGAGATAGGGACTCAAACAACTTAGTAACACCTACAGTAAAGAGCAAAAAGCAATAAATTAATGTTTGCCTGCTAGGGCTCAGCTTACTTTCTCCATTCTTATAAAGCTCAAGATCCCCTTCCTAGGGAATGGTGACACCCACAATAGGCAGGTCTTCATACTTCAATTGATGTGATTAAGATGCTCATTGGCTAGCCTTACTTAGACAGTCTTTGACTGAGACTTTCTTTCTAGATAAGTCGAGATTATATTAAGCTAACAATTAAACTTAACCTTCACAGAACTCTGGTAAAATGTTGGTAAGACCATAACATGGTACAGCTGGATGGAAATGAAAACACAGGTTTTTAAAGAGTTAAAAACAAAAATGTTATATGATTAGGCTATCCTGTTTTCTGTGTATTTATCCATTAGAATTAAAAGCAGAACCTCAGAAAAATATTAGCACTCGTCCATCCATGGCAGCACTATACATAATACCAAAAGATGGCAACAACCTACGCATCCACCAACAGCTGAATGACTAAAGGACATGTGCTGTGTCCACACAGCAGAATGCTATTTGGGATACAAGAAGAAGGAAATCTTATCATCAGCTACAACATGAAACATCAGAAATAATTCTAGGTATGACAGAAGGACAGTCTGCACAATCCTACAGTTAGAAGTCAAACTCACAGAAGCAAAACATAGAAAGGAGGTTTCCAAGGGTATGAGAAGGGGAAAATGGGAACTGCTGGCCAATGTGTGGGATAAGGTAAATAGACTGATGTGCAGACGGTACACACTTCTGCAATCAACCTTTAAAATCATGTTAACGAGGTAGACTGCATATTGTATGTTTATCATCACAATAAATAATTTTTACATATAATAAACTATGAGCCAGGGAGATAGCTCCATGTAAATTGTTTGCCTTGTAAACACAAGAACCTGAGTTTATTTCCTAGAACTCACATTAAGAAAAAAATTAAAATTAAAAGAGTCAGGCATGGTGTCACACATTTGTAAACCCAGTGCAAGGGAGGTAGAGACAGATGGATCCCTGAAGTTTGCTGGCCAGCTAGCCTGGCCTACTGGGCACATTCCCAGCCAGCAAGAGACCCTGTGCGCTGGCTAGTTTTCTATCAACTTGACACAAGCTATACACATCTGAGAGGAAGGAATATTTGATTGAGAAAAATAAGATCAGGCTGTAGGATCTTTGGGGTCTGGGCTCCAAGATGACCAAAAAGGAAGGGACGGCATCAAAAGGGGCCTGAGCCATACACAGCCAATCGCTGCATAAACTGTGCCTGATGCATGCCCAAGGTCATGGCCATTAAGAAGCTGATCATTTGGAACATTGTAGAGAATGCTGGTGTCAGAGGTATAGCCAAAGCAAGCGTCTTTGATGCTTATGTGCTTCCCAAACTCTACATCAAGCTGCATTACTATGTAAGCTGCACCATTCATAACAAAGTAGTCAGGAATTGATCTCTGAAGCCTGGAAGGATCAAATACCCCCACCACAATTTAGACATGCTGGTACTACAGCTTGACCTTCACCAAAGCCCATGTAAAGAAGAGGCTTCATAAGGACAAAAGAAGAAACACTTTGGAAAAATAAAAATGGAAGCTGTACTTTAAATATATATGTGTGTATATATCAGGATGTAGGCGAACATATAGAACATTTTCTTGATTGGTAATTGATGTGGGAGGACCCAGCCTATTGTGTATGGGATCATCTCTGGGCTAGTGGTCCTGGGTTTCATAAGAAAGCAGGCAGAGCAAGCCATGGAGAGCAAACCAGTAGAAGCATTAACCAAATAATTCCTTTTCACTTCAGCTTGCTTTTGGTGATGGTATTTTGGTATTTCATCACAGTAATAGTGACTCTAACTAAGATGCCTTGTCAAAAAAAAAAAAAAAAAAGGCAGATTATTCCCTGTGGGTTAACATAATCAGCCTCTACACTCATGGACAGATGTGTACAAGTATCTGTACACACATACAGAAAGAAAATTGAGTGTCTTTGGACTGCTTTTTCTAATTATAAGGTTATTTTATGAGGCTAGGGATATAACTGAGTTGGTTGATTGCTTTGCCTGGCATGCTTTAGGCCCTGGGTTCATTTCCACACCTACAAAAAGGGCCTTTCTCTGCCCATCTGAGGCTGTCCTGGGTAATACTGCTCCAACTGTTTGCTCTCCCAGCATCTTTTACCATTCAAGAAGGATAATATATGGCTCGACACGTATCCTTGTCCTCTAAAGTGAGGTGTCATTTACACTGACAAAAAATCCAAAGCAAGTTTCATCAAATTATCCATAATTATTTTGTAATTTGCAAATAGCACAATTATCTTCCAGTAGCATCATAAAAGCAAATGTGGAAGTTATTTTACAGATATAATTAAGCTGCTGATGCTTTTCTTGCTTGCCCGGTTGAGGGTAGGGGTAAAGGTTTCATATTCTAAAATTGTCTGTTCAGAGACAGTAACATTTAAATGCCTTTACAGAAATGTCAAGGCACCCTTTACACTAGTTGCCAAAGAGTCCTAAATTGTACTGTTTGAATTAAAAAGCTTTCCTTCTAAAAGCCCTGGGAAATGAGGCGGCCACCCCCTGCTGATAATTAATTCAGGCAAACAAATTACCCCAAGGCAGTAAGCCCAGGGTTTGAAACCTTTGGCTAATCCAAGGAATTAAAAAATAATGATAATAAAACAAAATAATAGAAGAGGCTGGAGAGATGGTTCTGTGGATAAGGACACTTGCTGCACAAGCCTAGGGACCTGAGTTCGGAGCCTACACCCATATTTAAAAAAAAAAAAAAAAAAAAAAAAAAACCCAATGTGGCAACACATTGTGTGACTCACTGAGGCTTATTGGCCACCAACCTAGCTCCAGGCTCATTGAAAGACCCTTTCTCAGGGGAATAAAGCAGAGAGTGATGAAGCAGGCCACTAGGAGTGGGTATGCATGCATGGAGGGAGGGGGCACAAGCAAGATCTCCAGATCAGGTAGACTGGATGTTCTGCAGAGATGGCCTGTTTTGCCCTTGCCCACACTCCCAATGCTTGGGCCACAGATAGTCACTGCTTGCTTGCTGTTCCTGGCTCTTTCTGTGGGTTCTGGGGATCTGAACTCAAGTCCTCAAGTATGTGCAGCCAGCACTTTCCAACTGAGCCATCACCCCAGCCTTTCAATGTGAAGTCTACTCTACACTCAGCCGATCTCCATCCGATGATGTGGAACTATCTAAAATCATCAACTGAGTTCTTCACACTTCCTCCTCTACTGGAACAGAAGGCTGAGACTGTAACTCAGTGTTCACAGCCATACCAGAAGTTTCTTGGACAGCAAATCTACCAAATCAGAACAGTTTTACTGAATCCAAAATGCTCCCGACACCTCACATGTGCCCATGACATTCTAGGAGTCCCAGGTACCCAGACACAAAGCTACATAGCAAGCTCTCTACCCACAAAGTTCTAAAAGTCCAGTAGCTTTGGTGTCAAGTCCTGTGGTGGTTTACATGAGAATGACTGCATAGGCTCATGCATTGAATGTTTGGTTCCCACCAGGTGCACTATTAAGGAAGGATTAAGAGGTGTGGCTTCTTAGAGGAGGTGTGTCACTGAGGATGGGCTTTGAGGTTTCAAGAGCTCACACCAGACCCAGTTTCTCTTTTCATATCTCTTGCCTGAGGATCAGAATGTAGGTTCTCAGCTTCTGCTCCAGTGCCATACCTGCCTGCTACCACACTCTCTGTCATGATGGTCATGAACAAACCCTCCCAAAACATAAACAAGCCCCAATTAAATGTCTTCATGTTATAATCTGCCTTGGTCATGGTGTCTCCTCACAGCAATATAATAGTAACTGAGAGAGGCCCTTTACACTGTGTTGTTGAATCTATGTCAAAAACAGAAAGGAAGTATGTATTCAATTAGTAGAGTGTTTTACCTATCATGCACAAAGTCCTTGGATTCCATCCCTACCACCACATGAACTGGGTATGATAGTAAATACCTATAATCCTATTACTGGAGAGCAGAGGCAGGAGGATGAAAAGTCCAAAGTCATCCTCAGCTACACACTGAGTTCAAAACCATAGGCCTAATGAATCTTGTCCCCAAAACAAAATAGCAAGAACAAAAGGACCTAACTACTCCCAATTTATAGGGAGAAAGTAGGGGTAAAGAAGTTGACCAAGGCCATACACTAAATGCTATGTGCTCTTCCTACTTCTCTGTACTGACCCAAAATACATAGTCCAGTGTATCTATCTGCTAGGGCAGCTGTAACAAAACAATGGGACTAGATCAGTTAAATAACAGAAACTTAACTTTCACAGTTCTGCAGAATGGAAGTCCAAGAACAAGAGCATCAGGTTGACCTGTCCTTGGCTGGCAGGTGGCCACCTCTTGCTGTGTCCTTGGACAGCCTTTCCACAACCTTTGAACATTGCTAGGGTATTCCACTATAGTGATGCATTACAACCTCACCCTTGGGACCCTATTAAACTCTAATGACCTCTTTATGTGTGTATGCATGTCTATATAGAGTGCCCATGTTTGCACATATGTGCAGAGGCTTGAGGTCAACCTCAGATGTCATTCCTTGGGACTGTCCACTTAGATCTTTGAGACAACATTGCCTGGCTGGCCAGTAAGCCCCAGGGATCCACCTGGCACCACCACCACTGGCATCCCCTTCCCCAGCACTGTGTGAGCCATCAGGTAGGTTCTGAGATTAGGCTCAGGTTCTCAGGTTTTCATAGCAAGGACTTCCTACATGAGTTGTCTCCCCCGCTTCTTTCAACACCTCTTTAAGGGCCTATCTCCATAGATAACCATTCTAGAGCAAGAGCTCCATAGCATCTCAGCTGAGGGTTTCCTAACTAATGCCTCTGCAGTCCTCTCCCCTTATCTGGAGTTTTAGTTTTCACAGTTTCATTATCCCATAGTACATTATGGCCTGAAAACCTTACACAGAAAGTTACAGAAATAAACTAGCCATAAGTTATAAAGCGCATGCCCTTCTCAGTACTGTTGGGGATCTCTAGCTTAAGGCCCCATCTACACTCCTCCCATTCCAGACCCTGCCTCTCAGAAAGCTGACAAGGGCCAGCTCCTCCCCTGGGCTGCTCAAGACCATGCCTACAGGCTATTTTAAGATTTGGTTGCTAAACCTGCCATGGCTTTCTCTCTCCTGCCTTCCCAAGCCACCCAGGAGTTGCTTTGCTCTGCTAACCTGGACTAATCGACTTATTACATCGGTGGTGTTACTCACTATCAGGGATTTAAATTTTTTAAATGCCATCTCTCTTTATTCTGTGTGGGACATGAATTATGCCAGTGTACCCATGCTGAACCCCATAGTACAGCCTGTCCTCTGAATCTGTAGATTCCATACTCAGGAACCCAGCCTACCACAGCTAAATCCTATTTGGAAGAAAAATTGTATTAGACTAAACATATACAGAATTATTTTCTTATTATACTCCCTAAATAATACAACAGAACAACCATTTATATACTGTTTACATAATATTAGGAATTATGAACCATCTAGATATGGTTTAAAAATACAAAAGAAAAGTATATAGATTGCATGCAAATACAATATTATTTTCTACAAGGGAGTTGAGCAATTCTTCAGATCTTCGATGTTATATGTGTGTTGGAGCAATGTCCTGCAGACATTGAAGAATAACCACTTAGAAAAAGTTTGGCACATGGTGTCAGGCCATCCACTGGAGACCCTGGAATATATGCAAATATAAGTGGGGGCTGGAAATAGGACACTCTGCTGATACTGTGGAGTTTGTCACACATGACTGTTGGGCGCTTTCCTGTGAACTGTCAGGTGTTTGGCACAACCCTGACTCCTACAGCCTAGATTCCAGCTGCATTCTCACTCCAGATGTGATGACCAAACTATCCCCAGTCATTGTCAGATGACAAAAATTTGTTTTGAGAACCACCATCCTAAGGTGAGGTAGATTTGAAGATTTGGAAGGAGCTAGAGACATGAAGCAAAGAGTGAACAAGAAATTATCAGAAACAGAGAGACTTAGTGTCAGTCCCCACTTTTCATCTGCCACTGAAATCTGGTTATAATACAGCCCCGGGTGACTCCCTCCAGCAGCACAAGAAGAGATGGACACTGGATTCGTCTGGGACTCAGCTTATACCAACCAATAGGATTACAGCAAAAGAAAGCCTAATACCCCTCTTAGTGGTTCTGAGTTACTGAGGAGTCTACCGCAGTACTGCACTGGGATGATGTGATGCTAACTCTTGATAGCTGACAGTGTTAGGAGATGTTTCTAGGATGAGTAAAGCATGTATGTAGGAGGACATTATCAGAGAAGCTGGACAAGGGAAACAAAACATCTGAAGGAAAAGGACTGGCCCTGAATGTAAATAAAACCACCCCAAAGGCAGACAGATGGACTAAGAGAGGAAACTAAAAGGTGTCTTAGTTACTGCTCTAGTGCTGAGAAGAGGGCTCTTCTGAAAGGCGAGGCGACCAAAGCAACTCTTATGAAAGAAAGTATTTCACTGGGGGCCTGCTTACCATTTCAGAGGGTGAGTCCATGACTATGAGGGTGCTGAGAGCTACATCCTGGTCTACAGAGAGAGAGAGAGGAAAGAGGGGGGGAGGAGAGAGAGAGGAGAGAGGAGAGAGAGAGGAGAGAGGAGAGAAAGAGAGGAGAGAAAGAGGAGAGAGAGGAGAGAGAGAAGAGAGAGAGAGAGAGAGGAAAAGGGAGAGAAGAGAAAGAGAGAGAGAAGAGAGAGAGCGAGCACTTGGACCTAGCATGGTCTTTTGAAACCTCAAAGCCAACCCCAATGACCATTTTCTTCAATAAGGTCACAACTTCTACACTTTTCAAAGAATTCCACTCAGCATTCAAATATAGGAACCTACAAGGGCTATTCTTACTCAGATCACCACATACAGGAAGCCAGTCATTGCATGCAAGCTCTCCCTAAAAAGGTGAACTTAATGCTGCCAGTGCCCATGGACATCAAACAACAGTTTCTTCAGTTTTAATGCAGCCTTACACCAGTGAACCCTCCAAGGAGTTCCTAGGCATTTGGTGTCATCATGGGACTGCATAAGGTAGCTGTCTGAAGTAAAGCTGGTGAGTTTTCTGTTTCTCCCACATCAATAGCCATTCTGGACTATCCCATCTTCCAGTCAATCCAAAGACTGCTAGTTCTGTACCTCCAGGGAACACTGAGAATTAGGGATGGTCTGACCTCATCTACCCCAGAAAATGGGCTGGTGGAGCCATTTTCCAAGAAGGGCTACCCCTACTTTTCAGGCAAGGAGACCACAGCCCAGCATGCGTGACTGGCTCAGCAGCTCAACATAGATGTGGTGGAGGAAAGAACACTCCCAAGCATCTCCTGCTCTGGTCTGAAGTGGCTTTCACCCTACTTGCTCCACTGGAAAGCAAGACCTCCCACAGTCAGCTTTTCGCCTTCCCCCACAAGCTCCGCCTCATTTCCGCCTCATTTAAACACTGGTGTGAGATGGCTGTGGCCCACACTGTTTACTCCTTAGCTCTTTTCTTCACCAGGCCTATCATGTTGTCACCCTCTAAAAAAATCCAAAACTCTAAGGCTCTAGTTGTAGCCAGATGGCTTTCACACATTGTGTGACAAATTCCAGAAACTCATCCATTTCTGTCACCTTGGGGGAAGAAGTAGGTGATTCGTGCTTCATGCTGTCTCCAAGAAAGAAACCTGGTAAGATCACCCAAACCCAGCAGCTATACAGCCAGGCCAAACAGGCCAAGCCTTGCTGCTCAGACCCCAGCTCCACCCAAATTCAGGGCAAAGGCAGCTTGAAAGGACTTTTTAACCTGTGTTTGCTTTGTAGTCAAGCTTCAGTGAGTGAGACATGAGTGGGGAAATTTCTTTAAGGGACACTTTAAATTTTTCCCTCTTTTCAGTTCGAGCAGATAGATGAAAACATTTATGGCTTAGATTCAAGTCTAGGCCAGTTCCGAGAAAATCAAATCCTCCACCTCACTTAAGGTAGTTAAGAGGCAATGCGTGAAGGACATAATCCCATTATGTTAATAGGTATGATGGTGAACTTTCAAATGAAACTCACTTAAAGTAGGGAGCCTAGGGATACTGACAGATGTTGGGTGATGCCTTCATTTTACAGGGCAAAGCATTACTTCAAACACTTGGGAGGAGAGGGTCCACTGAGGAGGCTGCCCCAATGAACAGGGGTCCCAACCAGGATGAAGGCGGTACTAGTGCACTACAAAGAGCTACTTTTTAAAAAGGTAAACCAAAAATACTCGGTGGCGAGTAGACTATGAGAAGGAAAGAATGTGAGAGTCACAGCAGGCTCATCTTTGCCTTATCTTGAACTTCTGCAATGATGTTCTGAGGGGAAGAAGGGGCATTTGCTGAGGCCAACCTCTGCTGTACAAATTTTCAAACAGTCAAATCCATTAGCGGGAAGCAGCTGGAGAGAGTGAGCGAGCAGGAAGGAAGGCAAAACACTTTCTAGAAGCCAACCTTAAGTGAGCAAAAGGGACTGATAGTTTCTCTCAGAAAAACAAATGATGTGAGGAAAATGATGAGTTTGTTGTCATGAGTATTTGCTGAATTTAGATTCTGTTGCCAAATAGTGAAGTTGATAGTAAACAGACAGATCTTGCTACAGCTTATAAGATCTGTAGGGCTGGCACCTGAGGGTGGCTCCACAGGTAGGCACTTTCCTCTGACTGCCATATATGCGATGGCCTGTGTACCCATGAACATCATACACACATGTGCACACACACACACTAATAAATAAATAAGTAATGCGTAAAAACAAGAATCCAGAGATGGAGGAAGACCAGAGAAAGAGGGGGAAAGGGGGAAGAGAAAGACATATAGAAATTGGGGGGTAGCACCCAGAGATGTCAACTTTAAGTCAAGAAACAAACAAAAGATACAAATGGAAACACCCAGGATAATAAGCTAGAACAGAATATGATTAAATTAGAGCAGGCATAGAGCAGAGTCCCTCACAGAAATGTCATAGTTCCTAAAGATCTGTATCACCTGCTGGTATAATGTCCTTGAGTTCTGCCCTTGGAGGGTCACCTGAAGAATCAGGTGATGTTTTGAGTTTGAGAGGTGTTTCAAGACTGTAGGATTCTTAGTTCCCAAAATGGTACTTGATCTCAGTTTCTCATTGTTAGATATTTTTCTGTAAGTCTACACTGTGTGTTTCCATGTGAGGACCTTTAGGCCACCCAGTATGTGACTGCAGTTTAGATTCAATAAGGGACATCTTCCATCAAGGTGACTCAGGGGAATCTGCAACAACAAAGGACATATGTAAAAGGAGGATGCTCCTGAGGTTCTAACACAAAGGGTGCACATAACACAGTATCTGCCACACAATAAGCAGCTAATCCATTTACGATATGGTCATGTGGCCCAAGGTACAAGTGTTATCTAAACAAACAACCTAGATGTCATGTTTCAGAAATGAGCACCAGGTTCATATACACTGTAAAGGCCTGAAATCTGAATGCTAAGAGATGTGACTGCCCTAAAACACCACATCACATAGACAGCACACATACACACACATACACACACACACACACACACACACACACACACACACTGGAAAAAAATAAGCAATATCAGCGCAGAATTCCACAGTACCCGGCTAGTTGGCCCAGCTCTCAAACCATCAGCTCAAAGGCCAGGTATAGTATGAGGTTTCTGGCCAGGACTTTTGGGCCTAGCCTCAAGGTTTAGACCAGCAGTCCCGCAGTCCCACAGAGACACACAGATGTTTATAATAATTTTAGGCTGATCAGCCTAAGGCCCAGGCATATAACTTGCTAACTCTTTACCCTTAAACTAACCCATGACTCTTATCCTGTTCAGCCATGGGGCTCAGTACCTTTTCTCAGAGCAGCATAGTTGTCCTCTGCTTCTTCTGGCTTCTCTCTGGCCTTCTGCTCTGTGCTTCCTGTTCTCAAGAGTTTTCTTAGTCTGGTAGCCCCGCCCACACTTCCTGCCTGCCTTTGGCCAATCAGTGCTTTTTTATTAAACTCATAGGCGGGGACAATTATTTACAATGGAACAACCTAATCCCCCTACAGCCAGGAGTTTTCTAATATAAGACATGCTGTTTATCTTTGGCTTTCTACAGCCTCATCCCAAGGGTAACCTCCAGGATGGATTTGGTTTCCTGCTTAGAAGTAACATTTAACTCATTGCTCAATACCAGAGTCCACATTTTGCATTTTCTCTTTATAATGGTTCATTTTATGCTCCTTAGGACACAGATTAGTAAACAGAGATGATGTCTGGTCAAATGAGGTGAATTAAATTTGCTAAGAAAATAAAATTATAGATCAGAGTAACCTGTGCATTCATAAATGCAAAAGAGTCCTTTTTTGCATATGTCTGGTTTGAACAGATACATGTTAAGATGCCTAAGAAATATTTTCCAAAACTGACAATCATCTAGACAATCATCCCCACTTTCTTGATATTACATATGTAGTATGACAAATTTAAATACTGCCTTGCATAAGGGAAATGATGACCACAATCTGTGGCTAATCCCTGCTGGACAGCAAGACGATAGAGAATAATGATAAAAGGTCTGATTTGTTCTAGACTTTTTGAGGGAGGGATGTGAGTAACTCTCAAGTCCATAAGGGAAGGGCAAGTCTTATTCAGACACAGGAAGTAGGCACTATTCCACAAGGGATCACTAATAAAGAAAATGCTTTTAAAAAACAAGAATTATACTACTCAACCAGCAGAGAAGTTTTTGTTTAAAACTCAGAAGTTTCTCTAGATTGAGTGTATAAATGACAAATCATATTAGAAGGAAAAATACTGGTAGCATTGAATTGGAGCAAAGCACCAGCATTCTATCTCTAGTAGCAAGCAGAATTCTCCTTCTAAAACACACAAAGAACTGTGTCATCAATGACACAGCCGATGACTTGTGAATGTCACAGCCATGGTTACAAAGAGCATCAAAAGTCACATGACCTCTGCAGTGACCCTGCAGCACAGAAGCACGTGCATCTATAATGGTGACTCATCTGAAACTTGACTGTCCTCTTGAGAACTGTCTAGCAATATGTTGATATAACATTGACCTTAAAAGACTTCTTTTAAGATTGCCTTCATAATAAGGTTACAACCTAGTAACATGCAAAAAAGAAATACATGCAATCCTCTCTTTCTCTCCCTCCCTCCCTCCCCCTCTCCTTTACTTTTATGACTTTTTCATGTTGCATTTGGCCACTAGAGGGTGGCTTCCACCTACAATCTAAACTGGTTACAGAGTGGGAGGGGTTCCTTTAAAATTTGATCACAGAGACACCATAAAAAGATGTCTTTTATGAAAAGAATACGTGGTACCAAAAGAAGAGGATTGACTCACCAAACTGCATTTAAAGAAGAGATACTATTCCATTAATAACAAAACCAGATATTCAAATATTCCTTTACCACCATGCACAAATAATTCACCAGTGCACCCTTTTAGTATGGGACATCTGCCATGAAGGTGACTCCTCAGAGCAAACTATTCATCCCATGAACTCTATAGAGATCATTCTTTTCAATGGAAATGCCTCTAAATGCTAAAACTAACCCAAGAGGACTTACAAATGAATATCATGATGAGACAGCTGTTAGTGATTTTTAAAGATGATTCTGTTGAGGTTTAGTTTATAGCTAAGGCAACGATGAGGGGAACATTTGAGAAACAAAAAAGTTCCCATGCTAGAGGTTTCTGGCTGTGGAATTTTCTAGCTAAGGTGCTGAACCAAGACAGAAAACAGAAGATGGAAGTGGTACATGAGGACCCAGGTGATGTCCACACACACACATATATTTGTTTATATACATAAACATATAATACACCTGTAGACACAACTTGTGAAGGACTAGGCATGGGAGCATTTTTCAAGCGATTCACTGCTTTTCGTTTATTTCACAATTGATTAAATTTCATTTTAATTTGCTGCTAGTAGATTAAAAAGACCTAATCCTAAAATCTAAAATGTCCCAGAAGTGTGAAATATTCCCAGAATTAGCATGATAGTACAAGCTGAAAATTTCTCATGCAATCTCATAATGGATTATACACAAAGTGTACCAAATTGTTACAAAATATCACACAAGGTCACCTCTAGTCTACTATAGAAGTATAGAAATAAATTATTTTTTGTGTTTAGACTAGGGTCTCTTCCTCAAGATTTACCATTATGTATCTTCAAATATTCCCAAACTGAAAGATATCTTAAATCCAAAACATACTTAGTTCCAAGAATTCAGGGTGGGCACTACCTGGTCCATATGTATACATTGATGTGTCTACACTAACAGCACTCACTGTATTTGAGGTCCTCATGGTACAGTTCCCAAGCCAGCAAGTGGTAGATTGATTCCCCTAAGAATGTGCTATAACGCATGTTCATAGGTCCTGCTGAGATCTCAAACTCTCAGACTGGTGTGTTGACTAGCTTCACTTTCCTACCACCTAGAATCACCTTTAAAGAGAGTATTTATGAATGATGTCTACAGAAGGTTGGTCTGTGTGCTTGTCTGTGGGAGATTGTCTTAATTAAGGTAACTGGTTGATACAGAGGGACCCAATCCACTGTGGATGGTGCCAGTTCCTAGTCAGGGTGTTCTGAACTGTGTTCCCAGGGAACTCAGATGAGCACTAAGCATCCATTCCTCTCTGCTCTTGACCTGTGGCTGTGATGTGACCTGCTGTCTTAGCCTTCTTAGTGATGGTCTGTAATCTGGAACTGTGAGCCAAAATAAACCCTTTCTATCTCAAGCTGCTTTGTGTGAATTTATTTTAAAACAGCAACAGGAATTGGAACAACAGGCTTCACACATACTTAATCAAAGTGAGAGGAAACTAGCCCAGATTCAGACTGAGAAGTATATTGCCAGTTCAGCTTTTTGAGCCCAGATTCATATCCCCTCCCTCTCTCCTCTTTCCCCTCTCCCTTCCCTCCCCTTCCTCCCCCTCCCTCTCTTCCCCTCCCATCCCATCTCCTTGCCTCTTTCTCTCTCAGAATATTGCCAAAAAATTAAAAACTACACAAACCCCAAATTAAGTGCGGTGTTCTCTGAGCTCTGTCAGAAATGGCCTCCTTGATATATATACTTTGAAGCCACAGAATTGTGATATGGAAAACAAAATTTAAGTAGGGTTATCTGGATCATTTTGGTACATGGAATCTATAACATTGACCATGATTTTTTTTTCCTTCTGAATATACTATGTGGGCCATTCAGGGACAGAATGAAATTGCAGCCCTCACCTGTGCTTGTTAGCCATTGCCATTCTTAGGTAAATATGTGGAATCCAAAAATAAAATAAAATAAAATAAAATAAAAATAAAAATTATTAAACTCAAGAAAAACATCTCTCACTCTATTATAAACATTTTTGTTAATGAGCCCCTCCTGACTTGGCTACTATCCCAAATGTCCAAAAACTCAATGGACTGAACCTGATTTTCAGAGGCACAGCTTTGGCTAAAGACTATCATAGAGATATTTCAGACAAAAAAAAAAAAAACCAAAAAAAAAAAAAAAAAAAAACACCTTAGGGTAATTGGGTTAGAAAGAAAATTTCCAAATGTAAATAAACTGGCACCACAACTCAATAATTTTAGTCATCCTGTTCTGTTCCATTTGCCGATATCGAATTAGAGATGCACAAGAAATCACATGTAAGAAGTCACAAAGCAAAAAAGCTCAAAAGGACATCAGTATTTGCTGACTCTGGGGATTGGTTGGTAATCTAAAATAGAGAATGAAACTTGTTGCAAAGAAAGGTGGAAACAAGCTGCAACCCATGAGCGTTAGGAGGGGAGAGGGATCAAGAATGACCTTTACCCTGGTGTCTACTCTCCTCAAGTAAACAAAAGGGTTTTCTTCTTCTTTTCTCCTCCAGTTTGCTTATGGAGAGACTATTGGACAAGATGTGTGTTTCTGTGCACATGTGTGAGCTGAGCTTGGCCCTGCAACTGGCTCAGGCAAACAGAACATTTGCAAACAAGGGAAACAGCAGCTTTGACAAAGAACATGGGGAGGGAGAGGCAGCAAGGTGTCTCAGCTAAAGTCACTTGCCATCAAGCTTAATGAGTCAAGTTTGATCCCCAGGACAAGCGCTGGCCTCTGGCATCTACACACGTTCTGTGACACACAAGCTCCCATACACAAAATAAGTAAATAGATATAATTTTGCTTCTTATTTTTTAAAACGAAAAGTGCCTGTATATTAGGCCTGGGTACCCAGGTATCAAGGGAAGAAGCCAGCACTGAAAATGCTGGAAGTTGACAAAAATGTAATCTTGTGACCCCTTCATCACTCCAGCTAACAGCCAAGCAATACCAGTGAGGTCCCTGTGGAACTGCTAACTTGCCAGCTAACTGCAAAAGCAAATGTGGGCACAGTCCCTGCTGTACAGAGCAAAGGAAGTGCAGCTAAGCCCTCCCCAAGATGTCCCAGAGGATTATAAATAGTAAATGGCTACTTTCAGCCAGCAAGTTTCTTAGTGCTTTGTTAACTAACTCAGTGCAGTGACAGCTAATACAAAGCTTTCATTTCCAGAAACAGTGCCTAACTTAAAGCAGTAAGACCTCCCAGGTGCTGGAGAATTGGCAGGAAAGGTACTTTTAGGAAGTGGTTGGTAAAAAGCTTTTCTAAAACCAGAGCCCAGGGCACCACATCCTCCCAAGCCCCCACTTCAGTTGCTACATCTCTAGGGTGAAAACAGTATGTTACCAGGGAACTAGACCACAAGCATTTGCTTTGTGATGTTTTTTAATAGGTGCCATCAAAAAAAAACTATCTGTGGACTGGAGCAATGTTTAGTAGTTAAAGGCATTTACTGTTCTTCTAGAAAACTAGGCTTGAATCCCAGCACCACAACTGTCCCTAACCCCAGTACCAGGGGACACAATGTTCTTTTCTGACCCCCACAAGCATTAGGAATACATGTGATGCATAAATATACATGAATGCAAAAACACTCATGTATATAAAATAAAAGTGAATAAATCTTTAAAAATAAAGTAGAATGATAAGAATGAGATGAAACATCTAAGATGTAAGTTCAGGAGCTAGAGCAATGACTCAAAAGGTAGGAAACCCTGGCTGCTCTTCCAGAGGACCTGAAGTCAACTTCCAGCATACAAAGGGCAGTTACAACCAGACAGAGCTTCAGTTCCAGGGAGGGGACCCAATGCCTGAGCACCAAGCATGCAGGCCATACGCATACATACATTCAAGCTAAACACTCACATCCATAAAATAATATCTGTAAAGGGTCTCTTTGTCAATTTCTATAAAGCCAAGTGGAAGTTTAAAAACGAGGACTGTGATATCACACAGGAAGTACTGAGTGGGAGGGCGGAGCATATGATGTCCTGTATTTACCATTGAGCTGGCAGTGATCTGTAAGTAAAAGAAAGAAGAAAGAGTATGAGAGAGAAAGGGAAGGAGGAGTCACGGATCAATCTTCTCCAAGAAAACCCACATGCTCTGAATCTTCATTAAAATATAGGCAATTCTGGATAAGCATCAGCTTCCACAGCGAGCTTTCAAACTGAAAAGCAAGGGGCACAATGGCAAACAATAAGGGAAATGCAGGGCACTGTCCCCAGGTCTTTGTACAAATCCGAACACTGAAGAATCTTCAAGCATACTTAAGGCTAGAAGGCTGGAAAGATAGGACATGCAGAGAAACATTCATGCCTGCCGTTTAATGTGGACTCTGAGTCAGGCCATAGTCATCACAAGATGGATATCACCAGTGACACCCACTGTTACAGGGTCTTTGGTGCTTTAGTTCCAAGGTCCAGAAGAGCCATTGTTATTGACAGTGATGGGTGGTCATTTCTACAGAGGCTATGCTGTGGAAAGCTTGGGACACCAAAGCTGTTTCAAGGCAGAAAGCTAAAAATAACAAAAGTAGGAATAAAAAAAGAATGTTTCAGAGACCATGACATTTCCAGAACAGGTGAAAAGATACACACACACCTAGGGAGTCCATGACTCACAGTAATCAATGCAGGAGAGTTTCAGAGATTCAGAGGACAAAGACATTTTGAGTGGGTATCAAGAACCCCAGAAGTGAGATGCCAATCAAGAGAAACCCCCAAAGTTGATTGGGCAGTGCATCTGTCACATGGCTGCATCTGCAGGCCCTGAGTCATAGAAAGACAGGCTCCTTTGTTTAGGCACAGCCAACAGACATTAGGCCAAAACAGTCAAAATCCCAACCCAGAGAGCCTTCAGCATCAAGTTCCAAACAGTGCATGGATGGCTCTTCAGAGTGAAGCAAAGACAGGAGGGAAGTGGGGGCAGCGCTATCTACTCAGAATTCTGTCCCCTGTAGTGTCAGACATCTCTGTGCCGGGATGTAAAAACTTCTACTGTCTAAAAGTCACTTACTGACCCACAATCAGGCCACCTTCAATTCAGGTATCCAGTTTTTCAGGGGCAACACTGAGACATAACAGCCTGAAAGTTTGTTTATTCTTCTGATTATTCAGTCAAAATCAAAGGCCAAGGTCACAATTAAATGTGAGAGCAGGGGTTCCACAACTAGGCTTCCACAAGTCTAGTCTTCGGTCAAGAACGGGGTGTCTATAACATTGAGCAAATACAAATTCACAAGAGAGTCCCACCACCTCCACTTCCTGTTGCTAGATACCTCGGTTTCTTTAAGAAAAACCTTGTCAGATGTTTAGCACAGTGTGGATGAAGTAAGTTCTCAGAGATGGAACAACTCAAGGTACAATCAGCCCAGATAAATTTATAGCCCCATTCCACAGAGCAAGTGCATGCAGCTAATGTCTCAATAGAGTACTAATTTGAGGGAGCTACAAAGACAACTAAAACCTAGAAACTCCAGTTAAATTCTTCCTTTTTCAGTCCTTCTTACCCTCAAAGAATGAAGGGAGCAGTTAAATCCTGCTTCTTATTTATTCCGAGGCAACAGAAGCTCTTGGTCCTAATCAGCTACATTCACATCCATATTTCACCCTTGTCTGGTGGAGTCAAGGGCAGAGAAATGGCAGCCATGGGTCTTACATCATAGAGACTGGTGAATCCTTACAAAGCTCTGTTCAGCCCCTGGCCCTTAGCTATTCATCACATCAGTCAGAAAATTTAAAGTTCAAGATGGTGAGTAATCCATTAATCCTTGGACAATTTGGTATGCACACATAACAGGTAAGGAAGCAACTGGCAACTGAATTTGTGGTGGTACATTTTGTATTTAATAAAATCAGTCTGGAATATCAGAGGACAGAGCCATCTCTCCAGCCTTTGTTGTTTTGTTTTGTTTTTTGAGACAGGGTTTTCTACATAACATTCCTTTCTGTCCTGGAACTTGCTTTGTAGACAGGCTGGCCTCAAATTCACTGAGATCCTCCTCCTGCCTCTACCTCCTAAATTCTGGGACTAATGGTGTGCGTCATGGCTCATTGCTTCTACAGAATACCTCAATGTCTGCCTACACCTGCCTTAAATATCTTCTCTGCCCAGTTGTTTCACTTCTGGGTTCAACTCTGCATCATAATCCTAGAGTTAGGATTAAAGGTGTAGGGTACTACTTTGTTTTTAGGCATTGAACTCACAGAAATAGAGAAAGATCTCTGTCTCTAGAGTGATGGGATTAAAAGCTGAGTTACAACTTTGCCATCCCTGAACTGGCATTAAAGGTGTGAGTTGCCATTCTCTGACCCTCATGTCTTGACTGTGGGTGATTCTGTTCTCTGATAATTCCAGGCTTATTTTATTAAATATGAATTCACCACATGATTTGACAGTAGAAACTGAGCAAAGATAATATTCATCATCTTATTGTTACATGTTTATCCTGTGGTTGTTTCATTACTGGAGATTGAACCTACATCTTCATACATGCTGAACAATTGCTCTACCACTGAGCTATATCTTCAGCCCTATTTTCACTCTTTATTCTGAGACAGGATTTCAGTTGTTTGCCCAGGCAAGCCTTGAATTTATGATCTTCCTGTCTCAGCATCCCCAAGTAGCAGGGATGATAAACATGTGCCACCAGGCCCGAGCTAATGTTTACCTTTATATGTCTTAGATGTGGTCTTGTTTCATCTTCCTCTGCCATAGCCTCAGAGTGATGTCTCATGTCATCATGTTTGTCTGGGAGTCCAACAAGAGTCAACAGGACTCCATGACATGTACACTAAGCCAGCTCCTAACAACTCTAGAATTTATCTGCAAGTGACAGACAGGCTTCAGATGTCAGCAGCTGCTCTTTTCTTCCCAAGGTCATAGTGCCATCAGCATTTCAAATAGAGATTTAAATTGTTTTTATTTGTGGGTTTGGGAAGAAGAAACAGGAAGGGTGTCATGGGATTGGGAACCAGAGATATCTCTCTACACAATCTGCACCTCACAAACAAGAGGCTGGAGCAGATCACAGCACATCAATACAAGAACTGTCTTCAGCTCAGAGGAAGTTCCCTGGCTAATAAAGATAACTTATCCCACTATACTTATCCCAGAACTTGAATGTATCCAGACATTCCTTAGTGAGCTAAGTACCCTCCCATCTTTACAGGTACGTTAATTTCCCTGTTGCTGTTCAATTACTATGAATATCCTAACCATTAAGTTTTATCTTTTTTCTGCTTCCAGGCAGTGCTATCAGAATACTGATGTGGTCAAGCCTGAATGTCACAGGAGAATGCAACACCAGCTGTGTCTCACAAGCCACACAGCAGAAATATAGTCTACAGGTGAGACAAATGTAGAAAATAGAAAGAACAAAATAGTATCTGAGTCCTATAAATATGATTTCTAAAGACAAAAGCAAAAGGTCTTTGTAAGAAGCCTAATTTTATTTACTTTGTAGTCTATGTCTGGACCATATCACTGGCTCCCTTAGTGGAGAAGAATTGTCTGGGAAATGTGTCCAACACTCTGCCCAGGTCTGGGAGCCTATTTGACTGACACGGAGTTTATGGCCGCAGACATGGACTGACAAGTGGGGAATGCTCACTCAGAAGAAAGCTGAACCCTCTTCCTTCCCGTCAGCCACTGCTTTTGATGTTGGTTATCTGCAGCACTGACTCTAAAATACCATCTACGAGATGCTACCATTGTACTGAGTCACAAGAAGCAAGGATTCCACCTGTAATGGCCACAGTGTGCCCTTGACATGTTCACATTTAATATATGCAGCATTTCCAAGACCTCACTTCTCCAGCCTCTGGGAGATTTTAATTTGCAATTTTTTAAAAAAAAAGAATTTTAAAAATTCTTAAAACTGTCACTGGGAGATGACATTTTAGCAATTACTCCATGGTGGCATTTTATTAAACATTTTATTAAAACACCATCAGAAATCTTGAGAACAGTAAGCTAAAACCGAAGCTTGAACATTAATCACCAGACACACCTGATTTGCAATCATCAGAATATCAGAATGGCATAGTTGATTTTCTTGTGGGTTTTTTATTGTTGTTTTTGTTGTTGTTTTTTTCAGATAAGAACTAATTGCCAACCTGGTATGATTTCAATCTGCTGCCATTTATGAAACAGAATCTGTTTGTTCTCTATAAAGATGATCCAGCCCACTGCTCTGCAGCCAGACACCCAATTTCACCCATTCTTACAAGATTCAACTATTATGCAAATGAGTGGTAAAGCAATTACATGCTCCAAAAAAATTAAGACAAGAAAATTCCCATTCACAGACCTCTCATGTTCACTTCTTCAAATGTAAATTACTGCCAGATGTTTAAAGGCCTTTTTCATTTCACAGAAAGTCACCCAACCACCTGAGAGAGTATTCCCTCTGGAATCAACTGGATGTCCCAAATTTGATGAACAGACCCTCATAGGATCAATCCCAGGACCCCACAGGAGGCTACATAACAAATGAAGGTATTGTGGAATAGAAAATATGCTTCCTGTGGGTTTTAGCCAGTTTAGGGATAGTGCTGGATCACAGGTGACTACCAATCCAAATGTTTCAGATGCACACAGATGAAGCCTTAACAGAGAACAGAGAGAAAAGTAAAGAAGTATAAATGGGAAGATGTCTCAGTCTACTATGCCTCAAAAGATGCCATTGGAAACCCCAGGAATGGTTAAAAAAAAAAAAAGGCTGAAAGCCACCTCCACCCCCCACCACACACACACAAACGAACACACACACACATACACATACACAAGGAGCTGCACTAAACTTCTACCTTAAGCTTCCTACACAAGGAGGAAACTGAGGCCTAGGGATGTTTTATAGATGTCTATGTTCATAATGAATAGATAAGATGGTCTTTCCACTGTGGCCAACAGCCTCTCCCAGAGTTCAAAGAAAAGCACCAAGTGATGTATGCTTATGTTTCTGCTTTAGGATAATCTCCCCCCCCACACACACACACAAGCATATATACACAGAAACAGAGAGATTTATCTTTAAATAACTATAGTCCACTTAAAATTTTTTAAAGTACCAAATATGCCAGAGATTTTAATGTATTTAAAAAAGAAATGCAGCTTTCTTGTCTGTTCTGCTTGGGTTCTCTCTGTGAGGCTTGTAGACAAAGAATGCTTTCATGGGCAGGTAATAGAGTATGGAAAAGCTCCTAACAGCAATAGTTCACTTCCAGGTGCCACTGAGGTGGAACAACTCCATGTACTGGGGCATCTCCAGAGAGCTTGGGTACGGTAAGCCCTACTTGTGCTGGGTGTGAGACCTGGTTCTGTCCAATATTGTAGTTGGATTCAGCACCTCCCTGACCTAAGGGTGTGGCCTCTGAGCCAGCGCAGATTTGGGGTTCACCTACGACCTTCAAAGCTGTTGCCTTAAGGTGTGGCCAGGAACAGCTTCTCCACCACCTGGAAGGAAGATCTGTTCTGAATGAGTGGATCCTTTTTCCGTTTTCTACATTTTATATTGTAAGTTGCTTGAATAAATATTGACCCTAATAATATATTTCCTTGTGATAATTAATCAGGCCATACAGTATGATGGCACCTTGTCCAGTCCACACATACCAAGCTGTCTAAGAGTGTGCTGACCAGGCAGGGAATGGTAAAGCCCTGTTCTGCCTCCTTCCTCACTGTGCAGCTCTGCCACACGTAGGCTTAGATTCCCACACATGGAAACTAGACCCAACATGCTACTATGTCAACCAAGGCTCCCACAGAGAAAGATAATGAAGACTCAGAAAAGATACAAACATTACACAAGGAATCGAGGATACTTCATTTCAAGGTTTACAGGGAACCCCCAGATATTACTATGATCATTAACTGCACCTATCTGGTTAGGTAGATGATAGAATCTAGATAATTTCTCTATATACATGTGGCATAAAGGTATTTTCTCTTAGATGGCATTAAAATTTACAACAGTAGTCTCTGAGTGGAGCAGATTTCCATGTAATGTGGGCAGGAGTAAGCCCAGCTCTTGAAGGCCTGAATAGCAAAGACTCAGGTTCTTGCAGATGAAGGATTTTAGCTTCAAAGCACAATACAGACAATGCGCTGACTTTGCAGCCTGCCAACTTCCCCTACAGACTTTGGATTTGCCAGTCCCCACAATTGCATGATCCAGTTACTTAAAATAAACCTGTGTGCATATGTGTGTGTGTGTGTGTGTGTGTGTGTGTGTGTTTGTGTGTGTGTGCGCACATGTATGTGTATGTATATGTGTGTGTATATAAGTGTTTGTGTGTGTGTGTGTGTGTGTGTGTGTGTGTGTGTGTGTGTGTGTGTGTGTGTGTGTGTGTATGTCTGTGTGTGTATCATGCTTCTCTGGAAACTCCTAACGCTGTTACCAAGCAGGTTAAAGAGCCCTTCTTCTGTATTGCAGACATGGAAGAAAAAAAGAACTTGGCAAAATATCAGCTGCTTAGAAAAATCAGAGAATTAAAAGTCTGTGTAAAAGCTTTGCATTGCCCTTTGAAAGCTTAGCAGCATTTCCGACCAACTCTTTTAATTGATTTATGAGTATGAAATGCAATCTTTGGAAGTTCTGAGTCAGGCACTGGGGCCTTAGAGCCAGAAGTACTGCAGTTAAAATGCTCTGGCTCCCTAATGAACATAAGACCACAGGTAGAAAGCAAATCTCCAGTGGTATTCTAGGTAAATATAGCCTTGAGAGGTCCAAAAATGTGACATATCTATAAGATATGGCTCAGGGGTACAGTTGTTGATTCAAAAATCTCTTTAACACATATATACACCTTTCTCTCACCCCCTGGGAAAGAGTGTCACCTATTAGGATGAGTTTTGGATCTCAGAGGAGAGAAACCTATGCCCCGAGGAGAGATAGAGTAACAGAGAGCAGGCATCCCAGGACTAGAGCACAGTCATGGGTCAGTGAAAGCAGGTTCTGGTTGGCCACACTGGCTGGCCTGGGTTGCATGTGGGGAGAAGAACGTAAAGATTTAGCTCATGTAAGAATAAAGACATGGTCATAATGGAAATGTGAGAAAGGAGAGAGATGCCCACGTGTTCTTTGCAGACACACCATAGATTAGAAAGACACAAATAAGGACGAGTTGCCACACTGACGTTCAGGTTTCAAAACTTCCACAATTTAAATATTAGTATCAGGAACACAGAGTATTTGGGGGAAATAAACAATGAAGCTATTGAATGTTTACTGAGGAAGTCGGGTGTAACCTGCTATACACAGAGTAAGAATGTTAATAGACTGCAGTGATAAATGGACTACACTGTGCTTGCCCTGAACACTAAAACTGTGGTAGAAGATTCAGTCGATTTTAAATTTCTCCATTGTCCTTCCTTGCACTTTCTAATTTTTCACAATGCACATAAATGGCCCATGCGTAAAAGAAAAGGCCTGTATAAAGTTCTAGCCAGAGCTAAGGCTGACAAGTAGGTATATAGAAATGAGTGAAATCCGCTTCTACATACTGCACACTCTGTGGGTGTCCTTTGTTGAGATACAAAGACAAACTACCAAGGCTCTAGGAAAAGCTCTGTGGTCTACGTGGAAAACCAACCTGGATCACAGAGGCACTTGTAGCTGGTGCCCACACTGCGGCACATGCCATGAGCACATGGGCTGAGGGCACAGAAGTCCACAAGCTGTGCACACGTGGGCCCTGTGAAGCCTGGACTACAGCTGCAGGTGAAGTGCACACCATCCACATAGCAGGTCCCATTGTTCTGGCAAGGAGACGACATGCAAGGGTCTACCTTCTCTTCACAAGCAGTGCCGAAGTAGCCTACAAGAAAGCATAAAAGGACTTTCAATTTTTAAAGCAGGGCTAGAGGTATAGCTTAGTGGGTAGAGTAAACTGCCTAGCACAGACTAGGACCTGACTAGGATCTCAGCACTGCATGAAACAGTCTGACAGTCCATGCCCTATAATCCTAGCACTAGGGAAGCAGAGGCAGAAGCTTCAGAAGTTCAAGGTCATTCTCGGGTATACAGCAAGTTTGGGAACACATGAGATATATGAGGCCCTGTCTCAAAGAATGAAAATAATAAAAAATTTAAGCATGTTTGCATATAATAACTAATTCAGATATGTCATTACCCACTAAGTCCTACCTATAAGACTTGTACATTTGGTAACCCTATGTATATAAACACAAAAAATTGCTTGGATGTACATTATATGTGTAGTTTATGTGCACATGGCATGTGTATAGGTTAGATGTATGTGTGTGTGTATAATCTAAAACACACGAAAATTAAGTAGATGATAATTACCTAAAAGTATAAGATGTAACACTAACTGTAAAAGAGAGAAATCATGAAGAATCTCACCACCCTAATCACTTGTCTTCTATTCAAATTCTTGAAAACATGTAATACATTGAAGTGTATAATTTCTAGATTATAATTCATTCTTCCAAAATGTGCAAGTCTCAGTATTTTTAATAAATGTATTCAAGTGTTCAACCCAATGTGGTGTTTACGTGAGTGTGTGTGTGCATGTGTGTGTGCACACGTGTGTGCGTGAGTGTATATATTTTTAAGGTTGATTCTGGTGATGAGTAAAAGCATGGTATCATCTATCCTTACAGTACAACATCATTTGGAAATAGTTACTAAGCACCACAGCAGATGTGGGTGGTCCACTGGGTTGAAGGAAATGTACAAAAAGGATCTATGTAAAAAGTTACTCACCTACTACATGGATTTACCAAAACTGCTGAATTGTAACATTTAGAAAATGAATTATAATCTAAAAATTATACATGCAAGCATATTTTTGATATATTATTTAAAGCTGTTATATATTTTAATTTTAAGTAAGATTATCAGTGTTTTTTATTGTTTTCTATATACAAAATTTGGCATTTCTCAGGCCAAAAAATTACGTGTGTACGTGTATGTGTATGTGTGTGTGTGTGTGTACATATATAAATATGGATCTGTTCATCTCATCAGCCACACAGGAGTGTATAGAATGCAAGTTCTTTTAATACTATGAGACTAATTGAAAATGTATTAAATTTTTAAAATTTTTTAAAAAGTAATTTTTTTGATATTCCTTTTCCTTTGATATTCTATTTTTCTCATCTGTTTTAGTTTATTTATACTCACACATAATTCCTTAGTGATATCGACAATTTATATAGTTGTTGTTAAGAACATAAAGGATATATGAAATCAACAAAAATAGTTCCAATTTAATTATCTGAAGCACAACTTGTATGTGGGCATAATTAGCATGGAATTATTCTCAATAGAAATAAAAAATTAAATAATATTCAATATTCTATAAACTTTTTTAGCTTTTATATTTTAGAAATCAAACTAAAAATGTGATATACAATCAATTTTGATAACACAGGAATTTTCCAAAGAGTCCCGTAGGGTAGAATATTTTTCTATCCATCATGTATTCCATTCTACTGTGATTAAAAAGTACATACATAAACATTCATTAGCACATGGCAGCACTATAAAGCATCCTTATTTAATAATTTATTTGCAAAAATAAAACTTTTTCAAACATCTTAATTTTGGATCAAAAGTAATTATTGCTGTTTGAGTCTAGAAAACATACTATGCCCATTTGAAGTATTAAAAGATCCACTGTGGTGGTCCTGTGTGCAATGATAATAAAGTAATTCTCTTTTTCTTAGTTTGAAGAGATAGGTTTGGGAAGTTAAATGACCAAGTCAACCCATAAATTACATTTGGTCAATCAGCAGTGCAAGGTTTTATCTTATAACTTGGAAAAACTAAAAAGATGGGGCTCTTCCTCCAAACAGCTGAAAGATTCGAGCTGCAGCATCTTCTAGACACAATTGGGCTGGTACACAAATGAACTCAAAGACATGGTGACAGTATGCATTAGACCTGCACAGGTCCAAATCACATAAGATCCCAGCACTGAGTAGGGAAAGGAGACCTGGAGTCCCACCCCTCACCAGGAAGCTATTTGCACTGGGTAGCATCTGTGAGATGGGTGATTTGTTTTCTCCAATGAAGTGACACTGGGTACATCAATCAGACTCCATTGCAGGCCTCACTGAAGCCCAAGAGAAGTTGGCCAACAGAAAATGAACTCCATGTTTTTGTTTGTATGTTTGTGCTTTTTTGTTTTGCTTTTGGCATTTTAAAAGAGAGAAAGAATGTGCAGTTGGATGGATAGGGAGAGTGTGATAACCTGGGAAGAATTGAGATAGGAAAGAATACAGTAAAAATACATTCTATGAAAAATTTTAAAAAGCAAAGAAAATTATGAAACACTAATGGAATTAAAAGACACTAAAAACTGAAAAAGGCTCCAATTTTATGGATTGAAAAATTAATAGTGTCAAAATATCTATATTACCCAAAGTGACACACAGGTTAATACAAGCTCTATCAAAATACCAATGACATTCACAGAACAACAACAAACTTTCTAAAGTTTATATGGAAGCACAAAAGACCACAAGTAGCCAAAGCAGCCTCAAACATGATGAGCAAAGCTCGATATGACACAATACCTGACTCCTGGGATCACAGCAGAGCTATGGTACCCAAAACAGCACGGCGCTTGGAAGCACAGTCCAATAAAACAAAAGAGAAACCCTAAAAGCAAAGCCACAAACCTATAGCCAACTGATTCTCAATAAAGGCACCAAAACACTCCTGAGCAGGCTACACAAGAAAACTAGATATCCACATACAGGGGACTGACAGTAACCTATTATCTCTCATCTTGCCAAGAATCATCTCAAAATGAAGACAGAGAACTGTGTTCAATTGCCACCTCTGTCCGCTAATGTGTTAGACCAGGGGCTAGTATTGAATCCCTCTGGCTTGTTTTGGCACTGAATAGGATGTAGATACAGATGGTGCCTGCTATTTGGATTTACTATAGAGCTTAGATGCAAGCATAATAACTCCCAAATGCTAACTGTCAGACAACAAACAGTCACATTTGTAGGTGACAGCCAGAGACCATACAGAGGGGTCCTGCAGCCAGGGTTATCAGCTGGGAGGTGGATGCCTGACGCATTTAGGAACAAAAGAAAAAAGAAAAAGCTGTGCCAGACTTTGAAAAGCCTCTGACTTTGACTGGCAAACTCTGCATTTCCTTCTGTTGCTCAAGCCATTATTATCTTCTTACTCATATGACATCCTTTTGTAAATGACTCACTTCTTCCTCTGCTGGGTAAATGACCTAGGAGAACATGAATAAGGTTTTGTAACACCAATAACAACAACAAAAAAAAAAAGTTTGAATTTCCTCATGGGCTGTTTGGCCTTGGACAAAGTATCTTCAATTCCCTTACCTACAAAATGCAGTAGACTACTACTAGGTGAGATTTAGTACGGTGGCCTGTGGTGCTCAATACATATTAGATTTGACGGTCTTTAAGATGTGAGTCTTTTACTGTGAACAGAAACTGGAAGGAATCTGGCCTATCAGGCAATCTCTGGAACATAAGCAAACCTCACATTTGCCCAGAGTCTCCCAGGGCTGTATCCCTGAACACAGCTAAGGGTGTTTTCTGGACTCAGGAGGTGGTCACACACAGTTCTTTAAACACATGCATTTATTGGGCCACCCTGCAAGGCAAAGTGGGTGAGCTCTTGGGATAACAGCTATGGGGAGAGTTACGAGAATTGCTCAGAAGAAAATCTCTTCATAAGTTCAATAGGAGTCTATTGAAACTGGGCTTGCTCATGCAAACCATTAGAAGTACATTCACTGTTCCAAGGATTTTACTGTATTGATTGATTCACTTGGAATGTATATAAACCCCAAGAGTGCTATGATTTCTTTCTTTTCTAATGGGGAAGTAGACACAGGAAGATCAAGGACTTTGCCCTAAGGCACACAGTTAGAAAAAAAGAGTCAGATTTGAACCCAGGATTCTCAAATTTAAGTTCTATTGTAACATTCAATCATACCAGGCACATTGCAAAGAAGCCAGTAATGAAGTGGTATCTGTCTGAACCCTCACTCATTGGCTGCTGCTTAAACTAGTATCCATCTCCTGACTTCCTGGATTATAAAACTTCAGCTCACACAAAATAATAGCTGTACTTCATAGCCTCTGATACAGCAACACATTAACCTGTCACTCCATTCTAGACAGTGAAGCATATTTGTAAATAACCTGAGGCCACAGATGAAAAGCTTTCTTTAAAAAAAAAAAAAAAAAAAAAAAAAGAGTTGGCATGTACCCTTTGTTTGTAGTACTTTATCCCTCTGTCCTCCCTACCATCTAGACTACATACATATGGCTGAATTCTTCCTAAATTTGGTGGAAATTATCAATCCATGGGTGAAATATTCATTGAAGCACAGGAAGGATATATTAAAACACATGCTAACATGTGGGAGATTGTGTTGTTACATTGTAAATAACTGTCCCACCCACTGGTTTAATAAAAAACACTGATTGGCCGAAGGCAGGCAGGAAGTGTGGGCGGGGCTACCAGACTAAGAAAACCTCTGAGAACAGGAAGCACAGAGCAGAAATGCCAGAGAGAAGCTGGAAGAAGCAGAGGACAACCATGCTGCTGTGAGAAAAGGTACCAAGCCCCATGGCTGAATAAGTTAAGAGTCATGGGTTAGATTAAGGGTAGAGAGTTAGCAAGTTATATGCCTGGGCCTTAGGCCGATCAGCCTAAAACTATTGAAAGTGTCTGTGTGTCTCTGCGGGTCTGTGGGCATAAACCTTGAGGTTAGGCCCAAAAGTCCGGGCCAGAAACCTCCTACTATACTAACATCATAGTCAAACTACTAAAAATTAAAATATTAAAAGGAGTCAGGCCTAGTGAATTGTGTCAATAGTTATATTAAATGAAAATAGACCAATACCTAAAATGAAAGGCAGAGATTCTTAGATTGCATCAGCAACAGTTCTATTGTTTTCTAGAACTCTATCAAAATAAAAACAAAGTTGATGGCAAAAAAGAGGGGGGAACATTAAAAGTAAATAACAGAGGTGACACATCCACAGTGGGTTCCAGGCCTGTTTGAGCTTCATAGCAAGATCTTACTTCAGCAAAAAATTTATTAGACATGAAAAGAATTCTTAATATGGAAATCAGGTAATTCATCAGGAAGATCTAACAATCCCAAATATGTAGGTATCTAATTAAGGCAGTTTCAAGTACCTAAGAAACTACCAGAAATCGTATGAAAAAGATTCCTTTCATAGTGCTTAGTGTAGTAAATTAACAACATCAATGAAACAAGATATTCCTTTTGTAACACTTGATATACATTGGTCATTTCAATAAGTATGGGGAAAAAATCATTATACAAAATTCAACACTCATACATTACTTTAAAACAGAAAAAAACCTTCAGGAAACTAAAGTAGAAGGTCGTTTCCTCTATGATTAAAGCACTTGTATAAAGCTTTATGGACAACAACATATTTAACAGTATATTCATGAATATATCCCCCACTGTAATAAAACAAGGAAAGGATTCTACGCTCTTCACCTATCTTTAACATTTTACTGTATGTGAAAGTCACGTAAAGGATTAAAGCATATAAAGAAAGGAAAACAGCATGACTCTATTATTTAGTAATCTATGATTTTATGCAGAAAAACAAAACAGTATATCACAAAAACCATGGAACCATGAGTAAAAATAGCTAACTATCAAGACAAGTAAATATAAAAAAAATCAACTGTATTTCTATTCACTAGCAATAAGCAACCAAAAATAAGTTTAAATGTAATTTACAATATTATCAATAAAACATAAAAGAGGCCTGAAAAATGACTTGACGATTAAGAGTACTTGCTTCTCTTGCTGGGGACTAAAGTTTGGCTCCCCAGACCCAAACGCCAGTTGGCAACCATCTATAACTGATGGTTGGGAATCTGACACCCTATTCAGGCCTCCATGGACAGCAAACACACATATGGTGCTCACACATACATATAGGCAAAACAGTTATACAAATAAAATGAATAGCTATACCATGTCCATTGATTTGAAATATCTGATCTCATTAAGATGTACAGTCTCCAAAACTCCTTTGCTGTGATAACAGATATTTAAACTGTCTACTATTTGAAATGTAATCAAATTCTCATTGATATACCATATCAGTATCATCAAGTTACTTTTTTGCACATCTCGACTTCCTTATGTTGAAAAATAAAATCTTACAGAAGGCTTGGGGTCTTGTCGTGAGGAAATTAGTCCATGACAAAATTAAAAATTAAATGGAGCTTCATCTGACCCCAAATTTAGTCCCTTAAGTTGTGTGTGCCACCTCACACTGGAGAGTCTGTGTAAAAGCACCTGGGAAGTTCTAGGATGCAAAACCTTGTCTGACCAGACACAGAGAGGCACACTTACAATCCCAGTACTCGGGAGGCAATCTAAAGGATAAAGTAGCCATTTTGGCTTGTGGTCTAAGAGCCTACATTTTGTGAAGACATGGCAGTAGAAGGCAACTAATCCCACCATGCACACTAAGGAAGCAGAGAGGAGTGTGTGCTAGTGCTCAGCAGTTTCTTAAGCTTCTTTTTCCTTATTCCTTAGATTGGGTTCTCAGCCCGTATTCAATGTTGTACTCACTCTGGCATGTATGTGTCCACATACACAGACCAAAATAAATTAAAAATTCTAAAAATAACAAATATTATGCACAAGACAACAAATGGAATAGAGCTTTATGGAGTATTGTAACTCAACTAGTTTAAAAGAATTCTAGTAAACAGTAGTAGTATTGCTGAGTACATTGTAGTCTCTTGTCCTCTTCACCATTTTCAGTTGTGGTGTTCTGTGTTAAACCATCTTCTGTAAAAAGAAACTTCTCGAATGGAGTTTGAGAAATGAACTAATTTATGGGTATAACAATAAGTCATTAGTAAATGGTTCTATACTGTCTTCCTTTAGCAGAGTAAAAGTAGCAGATTCTCCCATAGGACCAAGTCTGTCTAGTCACAGCCTCTTGGACCAGATAATAATGCCAGGGATGGGTTTCAGCAGACCTTCTTAATTCCAATCCAAAACTAGTTATTTACTCCCACGACGTCATGCCACTAATGTGCCACTATGCCTTTCTTTACTTGCTGGTCCTTGTTTGTGGTTTGCGGGGTTCATAGGTGGATGAGATTAGTGATAACCTTTCTTCTCCAGCACTTTGCAGAGCCCCACTAGCATTATGAGAACTAGATAATAAAGATAAAGCTTAAGGGTCAATGTCAGCCTGTTCCTCCATGTTCTATGACTTAACTATGTACTATCTTCAGCAATATAATCTTACTATTGAATTCTGTGATATCTACATCATAGCCCTTCCTCCAGAGGCTCAGGTATAAATGGGAAAAGGAGAGACAGAAAGATTTTAAGAGCTGGAAGTAGTTGATGATTACAATAAAACAATGTTTTCCAGCTACAACAGGAAAGGTGCACATATAAACTATAATGGTTGTGACAGAACGAATAAGACCTATGTAAACTCAAGTCAGACAAAAATCCCTTCCCTGAGCAAAAATGCGATCATGAAATCCCATCCCTGAGGAGGAACTATCGGCCATTGATAGATGCCAGGAAAGACGAGTTAGTTTTCTTCCACTGTGTGGCCCCAGATTGTAAGGGCGGTACCAACTAAACTCAATGGGTGCATTAAAAAAGAATCCAAAATTGGACGTGCACAGAATGGGGTGGATCTGAGAGGAGCTTTGAGAGAGTGAATATAATCAAAATATCATGAATGAAATTCTCAAAGAACTAACAAGAATTTTAAAGTAGCAATTCTGTAATAGCCAAAGATTAACGAACTATGAGAACAAGAATACAGAGTCCCAACCTGGAGGTGATGAGAAACAGTGTTTGGATTGACAAACCTCCTTAGAGAGGAGGAAATGAACAACTGCTTGATAGTACCAGTCAACAAGTACAAAGAGAGTGACCACAGCAGCCCCTCTTGTGTGCAATAGACAGCTTCAAGTTGTTTAGGCCACAGACGTCAGGACATGTTGAAAAGCAAACAATAGGTCCAGACAAAACCTCGATCCCTACCATGAGAAGCAATGTCACCAAACAAGTGACTTCAAAGGACTGCTGCAAAATAATAAAATGCAGGGTGGGGGTGGGGATGGATTCAAGGGCTACAATGGAAGGCAAACAAAACAGATCTGCAGAAAAAATCCTACCAGGGAATATAAAGGCAGATTTAAGAAGAAAACAAGTACTGTAATTTACCCAGTTGATTCTGCCTTCAAATTCTGTATTTTAACCAGTATCAGCATAAATTCTGCTGAATATGCATTATTCAAATAAAAAGAAAATACCCTTGAGATACACACATTATGAAAATCAGGTATTTAAGACCAAAAGAAATCATTTCTGAGAAATTTTAAACTGCAACACAATTAAGCCATTCTGTGTACTGTCTGAAATGTAAATAGCTTTGCAATATTAATAGAGCATATGAAACAGAGCAACACTAGCAATTGGGCTGGTAGTATAAAGGCAACTCACATGGAACACATGATGTACAAGCCTGGGAAACATCTCTGATTGTGCTACCTTGATGAATGGTTCAAGCAGGAGTCTAATTCTCTCCTTGTGAATCCCGACAACCAGCCCATCAATCAGACATCTTGTAGCTCCCATTGCCAAAATATATCCTCTACCTGCTCTCTGCTCCCTGGCCAACATTCAACAATTCCTTTCTTCTCTGAGGCAGGTTTCCTCTAGTGAGACTCCCTGGTCTAAATTAACCCTAAAACTCATTCCCCACGATTTATGACTAACTTTCACTAAATGTAAATGCTATCACACTTCCAATCACCTTTAGAATAATACTAAATGTCCCTCCATGGGCAGCATGTCCCATGTGCATTAACTCTGTCATCTGGTCTGATTTCATCATTCTTTAGCAGCTGGCCCCAATGGCTTCCATTCAGTTCCCAGAAATACTACAGTAGGATAGTCCTAAGCCTTGCTACCTTTCTGGAAGTTCTTGCTAGTTCTCTGTATGTGTGTTCTCTCTTTTTCTCTCCTCCTCTCTCTGTGATATGTCCATGTTCATGTGGATATGCCCACCCATGTGTGTGTGTATGTGTGTGTGTGTGTGTGTGTGTGTGTGTGTGTGTGTGTGTGTGCACGCGTGCTTGTGTGTGTTATGTATGTGTGTGAAGATCAGAGGCCTCTGAGTGTCCTCTTCCATGGTGTTCTACCATGTATTTGAGACAATCTCACACTGAACCTGGAGCTCATCTATTCATCTAGGCTGGCTGCCCAACAGCCTCTAAGGACCCAGCTGCCTGCACCATGCCATACCCCTGGGATTAGGTAACAGATATTCACTGTGGTGTCCAGCTTTTACATGGGTGCTGTGAATTCATACTAGAATCCTCATGCTTGCATGGTTGGCATTTTACTGAGTCACCTTCACAGCCTCTTTTTGCTCTCATTCTTGGCGCACATATGATGTACACCTCTCTTGATGCCTTCAATCTAGTTGAATTTCCATCGCAATACCCTGCTTGCTATCTTCATAGCATTTTTCTCATTGGAAATGACATGGCTGTGTATCCACTCATTTGCCATCTGTCTTTCTACCCTCAATGAGACTATGGCCTTTCTGGAGAAGAAAAACATTGTCTCTCCTCATGGCTGAGTCTCAGTAGCCACGGTGCTTAAGTTATTGGGGGTGCTGAGTAAATATTTCTGGAGTGAAGGAGAGTGAGAATGAAGATCCGGGATAAGAACATATTCTAATAGAATCATTACACAATAGTCATAGAAAGAAGACTGATAAATATGCATTGGATTTTAGAGATGACAATAAGGAAAGAGAAAAGGGGTGAATATTAGTCATCAGATATTGTGATTACAGGTGTATAAATGAATAATCACTGAATCAGAATAAAGGTAGACTGTTTAGTTCTGAGTGTGCTCTGGATGGTACAGCAAAGAAAGTTCACCTAAGAGTCATTCCTCAGTGATATATTCAGAGTAAATGGGAGATGCTGAGGGATTCTGGGAGATGCTGGTGGATGCTAGGAAATGCTAGGAGATGATGCTGAAAGATAATGCTGGAGGGATACTAGGAGATAATGCTGGGAGATACTGGAAGATACATATTGTTTCTTCCTGCAGATACTGGAATAATTCTGGTCCAGGCTGTGATACTAGGGTCAGTAGGTGACAGCAGCAGTGATTCAAAAGAAGAGAGAGCTGGGCTTTGTGCCAGGTTCTAAAAAAAGCTCCAGATTTGGCTCAGGAAACAAGAAAGAGGAACAATGTTGGACTTGAGGAAGGGGTTTTGACTATTGCATATAGAAAAGTTAATTGTAAGCACATTTGTACTCCTACTAAGAAGGCGGACAGTGGTGTGGTATAAAAAGATGGGGAAGTGTCTAGGGAAATCAGCTACAAAGCTATCAGATGTAAAAGATCCAATAAGGCTGCAGTTCAACTGTGATTTTTAGCTGAGTAGGATGGTATGCACTGGGATGCCAGCTACCTGAGGTGGGACAATCAGTCTAGCATGGCAAGACCCACATAAATAGATAGGTAGATTGATTGACAGATTGATGGTAGAAAAGATAGATGGATGATAGAAAAGATGGATGAATGAATGGATAGATAAATAAAATCATCTATCAAGATAATCAGATGATAGATAGATAGACAGACAGACAGACAGACAGACAGATAGATAGATAGATAGATAGATAGATAGATAGATAGATGTGACTTTGAGGTCCTTCCTATTTTTTTTATCCCCCCCCACCCCCGGGGAGCATTAAAAATGGTTCTTCTGTCTCTTGAGGACAGAATCATAGGACGTTTTTCTTTGAGCTTACTTGAATATAGATGTTTTTGGTAATTCTGGGTAAATGCTTAAAATTATTTAAAATGCTATATAATATCTTAGTTATCTCCGAAAAACAGACTGCAACAAAATGCAATAGAAATGGCCTATGGATTGGTAATCCCATGTGAATGCCTGAGGTCAGAGTGACCAAACACTACACTCATAGCAGGCTTGATTTTTAAAATAACACATTTCTCATACAAATAAAATTACAATTATTTATACATGGGAAAATTCAAAAGCAGACCAATGAGAAAAAGAAAAGAAAAATCTCAACAAAAAAAAGAAAGAAAAGTAAAACCAAAAACTAGCTTGGAAGAAGCATAATAAGATTCATTTGATTTGATGTTAAATAACAAGAGATGAAATTGAGTCAAAAAAGAAGACTTTATTAACCAAAAATAATTAATTGAACACTGTCTCCCTTGCTCAGGCTTTTTCCATGGTCAGTAGTATCTCAGGTTGAGTCTCTGTGAAAAAGCTTGTAGGACTCAGAACCCAACCCAGACACTTTAGACTACACCCTTGCTCCACGGAACAGAATATTTTGCTCCAAGTTAAGGACTTAAGTCAGCCCCACCTTCTTCATCACTGCTCTTGGGTTTGTTTCTATTGAAAAGGAGCTTTGGGAAAAACAGTTAGTGTCCATGGTCTTTCTGCTCTCAGTATGAAGTATAAACTTCTAACCGGACCATTACAAATCACCATTGTGAACTCCAGATCAAAACCAACTGGCAACAAACTCAAAGGTTTGAGAAAGCCAGACAATGCCAGCAGGATTTGGAGGGTAATAAAAACAGATCAGTAGTCAGCATGCGGTTGGATTTGAAGACCTTGACCTTGAGGGTGGACACAGATGTGACTGTTGACAAGGAACTACAGCATTGAGGCCTTCCCTGTGTTGTAAGGAGCCTGGGAAAGAACCTCAGGGTAGCACAGTAGAGAGAGAGCAGCAGTCTTGACAAAGGAGAGGGTACTTCTGAAGTCTGAGTCCCTAGATAACCCTAACATGAGTGGGTTACTGGAAGCAGCTAATGAGATACAAGCTCCTCCCCACCCACTGCTTTCCCTGAGTTTGTAATTCTAGCCAGGAAGAGCCAGCTGTTTGCTTCAGTGAACACTAGTTAATTCATCCCTGTAACATGGAGCTTCCTCTATAGAATAAATACATTTGTTGGGAGAGTTTGGAGATATTTGTTCATTTATTCATTCAACAACATCTCACATGTCTTTAAGTGTGCTACATGCTTAAGGGAAACAAACCCAGTTAGCATCACTGCCCTCAAAGAGCCAAGAGACCCCTATGGAACATGGATTTGCACCAGCCATCACATATATGTGATAGAATCTCTTGGCAAGAGAGTCATAAGATTGCCTAAATCAGTAGACCTGTGGGCACATCTGTGGGGGATTGTCTTCATTATGATAATTGATGGGGGAAAAGCTCAGCCCACTACATGGAGTCCAAGTCCCTGGGTTCAGGTTTTGGGTTGTAGAAGAGGAGAGAAAGCATGCTAAGCATGCATTCATTGCTCTCTGCTTGTGACTGTGTATAACATGACTAGGAGCTTCAAACCTTGGCTTTCCCACAATGATGGACTCTATACCCTGGAATTGGGAGCTACAATACACCCTTTCTCCCCTACGATGCTTTGGGTAGGGTATTTTATCACCACCACAGACACAAAACTAAAACAGACACAAGAAGAATATGGCTTTCAGGGTAAAACACCTGAGTCCACCAGGAACAGAAAACCACAGGATTCATCTCAAAGTGGTACAGTAGCATCTCCCTTACACAGTCATCAGGGGGAATTTAAAAGATGCCTTTTAATCGCTTACTCCTTGTTAGATGTTGTTCCAAGTTCTGTGGATTTATGACTTGCTTAGCCTTAGACACAGTAATAGCAGGCGTCACATGACTGTTATGACTACTGCAGATGCTAAAGTGTCATTATGAGCCACAAGAGAAAGACAAGTGGTGGGGACACAACCCTGAGTATGTATCTTTGAGGTTATAATATTATTATGTTTCTTCCTTCCTTCCCCATCCAGACCCTCCCATGTTCCCTTCCTTGCTCTCTCTCAAAAGCATGGTCTCCTTTGGCATTAATTGTTACATGCATGTGTGTGTGCATATATGTTCATAAATATAACCTGATCAGTTTGGATAGTGTTACTTGTATATATGTTTTCAGGGTTGACCATTTGGTATTGGATAACAGATTGGTGCGCTCTTACCTGGGAAAGACTTTCTCTTGCTCTCAGGAATCCTTAGTTGCCTGTAGTCCTTTGTGTGAGGCTGAGAGTACAGGTATAAAGACATACCTTCAAAACTAAATTAATATATTCACTAGGTGAATCCACCTCCATCTTCATGTATATGTATATGTATATGGTATATGTGTGTGTGTACATGTGTTCAACTGTGTGGGAGCATGACATGCATATGCAGAAGTGCATACATGTATGTAGAGGACCAAGGCTGATATTAGGAGTCTTCCTCAATCTCTCTCTACCTTATATATTGAGCATGGTCTCTTGATTGAGCCCAGAGATTGATTATATAGCTAGCACAGCTACCCAGCTTGTTCAGAGACTTCCTGTTTCCACTCTCCAGGTGCTAGAATTACAAAGCCACATCCTACATGTACATGGGCCTGGGCACCCCAACTCTGGTCCTCATGTTTGCTGCTTGTACAGCAAACACGCAGCTGCTGGGTCATCGCCGCCAAAACCCTACCTTCTTTTGGGGAAAAGAAAAACATAAGGACACCATCATCATTAATTCAGGCATTCATTCACCAGATTGTAACCCCAGACTGCCATCTGTCAGTTGGAAGCTGACCATCAGCATGGTTTTCCAAGGGGGAAGGAGAGACATGACCTAGTCACACACTAAACCCCCTGGCAGATGACCTAGTCACACACTAAACCCCCCTGCAGCTATTGTTCTCACAGATAATGGGGGGGGTGCAAACAAAACTCTCTGTAGTATTTCTATGTAAACAATTTCAGAGACACTAGACTATGCATAAAAGGGGAGGAAAGGAAAGAAATAAGAACTCTGTTATAAAAGGAAAATTAGACTGTATGGACAAAATACAGAAAGCAAATATCACTCCCACTTAGCAAGGCTCAGTGAATGCCCTGCTCTGTTTCCAAAGGTGAAACTCTACACCACTTGGAAGCCTAGATCTTGGCTGCTATGGTTCCTAAGTGCAATGGTGGCTCAGGTCCTGCCAAATAGGAGAAGAAGATTTGTTCTATCCTGTTAGGTTTATGGGAACACATTGTAAGTTCTTATATAAATACACACAACTTTATGTGATCCTAAGAGAATGCTTTCACCTAGCCATCATCCACTTTAGATACCGCAGAAAGCAGCCCACTCCCAGATGGGGTGAGACCTAAACATGTATTAGGTGATATGTCTAATTTCTGAACAGGACATATTAGCTCAGATGCAACTCCTGTACTGTGTGTTGTGAGGGACATTTTCACTGAAATTAGTGTTGGACAGGAGGGTTTATATGGCTAGAAATTTGGGAAAACAAAATAGTTTTGATAAACCATAGAACTTGTTGCAAAACCTCTGGACTAATGTAAAGGTCCCAGGCCTCCTCCAGGGATACTCACACGTTCCTCTATGACCATTACCTAAAATAAATTATATTTATGCATTTATCAAGAGACTCTTTAAATTATATATTGGAATCAGAGACATTTATAAAGGTAGTAAAGGTGGTAATTAGTTATCAAGAACCTATAACCAGGAGGCAGGAAGAGATACATTTTAGTTTTATGACTCCCCCAAGGTGCCGTGCCTAATTACTAGTCATTTTCCTAATTGTTTAGCACCGCCCACTTCCCATGCACAGATCTGGAGTCTTGCATTCTTTGTAGCTCATGTGCTGGTAACATCCTCATTTTGGAAATAAGGAAAATGAGCCTCCAAGAAGCAAAGACCTTGAGGTCTAGACACAGATCTAAGCAGAGTGACCTGAAAATCCATACTTAAACCCAGTTGGCTCCACAACCTCACCATTAAGCCTAGGTTTGGGTTTCCTGCCCTCTGGGCCAGAGAACAATACCTCAGGCTAGGGTGTTTCTGTGTTATAAGTTTAAAACCAGAACTGCATCTGACAATCAGTCGATGGAAGATGGGAGTTCCCACCCAACTGCAGTGTTTCCTTCATGGGAACACGGTAAGTGCCATCTGCACAGGTTCTGTGCTCTATGGTTCCATACAGAAAGGGTTTAATGCTCATAAACACCTTACTGCTTCACAACACTGATGTCTGAGATCCATTAGATAAAAGAATGCTTTCTGAAAACCGCACATGAAGCCCACAATTGCACTTTAATCTCTGGCTGCTGGAAATCTCCTGTGCTACAAAGGGGCTCCATTCTACTGTGCTCTGCACCATGTGAATGGTCATGCCTGCAGCACAACAGACTGACTCCTATATCACTTCCGGCTGACTGCTTCAATCACTACTGATTCTTTTTATTCCTTATTGATCTCTGTGGCTGTCTCTCTGCTTTCCCAATGAGAAATGAGATGCTGAGGTTAAGATGTTAGATGAACAGGTGGATGGATGGATGGACGGGTGGATGGATGGTAGCATCCTGACTGTATTTGCATGTGTGCTTAACCATATCCACACAGTGGAAAGTCAGTATGTAGTAATAGGGTACATATATAATTAAGACCCTTCCAAATTAAAATCTACATAGCTTAAAATTTTAAAGATTTCAATATTCTGAGCCAAATATGAGATAGTGTCATGGGAAGGAGTATAAATCAATCAGAAACCTTCAGAGTTAAAATTTATCCAGTTTCAAATTAAAGGATCTCAAAGTTCTGAGACAAACATGAAATAATACTGAAGGAAAATAGTATAGCTGTGGGCTAAAATACCGAACTTTCTTTGTTATCACTCAATAAAGTAAATAAAAACAAATGTTTTACCTTTTTTTTTTTTTTTACAGTCCCTATGATAATCAGAATGAGAAATCTTCTTAAAATATGGCCCTAGAGAAAGACAATTAGGAATCCAAATTCAAACCAGAATTCAGAGGTGATGGTCCAATGGTTAAGAGCTTGTACTTCTCCTACAGAGCACAGGAGTTTGGTTCTCAGCACCCACACCTGGTGGCTCACAAGTTTCTGTAATTCCCGTTCTGTGGGATTTGCTGCCCTCTTCTGACCTCCTTGGGCATCTGCACTCACACTTCTCATTCTCACATGCACACATACATGTCATTTAAAATAATATATTTTTAAGAAGAGGATTCAGTGATGAAAAAACAAATATTTTAATGTCATGTCACACACACCAAAAGACAGAACTAGCTATGGCATCACAGCTGTCTCCTGGGTGCCTGATTCTAGGCTGTGAGAAAGGCATTTTAACAAAGTTGTTATCAGAGAGCAGGTTTCCAGGAAAGACTTCACCCCCTAATGCACATTCCAGATCAGATTTTTTTTTTTAAGGAGCCTTGAAGGGAGACAGGGTGAGAGACACTAGCATTGACAAAAAGCCACCGTCCCCCTCCCCTAGCTTTCTGCCCTGAGGCTGGGGGGAGGGCAGACGGACGGACGGACGGATGACTGTTATGAGTAAATTCCATAATTGGGAGTTTTTGTTATTGGGGTGTGTGTGTGTGTGTGTGTGTGTGTGTGTGTGTGTGTGTGTGTGTGTGTTTAAAGACAGGATCTCCTTTTCTCAGACTTAAGAATTGAAATTGTAGAAGTAAAGAAACTTTAGAACCCAACAAACTACATATACTTTACTCGTGTTTATGGAAGCAAAGAAAAGCATGAAGCATCAGGGCACCTGCACACAGGAACTCAAGCAGTGGTGACAACGTGCACAAGACACATGCAAGCATAATCAGACCAATCCTTGGAAGGGGGAGTTGGGCACAAAATTCTGCCCCTAACCTTAGAGCTATTTGGCAATTGTTAGCTGCTAGAAAGGGGAAAGTTTTCTCTGAGAGTGAAGCTCCTGAGTTGAGCATGCTCAAGCAGAAGGTCACAGATCTGGTAACATTTGGGCAACACAAATTAGTTTTGATGGGGGTTTTGTTTGTTTGTTTTGAGTGGTTTGCGGGGTTTTGGGTTGTGTGGTTTTGGCTTTTGGGTTTTCTTGTGAGGGGTGAGGATAAAGTTGAGTGGATGGGGAATTGGGAGTAAGCATGGATCTGGGAATATATGGAGAATGAATATGATTAAAATATGCTATGCTAAATCTCAAAGAACTAATAAGGATAGAAATTATAAATATCACAGATGCTGGGGGATGTAGATCAGTCAGCAGCTTGTCCTAATATGCATGAAACACTGGCTTCAATCTCCAGTTCTACATGAACCAGGAAGTGATGTATATCTGTGATCCTCTCACTCAGGGGAGGAAGCAGGGAGTTCAGACCTTACAAAACTATCCCCAGCTATATGAAGAGCTCTAGGTCATCCTGTCTCAAAATGTATATACAAAGTAAAATAAACATCATGGGATTTATTTTAAAGAATATGTCAAGAGATCATTAAAGAACATTAGAGGTTAGCCACCTGGGTTCCAGTTTCTGGCTATGTGACCAGAAGCAAGCTACCTGCCTTCTTTCGGTCTATTAAATAAAAATGGTGTGAGCTCCATGAAACTGTTGTGAGGATCAAATCAGTACACAAGGTGATTAGCATCTAAGTGTTGTCTTTTATGACAGGCTCTTTCTAACATGAACCATGATCCTCAGCTAGAGTTGCCAGAGGCCTGGGGCAGCAAGAATAATAAATACAATTCTTATTCACTGGACACAGGGAGAAGACAAAATAAACATCCATGTACAAAGGACAAACTGGAAAAGAAGCAAGAGGTCACAGGATGGCTTGGAATCCCAAACACTTCAGGCTTTAATACACTTTCCAGAATTGCTTTAGTATGTGGCTGATGTGAGGAGGGTCCAGAGGGACAGGCTTTTTTTTTAATGGGAAAAGTGCTTACATATTAGTTACTACTCAACTACCCTAAGAAGACAGTGGGCATAATGAAGAGTAAAACTGTGGCACTTTGAGGAAAATGGATGCAACCAGAGATTATGTTAGGCAAAATAAGCCAGATTCAGAAGTACAAATAACATGTTTTCCCTCACACACACACAAAAAATCTTAGTATATAGATAGGTGACAGATAAGTAGGTTAAATAATAGGTAGGTATATAAATGATACGGAGATAGATAATAGATGATAGATAATAGATGATAGATAGATAGATAGATAGATAGATAGATAGATAGATAGATAGATAGATAGATAGGTAGGTAGGTAGGTAGGTAGGTAGGTAGGTAGGTAGGTAGGTAGATAGGTAGGTAGATAGGTAGATAGGTAGATAGACAGGCAGATAGGTGATGGATGGGTGGGGGTGGATGGGTGGGTGGGTGGGGACATCAAAGCAGAAAGAAAACTAATTATGTTGGAGTTAGGTGGGGAGTAGGAAAAAGATGGGAAAGGGTGGTGATTAGGCAAATATAAGCAAAGCACAACGTCTGAGAAACTAAAAGTTTACAAAAGATGACAGACCACTTCTTAAAATGCTTATCACCTGTTAGATATTCCTGCTTCAAACCTTCCAGACCTTCCCAAAGTCATTTCAATCTTCAATGAGAGAGATATCTGAATAAAAAGATTGTTGGGAAACTCCCCCTCATCCTTTCAGCTGAGTACCACAGTTTCCACATCAGGGAGCATGCAAAGGGCCATGGGATGAAGAAGGATCCCAGACCTAGTACCCAGGACTTAGACTCTGACTCTTTGCCAGTATTTCTTCCTCAGTGGTATCTCACTGGTGTGAGCCACAGGCCCCTCACACACAACATCCATAAAACCCACATCTCTGTTTCTGTTTTCTCCACTAAGGAAGACAACCTGGAAGTAATGGGGGGCACAGATTTGTATCTCACTGTCCCCTGCTCCATGTCAATCCTTACAAAGAGGCCCTGTCTTTTTCTCCCTGAACGTCCCTCACACATTATCAGCTTCTTGCTTCTTCCCAGAGTCTGTGCTTTGATTCCAGAAAGTCAGCTACTTCCTAGATTTTTGCAACTGTCTCCAGACCTTTCTCCTTATTTCCATGATCATCTCTCTCCAAGTTATGTTCAATACTCTTCCAGAATGAAATGATCAAATTACTCTGTTTAAATTTGCCAATGGTTTAATGGCAATTAACGATGGAGCAATGACAAAAATATCTAGTGTATCAAATGTTTATTGGGAGTATAGCCAATCAACCTCTGTACAAAGCACTTTAATCTACATCAGATTTAATTAAAAATAGAACTGGATACCTTGAATCCCTACACTTTGTGAAGAACACATTATTGTCTTCTAAGTGTGATACTGAGGCCCTAGAAGGCAAAGGTATTTGTCCATGGAATAGAGAGGTAAGTAAAAGAGCTGGACTTGAACCCTAAGCCCTCTGCCTTCCTCTACTCCAAGATGAAGTAGCAATGCCTGACTTACAGCCCAAGAAGCCCTACAAACCTTGCACTACCCCCTTTCAACCAACTACATCCAAGTTTTCATATTAGCATCATCTCTGCCTTTGGGCCTTCAACAATCGACATTATACCCAGGAGGGACCCTGTGGATACTCCAGCCATTGAGATCCACACCTAGCACAATGCCTGATATATAATAGGTGCTCAGAAAAGCTTCTGCCATGAAGGAAAATGAAATATGAGTGTAAGCCAAGTCCCTAGGTTCTAGCTCAAGCTGTGCAATCTCTCCCCTTTAAGCCTCTGGGATTTTGTTGTGCCTTTCTAGTATATATCAAAGGAATAATAAAGCATCTGGGAGTTGGCTAAACTCCTTTTGCAAAAATCTCATGTGGATTCATAATGTCCCAAAACCCTGACCTTGACTGAAGGAACAAGTCTAAAAAAAGGTAGGTGGTAACTGACTTATCCAGAGTGTGATAGAGCTTTGAAAAACTGCAGAGTGTTTGGAGGCAAGTAACAATGATGCTGCTTGCTCAGCCATCAGCCCTGGTGTGCCTCCAAACTTTCCTGTTTGTCTGCACTGCCAAAGAGAGAGAAAGGAAGGGTAGAAAGTGCTGTAATGAGCAGGCCTATGAATCACATAATCCCCTTCCCTATGGGAACCATATGCATTATCAACACACAAAACTGGGATTTGGGTAACTCCACCATCCTGCCAATGCTCCCACCTAGGTGAGTAGGAAATGGACCCAGGTAGCAGCTTATGGAAACCTGGTACTAGGAGAGAACCAGGTTCTTGGCCTCTTGGGCAGGGCAGGTGCTGGTGAAGTATGGAGATGTCTTCTTCCACACAGGGTCTGTGTTTAACCTCCGCAGAGTAGTAAAAGCTATATAATTGCCTGTGTTGTGTCTGTAAATCAGGAGCCTACTTGACAAGTTTAAGCGCAGAAAAACTCAACTACAGCATTGTTCTTACACCATGAAGGATTTAAAGTAATCTGCTCACAGCAGAAATGGGAATAAAACCATTCCCAATGCCAGGCTCTTCCTTCCATTGACTGCCTGTCTCTTTCCTAATGGTAAACCCGTCTTTTAAAATAAAAACAGACCTAAAGGAAGAACTCTCCAGGTGGCTAAGACATCATAATGTTGCTGTAAAGCACAAAGAAGGCAAAGTTTATATATGTTGGATGTTTTTAATGTGAATTTGTTTGAGAACTAAACCAAGTCAAGTGGAACAGAAATCTTAGGTTGTTTTACTATTAGGCTCTATATTATTAGGGTAATTCATGCTATATGCATATGTGTGTGTGTGTGTGTGTGTCAAATTTTGGTGGTGGTGGTGGTGGTGGTGGTGGTGGTGTGTGTGTGTGTGTGTGTGTGTGTGTGTGTGTGTGTGTGTGTGTGTGTGTGAGACTTAGCACAGCAGTAAAAGGAACCCATGTTGGACATGGCATTGCATGCCTATATATTCTCAGCATTCAAGAGGTACAGGCAAAAAGATCTAGAATTTAAAATCATCTTCAGTTTTACATAGCAAGTTCTAGGCTAGCCTGGGCTACATAAGAACACTTCTCAATAAATAAAAGAACAAAACTGAGGGGGTCATATTTGTTCCCCACACCTCTCTCTTTCTGTGTGTGTGTGTGTGTGTGTGTGTGTGTGTGTGTGTGTGTGTGTGTGTGTGTGTGTGTGTGTTTCTCTTGTATGGAGTGTTTAGAAACTAAAAATACCAGACTCACCAAAAGGGTTTATGACTTAGATTGAAAAATTAAAAGCTTCCTAAGAGTTACTAAATGACATAATGGCATCTTACCTTCTAGACACTGGCAGGTGAACCCACTGAGGCTGGACACACATGTAGCTCCATTTCTGCAGGGATCTAAGACACAGTAGTCAATCTTGGACTGACAAAGCTCTCCAGTATAACCTGCAGAAAAAAAAAGATGCCTGAATTCCAAGACCTGGATTTCTAAAACTACCATAGCCATCCCTAGGTTGAAGGACTCAACCAGAATCCACCCTTAGAGGCAGCAGCCTTCCATAGAGTGTCTCAGACATACCTTGATCTTGTGTAGTTTTATAAACAGAAACTACCCTAACCTTAGAGCTAAGGTTCCAAATTCACTCACTATGCAAATTATTTTCTCCCATATTAGCTCTGTTTTATACTATGGGAAGGTTTAGAAGCTGGGACCACATCCCCTGTCCTGTGGACATTATGTCTCTAACACACAGTGCCCTCAGACTGAGGTAAGAGCTACCTTCCCTGGACCACCTTCCTGCCACACTTGTTTCTTCTTTTAAGAAGTATTAAATAGGTTTAATAGATAATATTTAGAACTAAAATAAGCCATCTGTGTTAATTCTGTACCCAGTGCTCTCATTTTAAAGACTTAGAGATTGCAGCATATACGACAATAATCACATTATATATTATTAATACTTATTTGAGTCATAAATCCAGCTCTCCCTTTTCCATAAAGTCGGGCCCCAGGTGATCTTGTGGGATAGTGACATAATCCTAGGCAAGCGGTGGGAAAATCAGGCTGTAAATCTCCTGGAACACCTTAGGCAGCCTGAAGGCTTTAAATAAATCCCCGATTTTTAATTCACTTTGAAAATAAAGCCCTCCAGAGAGGCAAGTTTAAAGAAAACAGTGTGCTTCTTATATTGGAGTGGGTGATGCCTCAAAAAAAAAAAAAATATGGAAAGTACAAGGTATGAAATGTAAAGCAAAAACGGAACTCTTCATTGTGGTATCTGAGTGATGGAATCACTGATAATCTAGAGAAAATTCCCATTATAAATATAAACAAACTTATTTTCTACACAATTATAATTATACAGTAGTATTTTGTATGATTTTGTGGTGTCTTAAACTACATAAAAACTTGCCTTTCTGGATTTTTAGTTTTGAAAGGCCATCATCAGCACACACAGCTGAGACTTGAAAAACTCAATGAAGTAAGTGAGAGATGTTCTGTCTGAGCTCAATTACCTGGCCAGTTGGTGTGAATTACAGACAGTGAGTGGAGGCAATGACATCAGTATCTCTAACCATGATTCTTCCTCACTCCAAGACAAGCCAAGACTCTTCCAGTTATTGACAGGGGTGGAGAGTGAGACCAGCTTCTGAGCTGAAAGCCTAACACCAAGCCAAGAGGCTACTTCCAAATTCCAAAAGGAATCTTTCAAGGTGACATCACAGCAAGAATCAGATGAAAGCTCTAGGTTCAAAGTAGGATGCTGAGAGCAACAGGCTGTTGTGTTTACAATGACTAGTTTTGTTGTTATTGTGGTTTGGTTTTGCTCCTCAGGTCAACACTAGTCTAATCATACCTACACTCGCTCCCCTGCCCCATCCTTTCCCTGTTACAAATAAGGAAATTGAGGATTAGAAGGATTAAAACCATTTGCACAGTCACCAGGGATTCAAACTCCTGGGACCCAGGCCCTTAAACATGGCTGTGCCCAAATCACCAAACAGCCTAAACAGAAAACATAAGATGGTAGCTCCTGCCTGTAGTCTCAGATTTAGGAAACTGAGGCAGGGGGATCGCAAATTCCAAGCCAGTCTGGGCTACATAATAGTAGCCTCATTTAAAAAGAGGGAAGATATGATAGAAGAAAATTGTGTTGACCATTGCTTTGAAATTTCAAACATACTTAAACATGAAGAGACTAGCACCTAGCTCTCCACACTTGTCACCTAGCTTCAAGCTATTAATATTTGTATGTAATATCATCGAGTCTCCTTGGAGTTCCCCTTAAGAATATCTTAAAACAATTATTTCTCTTGTAATTTCAATATGTATCCTTTACAAAAGGGATTTTTAAAAAGAAGATTGATCTTAATGTCCTTTCTGATTATTAATCAGATTATTAATTAATTTAGCTTTATTTATAAACTTAATTAAATATCTAAAACTTATTAGCATATATTAAATATACATAATGTATTTCAAATCTGCTGTATTGATCATATTCACCCCATTACCCTTTTGCCCCCTCCCACTCCTAATGATCCCATTTTTAAGCCACTTGTATTAATATCAAAATTTTGTCTTTTAAGAACTGTGGTTTTGTAAAAATATATAAATATCCTTATGCACTTATTTTTATAGACCTAATGATCTGAAGCTCTAAATGGAATTACTCTGAGGTTTTGTTCAATGCACTAATACTGTATCCTGTTTTTATAAGAAATCAATCAAAAAATTAATTCATATTTTAATATGCTAGATTTGGGGACTGTCGTAGTACTTAGGGATCCTACAGGCATTGAGTGGGTGACAACCCAGAAATTCTATATCACTTCAGAAGGTCTGATAGGACAGTTTCCATACTCCAAGGTCAATGGTGGGTCCCTAGTAAGGGACTCCTGTCTGTGGTTAACACTATCCCATTATTTTATTTCCCTTGTGCTTTAAAATCTTTGAGAATTTTGAAAGTATAAAAAACAGAAAAATATGCTTTAAAAGATTGTGGCTAATTGGATAGATTTGTAATCTATGAGTCTACTGGCATATACATGGCTTGGCATCTCTACAAATGAAAAAAAAAAACAAAACAACGGAGGCATGAATGGGGAATACAGAGAGGCAGGCTGGGATTATGAGATTATGGGGACATAGAGCACCCCTGGCAATACTGCGAATACCTAGTAACTACAAGCATTCTAGCAACCACTAGCATCCTAGTGATAATAAATGATATCCATCTGTGTGTGTACATCAAGGTTTTTGATGCCTGCCCACAACCAGGCTGGTCAATGGGGACAAGGAATTATTGTTGGCCTTTCTATTTGATTCTCTGCTCTGATATATAATATATTTCCAAACCTTAGCTGATCCTACAGCTAAGGTTTGGAAATATATTATATATCAGAGCAGAGAATCAAATCAAACCTTCTCCTGATCCTACAGATCACTTCCACTGCCCACTTCCTCAGCCTCCCCCAAGGGGGCAGTCAACAAAGAATGGTGGGAAGCATATGTAAAGACACAGAGCTATGCAGAACAGGTGTGAGTGATACATTTCCCTTAAAATGCAGGGTGATGACAAGCTTCACTCTGGTTTCCAATGAAAGATCTACACACACCAATGACAATAACAGACAAGGACTGGTGAGTGTGAAAGTTTCTCTCCTTAGCCAGTGGCTATGCACCTTCTGACAACTGGGTCATAAGCACTATGATCAGCCTTCCAGATGACTGTCACAGACCCATGACACTTTCTTGTTATCCAGGTCCAGGCACCAGTGTCTCTCAGGACTCCAGCAAGTTTCCCAGACCGTCACTGTACACTGGCTTTCTTTCAATCCATTCTTCACATAGAATTAATCAGAGAAATATTTGAAGGTGTAATTTAGTTACTACTTCACCTATATGTGAACCCACCACCACCAACACCACCCCCACAGTGGCTTCCCAAAGGATTTAGAAGAAAACTAGTCAGTGGCTACAACAAGGTCAGAGACGGTCTGGGTTCTGTCTTACTTCCTCTTTGTCACTTTCCTTGATGATCATGAGGCAATCACTTGGCCTCATTCTGCCCTTAAACTCATGAAACAACTCTTTAGCATCTACTTCACACTAGGCTGGGACCAGATAAAGACTGTGAGAAGAATACAGGATTCAAAAAGAAAACAAAACAGACATAGCCCTGCCCTATCCAGAGAAGGATACCATGAACTTTGAATTGTCATAAAGACAGCAAAGATGTAAAAATAAACTATATAACAGAGGATCAAATAGAAAGGCAATGAAATTGTCTCTAAAATTATGTAAGAGGCTGGGGATATGGGCCAATCAGAAAGGTGTTTTTCTCACAAGCATTGTTAGAGAGAATCTTGTTAAACTCTGAATAACTGAAGAATCACCAAGTAGGAACCTTAGAGGTATACGCTATCCATCCACTGCATTCTTTCACATAGCCACATTCCTGCATGTAGCAACCCTCCCTTAACCTATGCCTGAACTTCCTTGTCTAAATATCCTATAAAAGCTTTGTTCAAATTCAGCTCGAGGCTCTCTGTTCTTCCAAGATCAATGAGTCCCATGCTCATGGAATAAAAATCTCCTTGCTTGATTGCATGAGAGAGCGCCTCTTGGAGTCTTCTTTCACGTGGTGTGTTTCTTGACCCTAACAGCATGAAAACCTCAATTCAGATTCCAATATCTACACAAATCCAGACCTAGTAGTGTGTGCCCAGGAATCTCAGTGCTGGGGATGCAGAGACAGAAGGATCCCTGGAGCTTTCTGGCTAGGCACTCTAGACAAATTGGAAAGCTCCAGGCTCAGTGACAGGCATCTCAAAAATTAAGGTGGAAGAAATTATTAAAGAAGACAGTCAACACAGACTACCGGCTTCCACACATGCACATGAACACACCTAAACAAACGTGTGCCCATGGGTATATCACACATACACTACTTCAAACATAAAAGAAAGCTAATGAGCCTCAACCTTACACTTTCAAATAACATCAGAGCATTAAAGTAATGATGCTTCTTAAAGCCAGGGACAGTGAGTTGTGAAATCAAGGCATTGGAAGACGGTGAGTATAGAATCACATGCTGCTGCAAAGGACCAAAAGAATGGCATGACCTGAATGGATGCCAGGTTTTGTGATCTGCAAACTCCAGTTTATGTGGGTCAAAAACTGAAAACAGCTTAAAATGATAAAGCGTTTTCTTTGCTTATAGAAGCTTTAACTCCAGAAAGAGGTAGAAGCATGTTGTGACTTGAACATCAAATGTCAGCATCGGCTCATCTGTTGGACACTTGGTCTCCTGCTTGCTGTAGGAAGTTTAACCACCAGATTAAGACCTTATGGTCTTTTTTGACCCAGCACCGCTTGCTGTCTCTGCTTTCTGTGTCTTCTTCCCAGGACAAGAGGAGGTGAAAAGACCCAGCCGTAAGTGTCCACCACTAGAGGTGGCTACCCGTGGCCATGTTTTCCCCTCCTTGATGAAATGTACCCCTCAAACTGAAAACCAAAGTAAATCCGTCCTCCTTTCAGCTGCTTTTGGCCAGATACATGGCCACAGCAATGAAGGAAAGTAACTAAAGAAGCCAAATACAATAAGGACAGCATTGGCTCTGTTTACTTTATGGTAGGACCACTTCTGGTTTAGGTTGGCTAATCTGACATGTGGGAATGCCAGGGTTACACACATCACAACTGAAGAGATGTGAATGGTGTCTAAGAGAACCTATCACACATGATTCTACTCACAATGTTAAATCGGGTAACTGAATTTTTTTTTTGGCTAATAAATTTTAAATTGAAATATAAAGTTGTTAGATAGCATTGAGATGTTAAAAACTTAATTCTCCTAAGGGAATAAACACAAAGAAATAACTCCTTTCTTTTTCAATTTTTAAAAAAATTGTGTGTGTGTGTGTGTGTGTGTGTGTGTGTGTGTGTGTGTGTGTGTGTGTGTGTGTGTACGAGCACCTATCAGCCTGTCTAGACATACATATGCCACAGTGAATGGTTGGGGAGGTCAGAAGATAATTTGTGGAAGTCAGTTCTATCCTTTCCAACATGTAGATCTGGGGATGGAACCCAGTTCATCAGGCTTGGCAGCAAGTGCCTTTATCCATTTTGTTGTCTCACAAAAGACAGTTTCTGATAGTTTTCTTGGATACACAACCAATTCTAGAATATCTGAGACCTCAGCCCAGGTCATTCTATAAAGCTATTCACTGGGCCTCTGCATTCTTTTGGGACTGCCCTGTCCGTTAGGTCTAAGCTCAGAAATCACCAACTTGGATCTGGGGCTCTGGTCCTCCTCTACTCCTGAACTTGATGCATACCCTAACTTATCACCATATACATATGTTTAGTATTCCCTCACCTAGAAGATGCTAATGTAAAGATGAGATTTTCCTTGCCTAACCTATAATTTGACCTCTTGTTTGCTCAGAAGGTACTTGCTCACTAACCCACCCCCCACCCCCCCAGCAACACAGGATGTGCTTCCTGCATTGCTGGCCGCCTGACTCCCTGTACCTGCATTCCTGATGTAGCAACCTGGATGGGACCACCCAGGAAAGCCCTACCATGAGAACTGTTACAACTTCTCTATCTCAGGAGCCTGAATGTATCCCTCCCCTACCCAGAATGCTGTATAAAACTTCTGTCCTAGAAGCATTCAGGGCTCTTGGCTTCCACAGTGCCATGAATCCGCACATGTGTTTATCAGTATATCATTAGACTCTCTTTTTCTTTAAAGTTAACAGTGGTACATGGTCGTGGTCTTGGGGTGTCTTGAGGTGCCCTCCCCCTCCCCCCGGTTACACTAAGAGCAGGCTTTATCTCCAGAGTCCAGGCTCCATATCTTTTTATTTATCTGATATGACTCTCTCATTCATTTACTTCTAAGTACATTCATCTGATGAACATAAATAGACTTGCCTTACACATGTATTCTCAACTCCTTGAGAATCAGGGTTTTGTCTTAATAATCTCTCAACCCTTGTAACTTAAAACATTTCTCAGCACAAATAATTATTTCAAGAATGAGGCCCTTTATTTAAGGTTTTTTCCCAAACTCACTGCATCTTTTAACTTAGGTTCTATTCCTATTCCAAATCAACAATATCCAGAAACCAGATGGATGATATGTTTTCCACTCTTTCTCCTAATGCACATTAAAATAAATACAAAGATGGGGGGTATTTGTTTTTGGTTTTTAATAAAAGAAAAAGGGTTATCCCACAAAACATAGTGTAGTTTGAATGAGAATGCCTCATATAGGCTCTTGCATAATTAGTTCCCAGTTGGACCTTTAGGGGAGGATTAAGAGGAGGGGTTTGTTGGAGGAGGTGTGGCCTTGTTAGGGGAGGTGTGGTTTTGTCGGAGGAGGTGTGGCCTTGTCAGAGGAGGTGTGGCTGGAATAGGTGATGTGTCACTGGAAGTGGCCTCAAAACAGGCCCTGTACCATTTTCTCATCCTGCTGCCTATGAATCAGGATGTAAAGCTCTCAGCTACTGCTTCAGCACTATACCTGTCTGCTCCCTGCCATGATAATAATGAACTAAGCCTCTGAAACTGTTAGCAAGCCCCCATTTAAATGCTTTTTTTAAAAAATGAGAGTCAGAGAGAGAGAGAGAACAGCTTTGGTCATGGTGTTTCTTCACAGCAATAGAACCGTGACTGAAACATGCACTATTAAAAATCACCTTGCATTTTGCTACAGTGGCCTGTACCCTCAACTTGGGAAATTGCAATGAACAATTATCCTGTTCAGAGACCCTTCCCCATTCACTCTGTCTGGAATGGGAAGAAAAGGACGCTGGCCCACTTCTGAACTTCAATCTTGTTCTTCCAGCTGAGACTTTTCAACCAATGGCTCCCATAACACGGCAAATTAACGTGGCTAAAACAGAACACATCACTCTTTTCTGCCTCAAGGGCATTTGATCAGGTTAGATTAGATTCCTCGACTAAGTGGTTCTCAGGTGGGCTAGTCCTCCCTCAGGGTCAACTAGAACTAGAATGCCTGGTCCCTAGGTATGCCACTGACATCTACTGGGTACAGAGTACTGCCAAAAATTCTAAAAATATGACAGTCTCCACCACAAAGAACCATCTGGTACAAAATGACTCTAATGCCATGGCTGGAAACACAAAGTCAGAGGGATGTTATCCTTTCAGACTGAAAATCACTGTTTTCATCCCAATGCTGCTTCCTTTCATTACACAGAACCACTCCTTTATGAACTAGAGAGAACATGTTCAGAGCATTTTGAATAATCCTAGAAGTACCTTATCATAGCTCCAAATCAAAGACTATTTTAAAATATGTGATTTGACTCTAAAAACTGTAAGTTACTCAGGAATTTACCACTGAGATACTCAGAATAAAATAATTGGTTCAAAATAGGAAGCTTGGAAAGACTGCCTAGAAATCATAGGATTGGGGGGGGGGGGTCCCTAAGACAGGGTTTCTCTGTGTAACAATCCTGGCTCCCTGGCTTTCCTGGAACTCACTCTATAGACCAGACTGGCCTCAGACTCACAGAGGTTGGCCTCCCTCTGCCATCACACCCAGACTATTTTTTTCTTTAGAAAACATTCTAGTATAACAAAGACAAAAGAAAACAATATGACTTGGGGATATACAGAAATGCCTTCAGAGATGCATGGAAAACCCAGGGAAGCGTCTAGCCTGTGCATTGGTGCTTTTATAGAGATCTAAGCGTAAGTAATATTAGGTGAACCAACATGTATATGACAGGGAGTGTGCCCTGGCAGAGAGCCTATCCATGACAGAAATACCAGGTGTCTTAGTTTGACTACAGCAACCCTTATAAAGTAAACCACTTAATTGGGGTGGCTAGCTTAGAGTTCAGAGCCTCAGTCCATTGTCATCATGGTGGGACATAGTGACACACAGGCAGACATGGTGCTGGAGAAGTAGCTGAGAGTCCTACATCTTGCATGCAACAGGAAGTGGTGTGTATGTCACACTGAAGGATGCTTGAGCAAAAGAGACCTCAAAGCCCTCTGCCACAGTGACACACCTACTCCAACAAGGCCACACCTCCTAATAGTACCACTCCCTTTGCGGGACCATTCTCTTTCAAATCGCCACACCAGGTATTAACAGCCTACATGCTACCTAATACATCTTTGAAAAACTTTATTTTATACCTTAGTATAAAATACATCTTAAAATTTAGTAGTATATGGGGAAAGGATGGCTTTTTTCCATTCGGTATCAGAATGACTAAGACAAAACTACAGCTAAGTAGTCTTTTTTGATTTCTAACAGCATGAACAATATCTACCCTACCTTCCCACTTGTCATTATATCTACACTACTTACCCCTTCAAATGAGGGAAACCTTTCAGAGGTCAAGGATGAATCACATGCATGTAAGAAAGGCTGCAGAAATGAGTCAGATTAGTTCAAAGTCAATTTATCGGTTATATCCTTAAAAGAAACCATTCAGCATCCTTCCCAGCACATTTGTTTATATGTAAGGAGTTCATTGCATAATTCTTCTACTGAAATGAAAGGCTACTTTAGCTGCCTTTGCTGCTTTAGCTCGGTCAGGGAGAATCTAATTGTTTCTTTGGAGCACTGTTCTGAAAGCTTCCAAAGTGGGAATTAAACTGAGAGCTATTTTTAGCACAGCCAGGCTTTTTCTAATCTTGCCTGTGCAGTGGAGTGAAGCTGTTAGACTTGAATGGGAAGCCTCATGCCACCAAGAAAGCCCACCAGCTTCAGATCTTCCCCTCTGGGATCTGAGTAGCTGATGCCAGAGCCTCAGTCACAGCTGCTGAGATGAGATGCAGTGCCTAATATCCACACACCAGACAATAAATAAATCTGTGTGCCATCAAGCTATCCTATGCATGCATTCTCAGTGTGGGGAAGCAGAAATTATTCAGAGAGAGAAAGATGGGCTGGCAGGAGAAAACTCAAACATGTCTAGACAAATGTAAACCTAAGTTAAAAGCCAAAGGTAAAGATGTGTGTGTGTGTGTGTGTGTGTGTGTCTGTGCGTGTGTGTGTCTGTCTGTGTGTGTGTGTGTGTCACAAAAGGAAGATCAGTAAAATATAATTAAAATGGGAATGTGTGATATAGAAAAAAGCATGAAAGAAAGCTTGGCATTCAGCAGAATTTTTAAAAAACTTAGTTGCAAGGTTTGAAAGAAAGCAAACGCATCCAATTCCCAAATATGCAGGAAGCAGAGAGAGCAGAAAGGATGTGGTTTGGAAAACCAAAGGTTCATGGTGGTAAGCTTAGTGGGATCATCCAAGTCTTAATAACATTCATTACCATCATGGCCAAAAAAGAGGATAAAGATGCCTAGCTCTCAGGACACTGAGTGAGATCAACTCTAAGCAGTAGGTAAAATGTCAAATGTACCTTTAAATCCACAACAGCTTGCACAGTGCCTAGGCTCCAGTGATTGTAAGTGGCTCTGTTTTGTGAATGAATAGGGATTTGTGGATTTCAAAACTACAGAGCAATGTGCCTATCTATTATCATTTGAGATCCAGTTCTTGACAGGCAATTTAGAACAGTGGCCCTCTCAGTGTGATCAGCATTAACATCACCCAGGAACATCTGGCAAATGAGCAGTAGCATCCTTCATTTGCTAAGGCAGAAACTACAGGTGAACCCAGAGACTTAAGTCCAAGGAACTATTCAAGGATGAAGAGATGGCTCAGTGCTAAAAAACACTTGCTGAACAATCATGGAGAGTTCAGATTTTCCAGGACTCATAAGGCCAGGTGAGATGGTATATAGCTGTAATCTTGTGTTCCTGCTGTAAATGGAACGTGGGGATGGGAGAATTTCCAGAAGCTCAAGAGCCAACAAGCCATGTGTACACAGTGGCTAACACCAGGACCCTCTGCCTCAAACAGGGTGGAAGATGACTACTGATACCTGGGATGTCCTCTGACCTCCACACATGCCCAATGACAAATACACACACACACACACACACACACACACACACACTTATACACATATACACTTATACACACATACATACACACACTTATACACACATATACACACATACACACTTATACACACATACACACACACTTATACACATAAACATATACATACACACTTATACACACACAATTATACACACACAATTATACACACATATACATACATACACACACTTATACATACACATACACACATACATACACATACACACACGTACACACTATGCACACACATTTACTCATTCACTCACACTCATGCACACACTCATACATATACATGCATATCCCAAAACACATATGCACTACTCTCGAAACATAAATATGAAGATTAAAAAACAAAAACAAGTCTTCTTGATTATTCTGACATGGTGTGTCTACTAAACAGGGAAGTGACCAGCAAGCATTTGTTTAATATAAAATATTAATGTTACTTAACATTTTTGTTTATAATTCAGATTATTAAAGGGAAATTTTAAAAAACAAATTGTAGCAGGTCCTAGACCTTAGCACAAATGATGCCATGGTGGAAGTGCCACGCAGACCTTGGAACCCAGGACATAGTCAGCAACAACTACCAAATGAGATCAAAGATTCAATCTGTCAAAGTCTGTAGTTCCAGGAAAGTCCCTAAATGCACTACCCTGCTTTTTGGCTTCTGAAGTTCTGCTTCTAAATGTTCTTGCTGACTGAGGTTTGCCAATCCAGGGTGCATTTTGTTTTGTTGTGATTGTTTCCTTTGCTTGTTTTGTGCCTAAAATCCCACCCTGAGAAAGGCTTGGGAATTCACTTGGGTCCTGAAGATCCAGTATAGTCACTGGCCAGCTAAAAAAGGCTTCTGCTGGCTTAAATTGTGTCCGAGTATGGATACTTCTGGGCTGGATGATATTCAAAAGCCACTCAGAAGGCCTTAAATCAAGCTCAGGATGAAGGGATGAGAAAAAATTTCATTCTTCACCTTTCTCTTGAATCAATGACCAAGGCCAGAGAAAGGGATGCCCTATATGGGCCACTCATCCTAGGTGCATGTATGTATGTATGTATGTATGTATGTATGTATGTATGTATGTATGTATATATGTATGTGTGTGTGTGTGTGTGCGCGCGCGCGCGCACATGTGTTTGTGTATGCATGCTGTATTCTCATTAACTCTTTCAAGATCAATACTGTTGTTCTGATTCATGGGTGAGTTAACTTGAGATCAGAGGAACTGATAACTGTGGAACACAAAGCAGATAGCTGACTATAAACCTCATCCTCTCAATCATCATTACTTTCTATTACTTTCATACAACTTATTTTAGAAGACCATGAGGGCCAACAGACCCTCTGTGAGATGGGGCAGAATGTAGCTTGGCCTCCTCTTCTAGGAGAGGAGAAAGAAGGTCCTGAGTGTTGTCCAGTCCAAGAACCACAGAGAGCTCAAGTCCATATTCTGACTGAAGGAAGTTGCAGAGTTCTACACAGGGCTACAGGCTTTTGCTTTTGATTTGGCAACAGATGTGGCAGTTGGCACTTTCAAGTGCTGACTATGTCCAGGCAAGTATGTGTTACAATAAGATTTTCTGGCCCCGGCCAGCCAGAGGTTCAGACCCACAGACTTGCAGTCCCAGACTGCTTAGCTGTCCGCCACTGTTTAGGCCCCCCCAAAATGACCCAGATTCTTATATTAACTTCATGCTGTTTGGTCCATGGCTCAGGCACATTTCTAGCTAGCCCCTTCATTTTAATTCAACCCATTTTCATTAATCTGCCCTGCCACATGGCCCATAGCTCACCTGTGTTCCTTACATGTTGCTGCTTCTTGGGCTCGATCTGATCCAATTCTGCCCTGCTTCTCCTACCTATGCTGTCTCTGGCTACGGTGTACTCCAAGGGCCAAAACAGCTCCTTTATTTAAAGTTTGATATTTACAGCATACAATTCAGAAAGACATTCCCACATCAAGTATGTGCATGCCACAGGTATGTAATATATTGTCAAAGCAGTCACTGAACTGTGGCCATTGACTACCGTCCTTGAATCCATCTTTGGATAGAGACACAGAGAGAATGAAGCATTTCCCCAGGGCCATGAAAAGCATCATCACTTGGGCACTGGCTTTTCCCTTCTCAGTCCAGAGCATCTTTTCAGTCATCCCGTGTCTGGGCTTCGAAAGTATCTCAAGCAGCAGTGGGGGGGAAAAATGTAATGTAGGGAGGCAGAGGCTCACACCATTACTCAGGCAGCAGATGACAGCAGCTTGAATAAGGACTGTAGTGGTGGAATAGGAAGAGTCAGGTAGGGAACCATCATAAATAAGGTGAATTGGTGAGTGTCTAGGGATAAATGATAGAAAGGCAGAACCATCAAGGTCCAGCATCCAGCCTGAGAAATGAGGGAGACCAGCCTCAGCAGGAGTGAGCTGATACATCAATGCCAAGTCCAATAATGCTGCCAGAACTGAGGTGAGAGGTCAGACTGGAAGGAGGGTCTGGAAGCCTTCCTTGTGGTGACAGCTCAGAATGAGAAATTGCTACCTAAGGCCCAGGAGAGTGGTGAAAACAGAAAGGGCGTGGGGAATGGGGAATGAGATCTTGTGAGAACTCAGAGAATGGACACAAAACAGCCCTGCAAACCACAGAAGGAATGGTTCTAAAGAGATGAGCACAGTGGGAGGAGTGAGCACTAGGAAGGTGATACCACAGATGGCGGCCCCGTGATGTGACGTGAGCAAGCAGGTGTACCAGTGATAAAGAGGGGAGGAGAGAGGAAGACAGGATGTTAGAAATGAGAGAAAGAGAAAAGAAGGAAAAGGAAAGAGAGAAGCTGAACACAGAAAAGCAGCAATGATTTCCAGCATTCCTAATGGTGTAAGGGGCGAAGCTTCCGAGAACTAGAGCCCTAGTAGATAAGAAGCAGAAGAGCTGGAGAGGGACATGGAATACAACAGAGAAATGGAAAAAACAAAATGGAAGAGAAGATGGTACGTAAAAACTTGAAAGAACACAACAGCATTTTTCACAGTAGCCTGCAGCCATTAAGAACATACGTGTGTCTACTCAGGGGGAAATGACTCAGGCATTATGAAGAAAGTGGTACCCATTCACATCATGTCATGGAAGCATTGTACTCGATGGGAAAAAAATCTGCTTATACACATTACCTATCATATAAATGAATTATGAAATGTCTAAATAGGCAAATATATGGGGCAGAAAGTTGCTTAGAGCTGGAAATCGGGGAAGTAGTAGGATCAGGTGATGAATGAATATTTTGAAGTAATGAAATGTCCTAAGGATTGTAATGATAGTTACTCAACCCTAAATACACACACACACACAAAACCCACTGAATTATATATTACATGGATGAGAAGTGAGCTCATGTTAAAACTTTTGAAGGCATCTACAATTTCTCTGCAGTTATTCTTCCTATCCAACTTATCAGCAAGTAGCTCTACCCTCAAATACGTCCCCAGTCAAAACCTCTCGTCACTTCTACAGGCAGCAAGCCAGTTGTCCTTCTATGCTGCCTAGATGATCAATAGCCACATAGCCATCTTCTCAGCATGCCTTCTAATGCTCATGCTTCCCCCAGCTCCAGAATTATGTAACCAAGAGGGGCATCATATGGCCCATTGCAGTTGGCCATCAAAGGCTCCCATCATCTTTGGGATAATATCCTTGCTTGCCTCTGTGAACTGGCACAGCTTCTGTCTGAGGTCCACATCTCATCCCTAGCTCTTTTATACTCTACACTTGCATACACTCTAAGCAAGTTCCTACCTTGGGACCTTTTGTGTTATCTTATTTAGTCCAGTCAGACTGCTGGAGCAAATTGCCTGACATTGGGGAACCAGTAAATGCCAACAGCATGGTTCTGGTAGAACTAGTATTCCAACATCAAGGATGCCAGTAGATTTGGTATCTAGCCAGGCCCTTTTCCTCATAAATGATGCTTTCTATATGTTGTTACACAGCAGAAAGGAAGGCATTGGTCTCATAAGGACAGCAGCTCCATTCATGAGTGTGTCACACCTGTGACCAATTACCTCTGAGGTTCACCCTCTAATACCATTTTTGGTGGTTCCATTTCAACATAACAGCTTTGAGGAACATAGATATTCAGACCATAGCCTATGAGTAGATCTGACATTTTCTTCCCACTGTTCATAAGCTTATTTCATTGGGGTCTCATCTTAATCTCAGACCCACTTTCTGTGTCTTTACTTTACTTCTTGATTGATCCCATCACACCCTCTTTCTTTCCATTGACCACATACATATACACATATGCACAAACATACATGTATACACACATACAGACACCATAGTATACACATGCATACCTGCGGCTAGCCATCTCCACTCCTAAACTGTGACTTCTGTGTGCACAAAGACTTGAGTGGTTGTAGTCACAGAACCCACATGTAATATGAAGCAAGCATTTGATAAATAACTGTTGGCTGAATAAATGATCTTTGCATCATCCTTTACTTTAAAGAATAAGAAACATGCCAGGGCTTTAATAATGCTTAGGAGGATCACATAACCACTAAAATCATAAAGGCCAGCTTGAAACCCACTATTGGCCACATAATTTTGGCTTTGTCATCCTTGCCCCCTTTTTTGTAGCTGGTGCCATCTCTGGTCCTGAGAGGAGACAATGCCACTGGGGGTAATAAATTCACATTGGTCAGAATCACCAGTACCTTCTACTATACATAGAGTGAATGAAAAGCTGAGGAGCCACTGGTATGCAGAGAAAAACTCCCTGGCTCACAGATGAGCACAGAGTGATGAGGCTTCATCTGCTTCTCCCATAGGCCTTATGACCTTGAATGTGTTCTTCAGACTACTCACATATAGAGGAGAGATCTGAATGCTTTCTAGCCTAAAACACTGAAGTAGCCCCATTAAGCACAGCACCAAGATTCACTTACACACACTTGGATTGTACTTAAGGACTTATAGTAGATGCTGGGACTTGTTCCCAGGTGGAGATACCAACTTCACAGGCACTGACCCTCTAGCAATCAATGTTTCCAAGGTAACAGTAAATGGGCCCACATGCTACACTTGACTCAGCAATGATGAGTTCTTAAAAATAGTCTAAAATCACCGATTAGTAGAACAACATAGTACTTTAAGGCATTATGGAAATCCTTTGAAAAATGCTAACAATATTTTGGCAGTAGCAGTTGTGAATTCACATCACAGCTATTCTTTTCAGAAAAAAAAAATGACTCCTTTGAGAAAAAAATATTCTTGATGTTAGAAGGCTTTAATAAAACTATCCTGGTTTAACCAGTTAAATTTCATTTTAGTCACATATTTCCTGTGTTTTACCAAAGCAGGGGGTTTGACATGATGGAGAGAGTTGCGTGTGTCCCTTCCCCAAACCCACACAGGCTCAAGACCCAAAGAGAGCTAATTTTATCAGTTCAAATCAGAAAGCCCACAGGGATCAAGTATTGGGAGATTATCAAGAATTTAGACAAAGCCTTATCTAATTCATTCCAAATTAAGAACTTCCTGTTAGATTCTCCTGCAGTATTTGCTGTCTTTGATAATCATCTTTTTGAAAGTATTGTCAGTTTCAAGAAAAATGTCTATTACACTTAAAAATAGCATTTTCCTTATAATACAAATTTTAACAATAATATATAACTCATTTTATATTGTTCAGATGTATACATGGCTTTTCTGGAAGCTATGACTTTTCTCAACAATAAGAAAAGCCCTGTTTACAAACTATTGTTTTAAAAACCAAATGAAAACCAAAAAAAGTCAAGGGTCTGGCCACTGGTAGGTTCCTGCTCCCACGGATGGACCCACACACATACATACACACATGGGCACATATGTGCACACATGGGCCCACTAACTGGAGTAGAGAGAGATTCAACAGATCCACAGCATCTGCCATGAATTCTAGAGTGATGGATGACACCTCAGCTTTGAATAACCTTTTGTACATAGTCAGTTATGGTTATTTGAAGTTTATGGAGCTGCTTTTTCCTAAAGGATTCACAGCTTCACATAACTTAGTTCCTAGACATACGTGGCAAACGAGGAAGTCTGAGAATTGTTTAGGTAATGGGTCCTTCAGACAACTCCTAGATGAGAGAAGAGCTTAGGGTATGCAGGAACTGATGGGATAAAAGTGCGCTTTCTGTTACAGTAAAGATGCCTCTGCACAGCTGCTAGAAGCTGATCCCCTAAAGCTAGCAGAAGCTATTATACATCCTGCACGAGGGTCTCTCTTCTACCAGCACTGACTCAAGTAATTCAGAACACTGACAAACTGGCTTAATGAGCTTTTTTTAAAGGATCATAAAAAGATATAAAGTTGAGAGGTGGGCATGAGGAGAGAACTCCTCAGGGAGCTGGGGGGAAGGGCGTAAATGGGAGATGACTACAATTCTATTTCATTATGCATATATGAAGTTCCCAAAGAATTTTTGGAAATACTTTTAAATAGTGTCTATAACTCTATAACTACCTTAAAATCCCACGAAACAAAGCAAGCTTTGAGAGTTTCCCACAGGAGGACAACTTCAAACAAAGCCTCAAAGCATAATGTTCATGCCAGCAGAATCATTTATTTCATTTTAAACCTCTTTAATCTGTGAATAGCATGCAGTGATGCTAGATGAAAACATGGTAGCTTTTGGAAATTTGGAGGTGGGGGGGCAAGGCATACTATTCATAAAATAGTACAACTGCCTTATTTAAAAGCAGTGCATTAAAACAAGAGGCCGAGAAGCATGGATTCAAACAACCATGAAATCATGACTCCAAATAAGTCTTTCCTTCGGGTATCTTTGTTACAGCAAGAAAAGAAACTGACTGTTACAAGTGGTAAAATAGAGGACACGTGAATTTAAAGACAGGGTAGAAACAGAAGGCACTGAAGACAACTTGTAGAGGACTTGCTGGAAGACAGAAGATGAGCTATGTAGAGCTGGGGCCACTCAGTTCAATTTGGTGGTGCCTGGGCTTGAGGTGGCCTGGAACATCCTAATGGAGATGCCCAGGTGGCATTCAGATGAGTGGATTGGGGAAGAACCTAACCCAGGCATACAAACATAGGAGGCGTAATGGTTCAACTGAATGACATTGTTCCATGTACAAGCCATAAAAGAATGTATGTGATCCACATGCAAATAGCCTGAGAGTATAAGCTACAGAATAAATGGTATACAATAATTGGTATCCTTATGTACACTGTAAATATGTGTTGCTTCCATTGGTGGTTAAAGCTCTTTTGGCCTATGATAAGACAGCTTACAGCTAGGTGGGTCAAGATGTAATGGAACACAGGCAAGCCACCAACAACATGGAGAAACATAGATTAATGAAAATAGATTCATTTAAGATGCTAGAGCTAGTTAGCAAGAAACCTGAGCCATAGATGAAACAGTTTGTAATTAATATAAACCTCTATGTATTTATTTGGAGCCAAGCAGCTGTAGGACACAGGACCACTTCCAACTACAAATGATGTTTTAGAAATGTGTATTTAAAAAAAAAAAAAATAGTATCATCTGATCTATCACACACACACAAATGTGATTTGACAAATATACAAAATTATTAACTGATCCCTAGGATTTGATTAAGTTCAGGTTGGAATAAGTGACAACTCTCATTTCCAGTTTATAAACTTCTACACTGTTAGGCTCTGTCTTGTGCAGTGAGTATCTAATCTCTGTGACTCCCATTTATTCACTCCCTTGTAGTACGAGGTTTTTGGCCCAGACTTTCGGGCCTAGCCTCAAGGTTTAGGCCTGCAGACCAATAGACCCACAGAGACATACAGATGCTTTCATTAATTTGAGGCTGATCGGCCTCAGGCCCAGGTATATCACTTGCTAGCTCTTTACCCTGAAACTAACCCATGACTCTTAACCTGTTCAGCCATGTGGCTCGGTACCTTTTCTTAAAGCAGCATAGTTGTCCTCTGCTTCTTCTGGCTTCTCTCTGGCATTCTGCTCTGTGCTTCCTGTTCTCAAGAGTTTTCTTAGTCTGGTAGCCCCACCCACACTTCCTGCCTGCCTTCGGCCAATCAGCGCTTCTTATTAAACCAGTGGGTGGGACTATTATTTACCATGAAACAACACAATCCTATACACCCCCTACTCTCCAGTTTAATCACCTGTCTTACCCCAAGTTCCCAGACAGCAGCAGAAAGTGGCAACAGCTTGAGATGCAAAGGAGAAAAGTGATTTGAGTTGTCTGCATGGCAAGAGATATATTTAATGGTCTCTTACTGTTTCACAACAGCATCAAGATGCTCAAATGTTTAAAGAATTTCAAGTCTTATGTTCCATTTAAGAATACCCCATATTAATCAAGACTTGCCCTGTGACAGGGAACAGCCTACTGGGAACTCAGGATGAGGTTCACACATGAACAAAAGGAAATGATTATAAACAGGAGGCTCAGGTGCCTGTGCACAGAAATTTGTGTGGTTCATCCAACATAATCACCAAGAGCCCCCATTTCAAGACATACTTGCACAATTGTTTTCTGAAACATACAGTTTGTTACTTGACTAAGAATATCATTTTCCCAAACAAAAAGATGATGGACTGTAGCCAAACATCTGAAAGCAAGCCCAGGGGTGTGTTTGGCCAACCTGTACTTCTTTCTTCCAGTCCTTAAGTATATGCAGACTGATAAGTTCAAGTGAGATCCTTTTGTCCAGCAGCTGAACAAAGTATTGTGTGCCCACCCATAACTGATGTGCATAAATTCTCCTGAGAGACATGTGCTTGGCAACTGGCTAAGAAGACCTTACCGGGAAGGCAAAGGCAAGTGAAATTGCCCCCATCCTGCTTCTCATTTGCATCAACACAGCTCGCCTCATTCCGGCAGGGTTTCCTCTGGCAGGCATCAAATTCTTCACAGAATGTTCCGATGTACTGGTCCTCACAGGTGCAGGAAAAAGTTGCCTAAGACACAAAAATAGAGTATGTAATACCTGAATGTAATAATCTAAAACACGTTTTCAGTGAAAGTGGAGGTTCAGAAATCTTATGTCCTTTTATAAAGATATCAGTGCTGAGTTATTTAATCATCCAACTTTATGTTATAATCTGGTTAAATTGTGTCATGTGAAAATAGTACATGGCTCTTTGTAGCTTAATTTTGGACATTTATTTTTATAACTTATTCATATTTATCCCAAGCACTTTCACTCTTCCTAAAATAGATATGGAAAGACTTGTTATAAACTAAAAGTGAATTTTGCTGACCCGTGGGAACAGCAGCTTTGCCACAGTACACTGTTTCAGCTATCCAAATTAGGTACCACGTCAACTAGCTCAAATCCCAGCATAGATGGTGCTCACACCCCAGATGCAACCAAATGGCCTACTTGGCTCATCTCTCCAGTGCACAAGTAGACTCAATGAGGCACTTTATAAATTGATCTCAAAGAGTTCCAGGGAGCAAGGGAAAATATGAAGAATCAGATTGAAGAAGCATTTTGTCTCATCTATTTTAGTCACATGACCTTAATGCAGTACACCTCAAACATTAGACTCAAAGAATGACTGTGGCTTGAAGTTTTATTTCAGAAGTAGCTGAAAAGCCCAAATCAACTGGACCTTCCTAAGTCTTTATTTCTGAGACACCATGCACTTCAGACACAGCACACAGAGGACCAGAACTGGATTCCACTTGAAAGTGTCCTCCCTGAGGACAGGCTTTCATGTGCTATAAATGCAATAAAAGCATGCAAAGAAGGGAAGCACCCAAATAGTCTTACTCACAGTTTGAGTCACAACAACCACAAATGTGCCACAGTAACCCTAAGGGTACAATCGAGGCATGCGTGCCTCAACAGTGGGCAAGTGCTCACTGATTGAACTTGAGACCTGACCAGCAAGAGGAAATCATGTTTAGTACTAGAACCCTAGCCAGCTACCTAATGAGGTCACGGATCTTGGAGGAGAACCTACAGCTTTATGAAACAGCATGATCCCTAACTATATTCTACATGTTTATCTTTATAGCCACAGGTAAGTATACTTCTCACCCCTCATCAAAGGCATGTCTCTTTGCAACAGAGATCATTACAGAAAACCGCAAACAGAGCCCAGGAACTACAAATATATCTACAACACATCTCTTGCCTGTAAGGCTCGGAGATCACTACAGGAGAGAAAATGGAAAGAATGTGAGAACCAGAGGAACAGGAAATTTGCTGTGAGATTGTGTCTCATAGAAATGTCGGAGAAGTTTCACCAACATGACTACCTAAAGATGATCTGAACATGAATCATACATACCAAGTAACACACTAATAATGTAAAAAAAAGGAAAGCTCACCAGGCCTCAATCCAAGCCAAGGGACCATAGGCAACCAAGGAATCCTGGGAAGCAATTGTCTTCCCAGGGGAAAGCACACTACTTGGCTATCCAATACCAAATGACCAGCCCTAAAATTATCATACAACTTTATACTGAGAAGTTTGTGTTTTCATATTTAGGAAAGAGAGGGAGAGAACACAACTAAAAAAGAGAAAGGGGAATGGAAACTGGACCTTCCTGCAGGCATGAGGAAAACACAGGCCTGGTTCCAAAGCTAATACAAAGCAACAAAGATCATGAAGACAGGGAGGAAAAAGAGAAGATTGTTATGAACACTGTGTCAGAAAGCGGAGGAGCTAATGGACATCTACATTTGGTTTTTTGTTTGGGTTGGACATAGCAGGACTGTTGCACACACAAACTCACAGCAGCTGTGACTATATGTACGAGACTGGTACAAAACAAGTCATCCACAGTCTCCACATGGATAGAGAAGCCCGTGAAGGGTTACACTCTAGCTGGGATGGTGGCTAGGGGTGGAGGGAGAGTCAGCTTCCTTCAAGGGTGAGATCCCTGAAAGGCTCCAGGAGATGCTCTTACACCTACATACAGGCAGCACAAAGTAGACTGTATGGTTTAAAATATAGAGAGAGCAGATTGAGTTGAGAGAGAAAAAGCACAGGGGAAACAGGAGAGGAGTCGATTTGATAAAAGTATATTATATGCATGTATAAGATTATCAGATAGTAAAAAATTGAAAAATTAAAAGTTTGTCTTTATAATACCTCCAATTATTTGCTAGCACTATAGCTCTCAGGTCTGTAATAATGGTAGGGCTAATAGGATAGTCAAAAAAATTCACCAAGACAAATGAGTTTAAAATGTATGTGACTACTGTCTTCCAGGATGGCAACATAAAAGATTGCACAGCCCCCAAAATTTAACCATAGCTTAATACATCTGTATTTGCCTTTTTAGTATATCATGCCATGCCTTTATTATATTCAAAGAATAAAGCTACATAGTCAAAATAATTTTTTTCTTTTAGAAAAGACCTAAAAGAAGTATATTTCTTGGATCTCTCCCCAAGTCATGTACATAGATAGGTACTCCTGAGAAAGGAAAAGAGATGAGGGTGGGTAGAGTATTAGTGTCCTTCAGGTGCTCATGTGTGAAAGTGTTTGCAGGTGCATGTGGAGGCCAAACCTTTGGTGTAGTTTCTCCGACACTGTCCACTACTTCTTTTGACAGGATCTCCCAATAAGCCCAAGGGATCTACCTGTCTCCACTTTTTCAGCACTGGAATTACAAGCAAGCACCACTAGGTCTATAGGTTTGGGGGATCACATTCAGGTCTTCATACTGGCATTCACTATAGTGACTGGGCCATCTCCACAGCCCCGTGTTGAGTATTCTATCATTACTGTTCCAAAGCCCCACCTATAACCTCTGTCCCCCACCTTCTCTTTCTATCCTGTAACCCCTAAGAACAGTTGTTATTGCTGTTGTTGTTTGGGATAAGATTCTGTAAAAGCTGACCTTGAATTCATAACTCTCCTGCCTTATCCCACTGAGAGCAGGTATTACTAGCATACCAATGTACTGGCTGGTTTTGTGTGTCAACTTGACAAAGGCTAGAGGCATCAGAGAGGAAAGAGCCTCAGTTGAGGAAATACCTCCATGAGATCAAACTGTAAAGCATTTTCTTAGTGATCATTAACAGAGTGCTCAGTCCGTGTTTGGTGAAACCCTGGGCTGCTGGTCCTAGGTTCTATAAGAAGGTGGGCTGAGTAAGCCATATGGGATTAGCCAGTAAGCTGCTCTCCTCTGAGGCCTCTGCATCAGTTTCTGACTGCAGGATTCTGCTCTGTTTGACTTCCTGTTCTGACTTCCTCTAGTGATGGACTATGGTCTGGAACTGTAAGCCAAATAAACCCTTTCCTCCACAGCTTGATTTTTGGTCATGGTGTTTCATTGCAGCAATAGAAACGCTAAGACAGCCACTAATTTTAGAGAGAAACTTTTATGACCTCCATCCAATACTCAAACAGCATAACCCATACCTTCCTTTCCCCTGAAAGAAAACAGATTGTCCACTTCTCTATAATATACTTGGTCTCTCAATCAGTTTACCCATAGTAGTATATTTCTTGTTAATATTTCTATGCATTTAGATGTATTTTTTAATTATTTAGTATTTTTAAAATTTCTCTTTTTCATGTATCCTCCTGCTTGCCCATCCTTCCCTACTCCCAATCCCTCCCAGTTGGCCTTCAGCCTCCCCCCATCGCATCCCCCCATTCCCTCCCAAAAAGGACAAGAAGTCCCAAGATGGGTCAGCTCAGCATGGCACATCCACTCCAGGCAGGTCCAATTTCCTCATCCCAATATCAAGACTGGGTTAGGCGCTCCTCTACAGGGCATGGGCTCCAATGTGCCAGCCCATTCACAGGAACAGTCTGATCCCATCCCTTAAGGCTGCATATACTGCCCATGCCAATTCACAGTTGCCTACCCTTGGAGGGACTAGGTCCTTTTCCCATGGTTCCCCAATGGCTGTTCTTGATTCAGTGAGCTCCACAGAGCTCTAGCCAGCCGTCTCTGTGGGACTTCTCTTCATAACTCCTATCTCCTTGCTCATACAGACACTCCTCCCCTGCTCTCAGCTGGACCAGGAGCTCTGCCCAATGCTCAGCCATGGATTTCTGCCTCTACCTCTATTCATTGTTGGATGTAGGTTCTGTGATGACACTTAGGGTGGTTATTCATTTGATTACAGGGGATGTCCTGTTTAGGCACCCCCTCTACTAGCCAGAAGCATCCTGTGAGTTCTTGAAGGTTTCCCTAGCACCCGGTCTCTTTCCAACCTGACATCAGCTTCCTCTATCGAGATATCCATCTCTTAATTTCTCCCTCTTTGCTGCTCCTCTCAAACACCTCCTCTCATGATTTGTTCCCACCTGTTCTTGGTTGCAGCCTGTTATGATCCCAATTAGTTAAGGTAATCTTCTCTATTTTCTATTCCTAGGGGAAATCCCTGGATGTCTCTCTTAAGATCCTTCCGATCCCAAGCTGTCCAGGAGTTGTGGTTTGCATCTTTCATATTCTTTGTTTTGGTCTAAAATCCATTTATGAGTGTGTATATCTGATGCCAATATTTCTGGGCTTGTGATACCTTGCTCAGAAGGATATTCTTCAAATTCATCCATTTGCCTGCAAATTTTAGAAGGTAATTCTTTTTTACTGTTGAGTAGTACTCCATTGTGCAGATGGACCACAGTTTGTTAATCCATTCTTCAGTTGAGGGGCATAAAGATTGTTTCCAGGTTCTTGATATTACAAATAATGCTGCTATGAATATCAAGAACCTGGATTGGAGGAAATTTCCCACTTTCTTTTCTATCAAGTTCAGTGTACCTGGATTTATGTTGAGATCTTTGATCCACTTGGATTTGAGCTTTGTGCAGGGTGACAGGTTTGGATCTATTTGCATTCTTCTACATACTACCATCCAGTTATGCCAACACCATTTGTTGAAGATACTATCTTTTTTCCATTGAATATTTTTGACCTCTTTGTCAAAAATCAGGTGTTCATAGGTGTGTGGGTTAATGTCAGGGTCTTTGATTTGACTCCATTGATCCAAAAGTCTGTTTTTATGCCAGTACCAGGCTGTTTTTATTACTGTAGCTCTTTATTACTATAGTATAGCTTGAAGTCAAGGATGGTGATTCATCCTTAAGTTCTTCTATTGAGCAAGACTGTTTGGGCAATCCTGGGTTTCCTGTTATTCCATATGAAGTTGAGTATTGTTCTTTCAAGGTCTGTAAAAAAAAATTGTGTTAGGATTTTGATAGGGACTGCACTGAACCTATAGATTGTTTTTGGTGAGATTGCCATTTTTACTATGTCCTACTTATCCTGGAGCATGGGAGATCTTTCCATTCTCTGATATCCTCTTCAATTTCTTTTTTCAGTGATTTAAAGTTTTTTGTCAGACAAGTCTGCTACTTCTTTAATTAGAGTTATGCCAAGATATTTAATGCTATTTGCAGCTATTATAAAGGGTGATATTTTCCTATTTTCTTTTTCAGCTCTTTTATGCTTAGCGTATAGGAGGGCTATTGATTTTTAAAAATTAATCTTGTACCCTGCTACCTTGCTGGAGGTGTTTATCAGCTGTAGAAATTTTCTGGTAGAATTTGGGGAGTCACTTATATATATAATCATATCATCTGCAAATAGAGATAGTTTGACATTTTTCTTTCCAATCCACTTAATCTCCTTTTGTTCTCTTATTGTTTTAGCTAAAACTTTGAATACTCTATTGAATAGATAAGGAGAGAGAGGACAGCCTTGCCTTGTACCTGATTTTAGTGGGATTGTTTTGAGTTTTTCTCCATTTAGTTTGATATTGGCTGCTGGCTTGCTTTATATTACCTTTATTATATTTAGGTATTTTTCCTCTATCCTGATCTCTCCAGGACTCTTATCATGAAGGACAGTTGGATTTTTCTTTCCAAAGGTTTTTTTTTTTTTTTTTAGCATCTAAGGAGATGATCACTTTTTTTTTCTTTCAGTTTGTTTATATGATGGATGACATTCACAGTTTTTCGTATGTTAAACCATCTCTGCATCTCTGGGATGAAGCCTACTTGGTCATGGTAGATGAGTTTTTTAATACATTAGATTCATTTTGCCAGGATTTTATTGAGTATTTTTGCATCAATGTTCATAAGGGAGATTCATCTGTAATTCTCTTTCTTTGTTGCATCTTTGAGTGGCTTGGGTATCAGGGTGATTGTGGCCTCATACAAAGAGTTCCGCAATGTTCCTTCAGTTTCTACTTTATGGAACAGTTTGACATGTATTGGTATTAGTTTTTCTTTGAATGTATGGTAGAATTCTGCACTGAAACCCTCTGGTCCTCGGCTTTTTTTTTTTTTTTTTAACTTGGGAGACTTTTAATAACAGCTTCAATTTCCTTTGAGGTTATAGGTCTGTTTAGGTCATTTATCTGATCTTGATTTAATTTTGGTAAGTGGTACCTGTCCAGAAATCTTTCCATTTCTTTTAAGTTTTCCATTTTAGTGGTGTATAGATTTTCGAAGTATGACCTCATAATTCTCCAGATTTCGTGGGTGTCTGTTGTTATGTTCCCCTTTTCATTTCTGATTCTGCTAATTTGGATTCATTCTCTCTCTCTCTCTCTCTCTCTCTCTCTCTCTCTCTCTCTCTCTCTCTCTCTCTCTCTCTCTCTCTCTCTCTCTCTCTCTCTCTCTCTCTCTCTCTCCCCCTTGTTGACTTTCTCAAAGAACTATTTGATTCATTGATTCTTTGTATTGTTCTCTTTGTTTCTACTTTATTGATTTCAGCCCTAAGTTTATTTCCTGCCATCTATTCCTTCTAGGTGAGTTTGATTTAATTGTTCTAAAGCCTTCAGCTGTGCAGTTAGGTCTCTTATGTGAGATTTCTCTAGGTTCTTCATATAGGCATCTAGTGCTATGAGTTTTCCTATGAAACACTGTTTTCATTGCATCCCTTTAGTTTGGGTATGTTGTGGGTTCATTTTTATCAAATTCTAGAAAGTCTTTTATTTCTTTCTTAACTTTTTCCTTGACCCAGAAGTGGTTCAATTGATGTTCAGGTTTCATGAATTTGTAGGCTTTCTGTGATTTTTGTTGTGGTTGAACTCTAACCACATGTACTGGTGGTCTGATAGGATACAAGGAGTTATACACATTTTTTGTATCTATTGATATTTGCTTTATGACCAAGTATGTGGTCAGTTTTAGAGAAAGTTCTGTGGGGTGCTGAGAAATATGTAAATTCCTTTGTGTTTTAGTGGAAGGTTCTACATAGATCTATTAAGTCCATTTGGGTCATAACATCTGTTAGATCCCTTATTTCTCTGTTGAGTTTCTGTCTTTTTAACCTATCCAAGGGTGAAATTGGGGTATTGAAGTCTCCCACTATTAGTGTGTGGGGTTTGATGTGAGGTTTAAGCTTTAGTAGTATTTCTTTTACATATGTAGGTGCCCTTGTGTTGGGGGCATAAATATTCAGGATTGAGACTTCATCTTGATGGATTTTTTTTTTTTGAGATGAATAAGCAATGTCCTTCCTGGTCTCTCTTGATTGATTTTAGTTTGAAGTCTATGTTGTTAGATATTAGGATGGCTATACCAGCTTGTTTCTTAGGACCATTTGATCAGAAAGTCTTTTCCCAACCCTTTTCTTTGAGCCTGTGTCTGTCTTTGAAGTTGAGGTGTGTTTCTTTTATGTATCAGAAAGATGGCTTCTGTTTTTGTATCATTGTTGTAGGGTGTGTCTTTTTATAGGTGAATTGAATCCATTGATATTAAGGGATATTAATAACCAATGATTGTTATTTCCTATTATTTTAGTGGTAACTTGTGTGTATTTCCCTTCTTTGGGTTTTTCTTATGTGGGATTATTGATTGTTTGTGGTTTCATGGGTGTATCTGATTTCCTTAGGTTTGAGTTTTCCCTCTAGAACTTTCTGTAGGACCGGATTTGTGGATAGGTAATGTTTAAATCTGTTTTGGCCATGAAATATCTTGTTTACTCCACTTAAAGTAATTGACAGTTTTGCTGCATATAGTAGTCTGGGTTGGCAGCCATGCTCTTTTAATGTCTGTATAACATCTGACCAGGACCTTCTTGCTTTCATTGAATAGTCGGGTATTTTTCTGATGGGTCTGCCTTTATAGGTTATCTGGCCTTTTTCCTTTGCAGCTCTTAGTAATTTTTTTTGTTCTATAGGTTTAGTGACTTGACTATTATGTGGCGAGCAGACATTTTGGGGGGTCTAATCTATTTGGTGTTCTGTAAGTTTTTTGTACCTTTATAGGCATTTCCTTCTTTAAGTTGGGAAAGTTTTCTTCTATGATTTTGTTGAATATATTTTCTGTGCCTTTGAACTGGTGTTCTCTTTCAATTCCAATTATTCTCAGGTTTGGTCTTTTCTTGGTGTTCCAGATTGCCTTGACATTTTGTGTTATGATTTTTTTGGTTTTGGTGTTTTCATTGACTGACGTATCTATTTTCACTATTGACTCTTCCTTTCCAGAGATTCTCTCTTCCATCTCTTTCATTATGTTGGTTATGCTTGCACCTGTAGTTTTGGTTCATTTCTTCAGGTTTCCTATTTCCAGCTTTGCCTTAGTTTGTGCCTTCTTTATTGCTTCTATTTCAATTTTTAACTCCTGGAATGTTTCTTTCACCTGTTTGTTTTCTTTCTCTTGGTTTTCTTTATTTTCTTGCAGGGATTTGTTAATCTCTTCCAATTTTTTGTTTGTATTTTCTTCTTTTTTTTAAGGAAATTTTTTATATCCTCTTTTAAAGCTTCTATTATCTTCATAAAGTTGTTTTTATTGTTGTTTCCTGATGTGGGAGTGCCTTTCTGTATGCTGTGAATCTCAATCTTTGAATAAAGGAGCTGTTTTGGGCCATGACAGGCACCATAGAAGAAGTAGGAGGAGAAATCAAATCATAAGTAGGAGAAGCAAGGCGGGGTCAGGCAGATCGAGCTGAAGCCCAAAGGAGCAACATGTAAGGAACACAGGTGAGCCACAGGCCACGTGGCAGACAGATTAATAGAAATGGGTTGATTTAAGATATAAGAGCTAGATAGCAATGTGCCTGAGCCATAGGCCAAACAGCATGAAGTTAATATAAGCGTCTGAGTCATTTCTGGGGGCCTGAGCAGCAGCGGGCGGCGGGTGGCTAAGAGGTCTGGCTCGGCAGGTCTGTGGGTCTGGCCGCCTAGGACCAAAGAAACCGCTCTACTACAGATGGTGCCCAACGTGGGGCGATTATCCACTTAATGGCTGAGAAAGTTTAAAAAGGGTTTTAGGAGAAACTGAGCAAAGGCAGCTTCCAAATTGTATATACGCAGCAGGTCTTTGTACAAAGAAAGTGTGGCAGCCGGCTCACATTCAAAATGGCGCCGGCGGACTGGCAGCAGGCAGTGTAAGCTGCAATCAGGCGGGTTCCTGAAATCTCACAGAAGACTCAACAGCATGTGATTGATTTAAAGTTTCTGTTTATTTTGAACAAAAAGGAAACAAAGACAGCTTCTTAGTAGTAGCATTTTCTTTAGCCTGCTCTGTTCCCTGGCCACAAATAGAGACGCGGTCCCTTTAAGAGAACTTAGTTATTCAGCCTAATCTGCAAAAACTATGCTGCTCTTTTAGAGAGTGTATTTTAAAAGCTCTTATTGGAAGATGATTAAGGATTCACAATAAAACAGATTTAGATGGAAAGAAAAACCTGTAAATGGGTTACAATGTATGTAAAAGGTACATAGGCTTCAGAGAGAAAAGAAAGAGGTTAGAAAAAGTCTTTAAAAAGAGAAATTGAGTAATAAAAATATAATAAGCCACATAAAGATGGAAAATAGACACAAAATCTGGATTTTGGTTGTTATTGTGTTTTCTTTTAATTTTTTATCTGTTAATGAGCTAACTGCAGAAAGACAATGGATTGCAAATGCAAAGGCTACTAAGTTAAGCAAGAATATATGTTTTAAAGGTATTTTGATTTTGAAAATTGTGTCTAAGGATTTATTGCTTTGGAAGAGTTCTGCTTTTGTTTCCACAGAAGATGAGAACCTGTGGATTGCTTCCAGGCAAATATGGTTTCATCAACCAAGACCCCTGAAAAAATCTCTAATAGGAAGAGATGGCCACTTCAACTTCAAGACTGCAGAGTATGATTCTGTCTAACTCATGAGATTTTCAACGCCCCTTAATCAGCAGGAAGTAGTAATGGAAAACTACGCCCAAATTCCCAAAATATTGTTTCTTGATGTTTGTTTTCATTATAAATGGTTAATGGTCATAGTTAATCTCTTTCTAAGAAGAAAAATGGGATATGGTATATAAATAATTTTTTTAAAAAATAGATTATTGAATTTGCTTAGATCAGAAAATCAGCTGTTAATCTCAAAATATTTTACACTGGTACGGATTTTGGTTTATTGATACAAATTTAAGGTCAATTCTCTTATGCTATATGTATTATCTACTCTTGTTTAAGATGTGATGTTTATGTAACTGATTTAAAATTGTAATGTATAATTAAGAAATGCATGTTAGTTAGATTTTTAGGTATACAAAGATATAATTCAATTAGATAGGTAATCTTCAAACACTTCTAAGACCTACAGAATATGGCATTTAAAATGTTTTAAGAACTTAGACTTTTCTGGACAGTGAGACAGATCTGCTCCTGGCAGCACCCATTTACTTCAAAAGAAAAATGGGCATAGAAGAAACTCCATATGGAGTCTATTTGTGGCATTGGTTAGCCAATAGACGTAAACCTGTTCTTATATTGACTGCTTGACAGTATGCTGTTTAAACTGGACATGCAGGTTCCATAGGAAGATGACCTCTGACCTTTGGCAGAACAAGCCAAGATGGTCATTCAGGTTCCTGCTTTGCAGAGAAAACTGTCAGACATTCTTCAGGACTCAAGGAGAAGCAACGGATGAACTGTGACAGAATGGGCAGAGCAGATTTCCTGCTTCACTGAAATGAAAAGAGACTCTGGGCCTGTAGGCTGAAGGTGGATGCCTCAACTTTATAAAAGAACTTTGGGTGACTGTCCAGGCAGATGGGTGTCATCTCTGTCCTTTCCTGATTTTAGAAGTCACTTGTACTTCTGGCTTACTTGGGTAAATATATCCTTCTGTGGTCTTTGATGTAGTTGAAGATTAGTTATAGGTACAGCTTTTTAGTCGTTTGAAAGGTATATTAGATATGAAACTTTAGATTCATAAAGATAAGATAGATGATAGAGTATTTTCTTTAATTTTGCTAAATACAAATAGACTAGATATTATAACTGTAATTCTTGCTTGATGGCTATTTTGTTATATGTAATTTTGCTATGTTAAAATTGAAACCTTCCTTTTTGATTAAACAGAAAGGGGGGAGTGATGTGGGAGTGCCTTTCTGTATGCTGTGAATCTCAGTCTTTGAATAAAGGAGCTGTTTTTGGCCATGACAGGCACCATAGAAGAAGTAGGAGGAGAAATCAAAGCATAAGTAGGAGAAGCAGGGCAGGTTCAGGCAGATCGAGCTGAAGCCCAAAGGAGCAACATGTAAGGAACACAGGTGAGCCACAGGCCACGTGGCAGACAGATTAATAGAAATGGGTTGATTTAAGATATAAGAGCTAGCTAGCAATGTGCCTGAGCCATAGGCCAAACAGCATGAAGTTAATATAAGCGTCTGAGTCATTTCTGGGGGCCTGAGCGGCTAAGAGGTCTGGCTCGGCAGGTCTGTGGGTCTGGCCGCCTGGGACCAAAGAAACCGCTCTACTACAGTTTCCTTCTGTTACCTCTTCATTGCTATGCTCAGGTCTTGATGCTGTAGAACCACCAGTTTCTTCTGATAGTGCCTTGCTTATCTTTATATTGTTATATGTATTCTTGCACTGGATGTACTGCCCATTGCATCCTGTGTTCACTCTTAGTCAGCTCTTAGTCAGCTCTTAGTCAGTTATGGGTCTGAGGGCTGTATGTCTCCAATTATCACAGGGGTTGCTCTTAGTGGGCTCTTAGTTGAATGTAGGCCAAGGGGCTGTGTATCTTCAGGTGTTGCAAGGGTTGCTCTTCATTGACTCTTAGTCAGCTATAGACCAGGAGGCTGCAGACTCCATTTGTCAGTGTGTGATGGCGCAGTTTGTGGTTGGGGGTGAGGTTTGGCCCATGAAGTGACCCTCTAGCTGTGTTTTGCTGGGGATTAAGCTTGGGGTGCTCTCCCAGCTTTCTTTAGTTTAGGGTGCAGCTATGTGTGGTTGGGATATGGGGAAGAGGGGAGTAGGGATGTGTCCTTGGCCCAGGCTTCAGAGACCATGGTCTCTGCTTGGCCTTGGGGTTGGAGTGCATTCACCTCTAGTTGGCTCTGGACCAGACATTTAGATTTTTTAATAAGTGACAAAAGAGCTTCCTCATTCCATTCTCCTGATGCCCCTCATTCTCACTAGATCATTCCTGATATCAAATGCTAGGATTTTGTTTCCAGTCATCACATTTAACTTTTACCATTGGCCAGCTTTTAGTTTAGTCTCAAGGCTTTCTGAACAACACAATACAGAACAAAAATCATATCAATTACAAATAACAATGTCACCCTTCTCTGGAACAGTCACATTAGTAGCTTTGCTGATCTTAAAGATGTTTTTAAGAATTTATCCCACAGTTGGCTGCTGTAATAACTGCTGAATTGTATCAGTGTTATTTTAGGTTCTGTGTAAATTATTATTGCTTTCATTTGTCTCGTTATTAAATAAATTGAACATCTAGATTTCCTAGCATTGACTCATCTTTATGTTCCTCGAACACCCACTGAAGCCATTCTGCAAAATGGCTTTCTGTAGGCGGAGTTTACCCACAAGGACACCAATATCAGATAGATATTTATTAAAATATAAACCAACACTCACGGTACAGGTAATAGATTACAGTAGCACCTGAATAGGAACCGGAGTCTGCAGACGGACGAACGATGGGATCCTCCCTCCAGCAGCCAGGAACCAGGAAGAGAGCCCTCCCAGCGTCCCAGCAGCCCCTTATCAATGGGTTTGGCCACACCCCCTCCAGGAGCCCGGGATTCTGGATAAGCTTCCTTGGACCCCATCAGCTGACACCTGAATCCCCAACATCTCCCCCCTTTTTCTAACTAAGAAGGTTCTAAACTAAGACTATGTACAGTAGGAATTATTATGAGGTAGTATCTAGGAGAGGTTAAAGTACAATTGCTAATCAAAGCCTAACTTATATAAGGTACATCTAATAGTTCTAGAATCTGTTGTAGTAGGGTTTCTCGGGTCCCGGACGCCAGAGGTCCTGGACCCACCGCCGGAACTGCTTATCTGCCCGCCGCCCGGGTCCCCAGAAATGACTCAGACGCTTCTATTTACTTCATGCTGTTTGGCCTATGGCTCAGGCACATTGCTAGCTAGCTCTTATATCTTAAATCAACCCATTTCTATTAATCCGCGGGCCACGTGGCCCGTGTGGCTCACCCGTGTTCCTTACATGCTGTTCTTTCGGCGGCTTCAGCTTGGTCTGCCCCGACTCCGCCCTGTTTCTCTTACCTAAACTCTGACTCTCCTCCCACTTTCTCTATGGTGTCTGCCATGGCTCAAAACAGCTCCTTTATTTAAAGATACAGCACACACAAATGCATTCCCACATCAGCTTTCAATCAGCTTTGGTTTCATTCATAATTATATTTCTGGTACCTTCCATTCCTACCCTCTCTCCTGCAGCAGACTCACTTTCTAAGAAAGCCTATCCCTTTCACAGGAGATCGTGTTCTTTACAAGTGGTTGAATGAGGAGCAGCAATAATCTTCAACTTCAGCAGATTCAGCAAGAGACCAAACAAAAGAAATAGAACCTTGAATATGATCAAACTCCAGAGCTTATGCCATTTCTTTCTGCTACAGGAACAGGATTAGTTCCTATTTTGATCTTCATAACCAACTGTCCTTTAGTTCAAGGAAGTGATCTTCCTGAGACACAAAATTGCTGGGGTCAAAGGAGCAGGCTTTCTTCAGTGAAGGCTGTGTTCCCTGCCCTGGTTATCTAGCACTTCTCAGGACTCTTCCTGCTGAACAGATCTCTAGTTAGAGTTCCTGGGCTCATCTGGTTTTCCATGATGTTGGCTTTCCTCTCACTTATGTTTACACAGATACTATGGCTGGCTGAAGCTCCGTAAGAACTGTTAGCAACAGAGATTTTTAAAATAGAAAAGTCCTTTTTCTAGAACTATATTATAAGGAAAATCTTTTCTTTGCTCAAATGCAAAAGAGATCAGACAGTCAATATTTGCAAGAGTTGCCTCCAAAGCCCTTCGTGCAAAGGGAAATTTGTGACCATCTTTGAAATATATAATAGATACTGTGCACACACCCAACACAGATAGGCCTCCTGTGCTGGTAAATTGCCATATGCCTTTGGTACAAGTAGCTGTCACTTAGAATTTGCTTAGTTTGTATCCAGACATTTTATATGACAGATAAATTTCTTTACTTATCTGAAAGATGTATTTTGCATTTAACTTACCTACTAAGTACAATGAAAATCATGTTGATTGTAAACATAAACTACTAAAAACTCCAAATCAAATATATTACTGAGTTGGCTTTATGTGAATTTAAAGCTAAAACAGAGGCACATGCTTTAGTTTGCTTCACTTTAAGTAGAAACATTGAAAGAAGTGGTAAGAAACTGCTCAAGCCATTGCTTCTGACAAAGCAAAACACTGAATGGATTTTAATTCTGTCTGGTGAGTGAAGAAGGAAATTAGTGGATACTTAAATATTCATGAATATGAAACATTTTTAAAAATTTTTGCATCTTCTAAAGCACACACTCATAAAGTTCAAGTTCATGCAAGAACAATGAACTTTCCTATAATATTAAAAGATTTAGTTTGGATGGAGCATGAACTCAGAGGCTTACACCCTCGGTGCTGAACTGCTTCTTGACAGATTCATGGCGGGGTGGTTGGTCATTGCTCTCAGTTTTGTGCCGACCCCATCAAGTTCCAATCCGATAGCCACACACATGGCCCTGGTTAAACCGAGTGGATTACAAAACAAAACCAAAAGTCAACAATCTGAAGAAAGGACCTGTAGGAAAGAGGGTTGAGAGTGATGAGAGGGGTCCACTGGGGAAGAGTGATCTGAGCGCACATATTCAAGTATAAAATCATCAGAGAACAAACTCAATTAATAATATGAATATTTGTAATAGATCAAACCTTGTTGATATATTTTTATGGAAAACCATTGTTTAATCATTGAAATCTATAAAATATCCTTGAAAAAGTTAATGTACTACCTATAATTTCACCAATCTGAGTCCGAGTTAACACTGCCAGCCTAAGAGATTAAGCAGATGTCTTTGAAGTTAGTAACTCACCTAAATTACTGAAAGATGCTCCCTAGTCATAATATTGTTTGTGTACAGATAAATGTAATTTTGAAATAATATGAAGTGTCATTCAGAGATGAATTTTTAAGCTTAGGATAGAATATCAATTTTCCTCAACATCTTGAAGTCAAATTTTCTATTTTTATATTAATTAATCTTTCTCCATGGCTTATACTAAAGAGTTCCATGTTAAAGAAATGTTCAGTAATACATGTATTCAGTTACCTATCCATTCAACAGCTCATTGAACACCAACTTCAATCCAAGAACTGTTCTGGGAGGGGTTGTAAAGAACAGGGTTTTAAAGAAGATGTTCTGGCATAGCAACAACTGGAGATAGATGTAGACTCAATGAAGGTGAAAGGGGGTATACATTGGAAGATCAAGACTTCCAGAAGAACTTGCACAGAACATTCAAGAAAGTTCCAGAGGTCAATGTGGCCAGAATAGAGCAAGTGACAAAGGCTAGTAAGACATGTAAAACATAAATAATCAGAGATAAAGTCATACAGGGTAATGATCTATGGGAACTGTTTACCCCACAGGACACATTATAAATATCTGGAGATCCTGGTGGTTACAACTGGTGACCTGCTATTAGCATCTAATGAATAGTTTAGGGATGCTGCTAAACATTGTACAGTGTACCTTAAGGAATGTTCCAGTCCCAAATGTTGATAGGGTCAACCTTGAGAATCACTGATAGAGATAGAAGCTCTGGCCTTGGGAAGGACATGCCAAAAGAAGACCCAAAAGGCTAAGTCACAGTAGCAGTGCTTGATACTGTGTTGCCTTGTCTCCTTACCACAGTTTATCTACACAGTAACCAACCCAGAATAAAAGCTCCTACAGCCTCTTTGGAACAGAAACTGGAAAGCCTCTTGGGAACATTTTGTTCACTTCTCCAATTTCCTTATGTCAGTCCTACTCTCTTAGGCAATTTTCTAAACATGTGCGGTGTCTTTATTTCATGCTATAAAATAACTGGTTCTTTCCTGATCATTTAAAAGAGATGCTGCCCAGCACTTATTTATTAGTAACACTATTCAGCAATTGTGCTTTGCACCCAAAATGTATTGTGGGTTCTAGAAAAGTGGTGAAGGGCAGAAATAAGCAATGCTTGCTTGTAGAGTTTCAATTAGAGTGTAAGCAATGAACACATTCTTTGGAAGGTAAGACCTTAAGAGTGGTAACAGCTACACCCTGCCACACGGTGCTAAGGGATGTAGATGACTAGGAAAGGACAGGGAATATGGTAGACTGGAGACCAAATTTGAGTCCCCTAATGAAGAAAACAAATGTCTTAAAGAATTATTCAGGTGTAGAATTTAGCTGAGCATGGTGGTTCATGCCTATGATTCTAGTAGATGAAGGCAGGAAGATTGCCATGAGTTTGAGGCCAGCCTGGGCTACAGTGTAAAACTCTGTCTCACAGAAACAAAAAGCCGAGTGGCACACACTTATAAACCCAAAAGCAGGTGGGTGGAGGTAAGAGGATCAGGGGTTCAAAGTCATCCTTGACTACATAACAGAAACTCTGTCTCAAAAAAAAAAAAAAAATCAATCCTTCCTCAGCACAATAAGGGCTTTTCATTACTCCTATATCAAGTTGGTCATCAAGGCCAGAACCCCAACCGTATTTTCTTGTTCCCCTGGCAAAACTTCTCTCCTTGAATTGCTACTTCATTTTACATCATCAATTGAGTACTGGAAGTGCCCATCAGAAACATCCCTACAATTTCATTTATCCATGAGGACATGGTCAAGAACCGCAGATGTCATATACCATGTGAAGCACCTTGAGCAAGCCATACCCAGGGAAGCTCACTAATGTCCCTGGGAAGTTCACTCATGTTGTGAGTCTCACCAATAACATGCTTTCCTTATCACCAGTACAGACAACATGAGCACTCAGCTTTCCCTTTTGAGATGGTAAGTCATTTGAAGCTCGTGTTTGACTACACGGGGCTCAGCAGCCTACATGACTCCTGCTTTCTCCTAACTCAGCTTTTGCTGCCTGACTTATGGAGGCCTCTTTTCTGGCCTAGACTGGGATTATTTTTTTTCTTTTCAGTATTATGTAACACTGAAAATATTACATAATAGAGCGCTTAATATATGAGTGAGTCTACACTCCCCTGCAAGGCACTCAAGGCCTCAGCCTATTTTCACTGTCTCATCCTTTGTCTTTTTACAACTTCACGAAATCTCACTACTAGAGGACAGACAAGCCAGCCTAAAAATAACCATTCTGAGAAACTGTACTTTTCTCTTTAAAAATTAGAACTTTGGACTAAAGAGATGGCTCAGTAATATAAAGCACTGGCTACTCTTCCAGAGGACCTGGGATCAATTTATAGCAGCCAGATAGAGGCCCTCAATGGTCTCTAACTCTAGTTCCAGAGGATCCAGTGCCTTCTTCTGGCATCCTTAGGCATCAGGCACAAACATAATGCACACACATATGTGAAGGCAAAACATAGAGTAAAAATTAATATTTAAAAATAAAAATATGAAATGACCAAATTCTCTGTTTCCTGTTCCATTAAAAAAAAAAAAAAAAGGTACACAGAAAATACACTTGGGTTTTTTGTCCCCCTGACATTAGTCTGAACACAGAAACACCAGCTGCCTAGATAATGGATTCCATTGTTGGTGAACTTTGGCTACATAGAATCATCTCATTAACCTGCACTATATCTGTCAAGTGGCTATTGCCAGACCTGTTTTATAAAATGCAAAAAACTCAACAGATAAATTGTCTAAATAACTTAAAATATCCTAGCTGCAAAGTACATAGTCAAAGTTTAAACTCATATTGTTGAGTTCTGAGTCCTTTTCCATCCACAGCTATTGGTTGTTACCATCATGCAGCCTCAGGTGGGTATAGCACTGGGAGACACCCTCCATCCGCACTCTGAAATAACTCCACACCAGTGGCAGCATTTCAGTGCCCGCTCTGGTTGTCATGTTTATGTCACTTCTTTCCTGGCAGGCTGTCTCCCTTAACTCTGCATTCCTGAGTGTCCCTTCAGTTCATTGTCTCATGTTTCTTCTCAGGCTGGAGAGATGGCTCAGAAGTTAGGAGCACTGGCTGTTCTTCCAGAGGTCCTGAGTTCGATTCCCAGCAACCACATGGTGGCTCACGACCATCTATAATGAGATCTGGTGCCCTTTTCTGACAATAGACACATGCGTACAGGCAGAACACTGCATAATAAGTAAATAAATCTTAAAAAGAAAGAAATAAAAGAAAATGTCTCTTCTCTATCCAGTTCCTAAGTATAAATGAATGAAGTTGAGGAATTGTTATGGCTGAATAGGAAGACTTTTCTTAAAGTCTTCAGTGAAAGCAATTGGAACATGGGAGGTTGGCCTTCATCAGTGGGGGAATGCATTTGTGAATTCATAATTTGATGTTGTTATTGAGAGGTGATAGCAACCAGAGTTGGGTCCCAGTTAGTTCAGAAATATGTTCCTGGAAACATAGCCTTGAAGCCTATTTCTTGCCCCGGTCTCTCTTCTTTCTCCTCCATGTGTCCTGTTTCTCTGGTTCCTCTGAGGTGAGAAGCTTTCTCCCTCATGCCCTTCCACTGGGGTGTTTCTGCTTTACCACAGGCCTAAGAGTGAAACCAAGCAGCCATGGACTCGGAAATCATAAGTCAAAATAAATTGTTCCTCCCTTAAAGGTTTTTCTCGAGTATTTGTCCTGGAAATAAAAAGTCTGACTTATATAGAGAGTCTCATCTATCCTTTGCCAACAGAGAGGTATTTAATCTAAGATCACAGTTACACTGAATGTTAAAGTTTCATTAAATTAAGACAAGTAAGTAGATACTGAAGGAAGGTTCTGTACAAGATCAGGATCCTATCTATCTATCCATCTATCTATCCCTCCCCCCACATATATATGTATATATATACATATACATACATATATATATATATATGTACATACACACACATATATATATATACCACAGACACACCTACTGGTTTGTATTGACCACTGGTCCATACAAAGGTCTGAACTGTAACAAGGATTTGAAAGAGTATCCTGAACTAAAGAGTGCCTACCAGATCCCTGTGCCTGTGAAAACACAGCAAAGATGCTCCAACCCATTCTGCTTTAAAGGACACTCCCAGCCAATAATGATTTACAGGAGAGACCAGCTGGATTCCGAAATCCGGGACATCTGGGTTATTCACAGTGAAGCATCTGGATGTTAGCAAGGTCAAAACTTGTCTTCTAAGTTGATGATGGGTAGAGCCAAGCAATGCAGACATAGCACTTTATCAGACTGCTCTGTGCTTTCATATATGCTGAAATTTTCCATAACAGAATGTGTTCTTATTTGGAGAACCTGGCTAAGAACCAAGAAAGAAAATATCCACTTCAGCAGTATGTCCAGCTCATCCCTGAGGAACCAGCTGCTGTTGTTGCTGAGGGACAGTGATGGGAAGCATCCTGGGACAGTCTCACTCCAGAGATTTATTTCATATCCTTGTGCTCAAAAAAAAAAAAAAAAAAAAAGGGGGGGGGGGCTCACTGTAAGGGACTGACTGACATATTCCCCTTCTAGATATGGATCAAGAAACAGTACATTTCCATGAAAGCAGCCCAGTATTCTTGAAGAGAGGGATCAGCCAAAGAAAGGTGGAGACAGGCTCTACTTCCCAGCAGCCAGGGGTCATGAATGGGGCACACCCAGCCTGAGCCTCAGCTGGAAGGAAGGTAAGAGTCCCAGGCTGCAATGACTGAACTTTCTAAAGACTTCAGAATGCTGACTGCAGCGCTAAGAAGTATTGTCTGGAATTTTCTGGCTCCTAGCTTTTGGAGGAGTTCCAGGAACCACAGTCTGTAAAGATGATTCCAGGAATGAGGGCTTTCAGCAGATATATTTGCAGAGAGGTTGGGTCACTGTGAATGAGCATTAGGTGAGGAGGTAAAGGAACCCCACTAGCTTCTGTCATTCATAAAACCACACAGCAGGAGCCAGATTCCAACCTCAACCACACAGATGCCCCCAAGGTGCTGAAACTGTGGCAACCAAGACCTCAAAAATATTGTCGTATTAGCTTCATCTACAAATCCATCAGCCCACCCAGACGGCTGTGAAAAACAATCAAGGCAGTCACTGGCACTGAAATTACAGAGTTGATAAGCACTAACACCAGGGTAGAAAATTCTAACCATTGCACTGCAGAGATGGCTCAGCAGTTAAGAATGCTCGTGGTGTGTGCAACAGGAGAATCTGACTTCACAGAAATAATAACCTCAGCTCTGAGCAGGGCAGAGATAAAAACCCAGCAGGTCTTGCTGGCTTCTAATCTCGACAGGAAAATTCAAGACCCAGGTTCAAGGAGAGACCCAAACTCAAAGGAAGGGAGTGATAAGGAGATTACCTGAGAAAACTCTTTTAGCCTCTACATGAAACACACATACATACAAACATATATAGACAGATGGAGATAGACACACATGCAGACACACAGACACACACAGACATATACATACATAGACACAGATATACAGCATGTTATTAAATAAATTTTTAAAAATATTTTTAAAAAATTCCCTAACTTAGCTTTTTCTGACTAACTAAAAACAAATTATAGCTGCAAAGCATTGAAAGGATAGTCTAACACACCTAGATTAGATCAAATTTAGCCTCTTTCAAAACTCTGACTTCATGTTTCAAGAAAAAGGATTATTTGGATATAGAATTTAAGAGATTTCTACTTACCATGTCAAAATGCCTATAAATGTCTTTCTTAGCTAAGGCCACACAACAGCATCTGGAACCTAGCCACGGAGACAAATTGATGTCTCTTTGGGGAAACAGTGCTCAAGGAAAGCTCACTGAGCACAGAGTGTTTGCAGTCTCTGTCTCTTGGCCAGGTCCTTCTGCTCAATGATTAATTACATTTATAATTTTAAAAATGCATTCCTATGGCTCACAGTCCATGTGTTGACTTTGACATCAGTCTTAGACACCATTGTACTTCTAACTGGGCCAATTAACTGCAAATGTAGCAGCTTATTTTCTTGAAAACCAACACTAAGCAGAACTATACATACCATCTAAACATTAAGTTCCAGCCATGACATTCATGAATTCATAGAATTTGCTCCTTTAGTTTAAATATGAAATGTCAAATAGTCAACAAGGGGCTAGAGAGATGGCTCAGTGCCTAAGAGAACTGGTTGCTTTTGCAGAGGATCCAGGTTTAATTCCCGGTATCTCCATGTTGACTCACAGGCATCTATAACTCCAGTTCAAGGGAATCTAATGCCCTCTTCTGACCTTCAAGGATAGATCAGCTCTGATATAAATACAACATAAAAATGCAGGCCAAACACTCATATATATAAAATAAATATTTTTAAAAAAATAATAGAAAACAATACATTTCAATAATTAGAGTCCTATGCATTCCTTCGAAAGGACAAATAGAGTTAACTTTATTCCTCAAAAAAGGAGAAAGTAAATGACTTGCAGGAAATCTTGTAAAAAGTTTCCCTAAACCTTGATGCAGGCCTTTGCAGAATGGGACTGCTCAGAATCATTTTCCAATCACATCCTGGTACCTGGAGTGTTCTCAGCAGTCCTAGGATGTCTGGGGTAAGGCATGAAATTTCCATGTCATCGGCCTTAAGCTGCAATTCACAAACAGCTGTGTACTTATCTACTATCACATTCTAATTTGAACAAAAGTTAAGTTTGACTTTACTTCATTGTAAATTTATTTTTTTATTGAATTTCCTCCCCTGTGGGGATAGATATGCTTCAAATTTAATAAAAACAGTCTGAGATATCAGAGGACAGACAGATCTACCTTTTCTAGTCTTTGGGTTTTTTTTTGGGGGGGGGATGTTTTTTTTCTGAGACAGAATTTTCTGTGTAACAGTCCTGGCTGTCCTGAAACTTGCCTTGAAGACCAGGCTGGCTTTGAACTCACAGAGATTCTCTTGCCTCTGCTTCCCAAGTTCTGGGGCTAACAGTGTGAGACATGGCTTCTTCTGCCTTCTCTGTCTTTCTATGCCTGCCTTAAATACCTTCTTCTGCTCAGTTAAGGCATGGCACCACCACTGCCTGCCTGGGAGCCTGGAACTCCTTCTGTAAACTAAAATGACCTCGAACTCAGATTTGTTGGGATTAAGGGCATGGGTCACCACTCCCGGATATTCCAGGTGTGAGTTACCACTGTCTGATTTCCTAGACTGACTGTGGGTAGATCCCTCTGATATCTCAGACTGTTTTTATTAAATTTGAAACATATTCCCACACTCCCCCATTTAAAAAAAAAGAAAAGAAAAACCCTTGGTCCTACAAGTCAATGCAAACCATTCTATTTTCTTATTTTAAAATTCCATTTGGCTTCCTAGTCCTTTCTTTGTCAAACCAAAAAAAGAGAATGTAAGGAGGGAAAGCGTTAGGAAAATAGAAATGTTATATTTAAGTTATTAATGAGGAAGAGCTGTTGGAGAATGCAGAGCCTTTCAACATCTTCCTGGGGTTACTGACTGTGGAAGCAAAGATGATAACCCTGTGGGAACACTCTCTACAGATAGACATCTGACAGCAAAAGGATACAAATCAAATTTTCATGCTGTGGAAAAGACCCCACTATGGGTCACAGATAATGTGAGAACTGCTCCCACTAACCCTCCCAGTGGCCTCACAGGATTGCCATTTATTATTTTATCAACTGGAAGCAGATCATGCCATGAGGCTAGTGGGGACAGGTGGGGGCAGATCCAATCTCGTTGTAAAGACATGCTTGTGATTCACAGTACACAAAGGTGCACTGATGGCTAAGTACAAACAAGGCATCATCAGGTAGCATTCTGAAAATGGCAATGGAAGGAGCAGCAACACACAGAATCTGGGGGGTAAGCCCCCAAAAGACTATTCCATTCTTGGATCCAATGACGCTGGAGTTGAGTGCTATTGAAAAGCACAAATGTCTGTGGGATTTCATGTCACTACAGTGTGCCAACAGCAGCCTCACTGGTTTCTTCCCTGCTCTTCATGATATGCTACTACAGCCTGAGTGGACTGACCATCACAAATGTTTCTAACAGATTTGTGGTATGAGGTACAAGCCTGGTTTCTTCTGAGAGCTGACTGCTTGGTTTGCAGACACCATACTTTCTCAGAGTGTCTTCACACGGCCTTTCCTCAATGGATCTGTGTCCTCTCATGTTGGATGAAGACCTGCCTATCTTGACCCTTGGTAGGAAAGAAACTCCTAAGTACAATTCACTTTGTGGAGTGAATTCCCAGAACCTTTACCACCAATCAAGATTCTAAACATCCTAAAATCCAAAGTGTAAAATAAGCAATCTTGTGGTGGGAAAGAGTCTGGAGGGATTACCATAGCAGATTTCAAGCTCTTGCAGAGCTATAGGCTATTAAAGACCTATAGTAATTAAAAAAAATACAGTATGATACTGGCACAAAATAAAATATAATAAATGACTCAAACAATATCAGACATTTGAGAAAGATGCCAAAAACACGCTGGAGAGAAGATAGCAACCTCAACAAAGGGTACTGAATGTGAAACACTAAAACTTCTAGAAGAAAATATGGACCGTCTCCTTTAAAATGTATATACTCATAGGAAGAAACTTTCTGATCAGGACTCTATTTGCCCAGAAATTCAGGCCACTAATTGACAAACAGGACTTCAAAAAGCTGTAAAGTATTTGTATGGCTAAAATGGGCAATAGGAAGTTTACAGAACGAGAGAGAATCTTTGACAGTTACACACCTGACAGATAATTAATATCCAGGATATATAAAGAACTCAAAAAAAGTAAAAAAGAAAAGTGACCCGTTTAAAAAAAAATAGGCCATGAATTGAAACAGTTTTCAAATGAATATATAAAAATGACTAAGAAATTCTTCAAAAACTGTTCATTGTCTTTAGCTATTAGGGGAATGCAAATGAAAGCAAGTCTGAATGGCTAAGATTAGGAAAATAAATGACAACCGATTCTGGCAAGGATGTGAAGAAGAACCCTCATTCACTTTTGATTGGACTGATAAATACAGCCTCTCCTGAAAGAAGTGTGGAGAGCTCACAAAAATCTAAAATAAAATTTACCATATGATTCAGATAAATCACTCCTTGGCATAGGCCCAAACAACTCTATACTTGATACTTAATCAGCCATGTTCACTGTTGCTCTGTTCACAATAGCTAGGAAGTGGAAACAGCCCAAATGTTCTTTAACTGACGAATGGATAATGAAAATGGGGAACATATACACAATGGAATACTGCTCTGCTGTAAAGAAGATGAAATTTGTAGGAAAATGGATATAACTAGAATATCTTATATGGAGTGAGTTAATCCAGACCCAGAAAGACAAACATTGGATGTTCTCTCTCACGTGAGGCTCCTAATGCCAAATCTTCAGATGTGAGAATAGAACCTGGAATAACCACAGCACCAGAAAAGCAAAACGGATAATGGAGTTGGAAAAGGGGCTCCAGGGGGGGAACAGCAGGATACAGGCAATAGGAAGGAGGAAAAGCAGAGATTTGAATTGGGGACTGGGGAGAAAGGACAATCCAGAAAAAGAAGAAGGGAGTGAGAACTAAGAAGGCTTTCAAAACCTGATGGAATCATGCGGTTTATATTTACCTAAAATTACATATAGTGCATATAAGTGCATATACGTGAGGATGTACACATATACATATATATATATTAAATGAAGTTATGCCAGTTGGGATGATAATGCCTCCCCTGCACAAAAGCATAGACTGTCTAAAAAACCCCAGTACCAGATATGAAAAACATCCTTTTGAGTTGGTCAGGGGAGTCCAAGAGACAATACAGGCTATTGTTAGCACCATGAGTCACCATCCAGAGATTAAAGTCAAGTCCTTATTGTGTTGGAGACACCACATACTATGGAGAACTTGTAGGATTTGAGTTGAATCTGACCTGAAAGATTTCTCTCTGAAGACCAGCTTTTATAATAATGGAAGATGCTGTGCAACCTGGCAAGGACCAGCAATGATATCTATAAATCACCTCAGTGGCCATCAGGGTGAGATACTTTGAAAGGTGCACTAGTGGTACTTATATATTGGCAGTAACCAATACCTGTCTAATTGGCCCACTCAACAGGAAGGAAATCAAGCCCAGTGCCATCAATCTTTGTAGAAACACCAGAGCCACATTCCTAAATCAGTACAAATCCTAACTAAATTTTAAATATTTATCCTTATACCCAAAGACAAGTGTAGCTCTCACCTCTCATCAAAGAAGCTTCCCCCTGCAACAGACAGAGACCATTACAGAAAAGTGTACTACAGAGACCATGGGGTGTCCAGCCCCAATTTATACATCTACCACACAACCTCTAGACCTAAGGTTCATTGCACATCTCAGAAGAAGGGCTGGAAGGTTGCAAAAGCCAAAGGACCAAGAAGTCTGCTGTAATATTGTGTTGTTGAGATTTCATAAGTAAGCTACACATATGAAATCTCAACAACACAGCTGCTTAAACATGACCTGAATGATGACACCACCAGTTGACATCCCAGCTTGGATCAGAGAAATCTCATGGGGCTCCATCTCTAAACAAAAAGCTGCAGGCCATGAAGGACTGCAAGAACAGGGAGAATTAGTCTTCCCCATGGATAAGCCATCTGAATTGGTATCTAAACCAAACAGTCATCTCTAATAATATGCATACAAACAGCACAATGTACTCAGTATCTTGTATTTATATACTTTTTGCATGCATTGCGTGCGTGTGTGTGTGTGTGTGTGTGTATGTGCGCTCGCACACGCATGCATGTGCATGTGTCCATGTGTGTGCACATGCACTGTGTGCATGTGTGTGTGTGTAACCATAAAAAGTAAACGAGGACACAATTTAGGGAGTGGCAGGAGGATATGGGAGGGACTGAGGAGATGGCATGTTTATATTTTAATAATTCAAAAACTCAAGATACTGAGACAGGAAAATGAAAGGGAAGACCTTTACCTGGGTAGTATCAGCTTCAGTAACAAAGCACTATCTCAACACACCACTTAGGGACAAGGTTCTTTACCCTCTCTCCATCCTACAACTTCATATCCTTGTCCTTCTCATCCATCCACACGTGTGATATACAACAGCATGTTTGAGTGTGCCCCATCTCTACCTCTGGCTATCACACAGGCCTTCTCTCACCAGTAACAGGTTTAATCCGGCTTCACATTCTATCTCGTCTTAAAATTCTTTGCCTTAGCTTTACATCTATTCCCTTCTTAGCAGGCAATTCTACAGTTTATTGTATTGCCTCAAAACAAACATAGAGAAACTGTGAGCAAAGAAAGAATAAAGTTAAAAGTTTAGTCTCCCTTTTGGGGGTAATGCTATTTTCATCCCATTGTTCTGGCAAAAATGAGTATATTCACCTAAACATAGAATATTGATATCAAAACCTAAGGCCCAAAATGTTTACGTGATTCTAGACACTAATGAATTTGACTGAACATATTTCTCATGTTAAAACAAAACAAAACTCTTTTCATGGAGATTGGAAAAATCACTCAATGGCTAAAACAGGATGCTCTTGTAAAAGATCCAAGTTTGGTTCCCAGCACCCCCATAGAGATTCACAAGCCTCTGTAACTCCACTTCAAGTTGCTCTGGTGCCCTCTGCTGGCCTCCTGGGTATCAAGCACATACATGCAGACAAACATTTATATATATAAAACTAAAAACTTCTTTTTAAAAATGTTTTCAATTTAGTATAGTTTTTACCTATAGAGTCTTTGATCTAGTCATGGCATCTCTTACTTTATGAAATCCATACCTACACAAACTGAAATTACATCAGCAAAGGTGGGAAGGTCCTGTCATTCATTAGAATTAATCTTATCTCATTAAACTCATTGTTTTCATCATTTTAATGGTGGACAAAAGTCAGTTTATCTCTAACAAATGTGTTTCTTCAGAATAATTTAGAATAATTAGAATCAAATCATTTTAATAATCTCTAAGAGAAACTCATCAACATAAAATATTCATATATAAAATTAATACTGCTTGCTTTCCAATTATTTGTGATCTCTGTGGCACATAAAAAAAGTCTTCCTGTGATCATGATATGATCCTCTGGTTCTAACCAGGAAGGAAATCTGTATACAAACTTGAAATGTGAAAATTATTGCTCATATTTTCCTTTCAAAGTTTTCTTGATTAATAAGCCTTTTTTGTAAATATGTGTTTTGCCTGCATGTGTGTACACATACCAGATGTGTGCCTGGTACCTATGGATGCCAGAAGAGGATGTTGGGTCCCTGGAACTGAAGTTACAGACGGCTATAAGTCACCAAGTGGATGCTGGGAACTGAACCCTGAACCTAGGTCCTCTATAAAAGCAACAGGTGCTCCTAACTGCTCAGCCATCTCTCCAACCCCTGTAACATCTTTTAACCACTACACGCTGATAGTTCCTTTTTCAGTCATTTGGGATACCTGTATAAGAATACAGGAATTAGGTTCTTGGTTCACGAGAGGAAGCTGTGTTTCATTTTCAACAGCCTCTATATCCTCCAGTGATGATGCAGTGTGATGCCCATCCCATGGGTCTGTTCAACATGGAAGTTTTTGAGCCAACACAGACCCACTTGATGACAAGAGACACATTTTACACAGGCAGGCCACCAAAGCTGAGGTCCCCTGGAGTGTGGCCACCCTCTCTTCACTACTATATCTTTCTAATCTCAAATTCTTTCTTCTAACTATAATTTTTATAATCTTATGTTGGGAAGGTTGTAAAACAAAGGGAATCCTCTGAACTGGCTCTAATTCCCACCTGCTCCGAATGCTGTATAACTGGAATTCTGAGGAATGACACCCAAGGAGATTGGATCACCCATGAGGAGTCTCCAGGGCTCATTTACAACTCTTTTATTCACTCAGTTTAACATTCTCCATGAATGCTTGAACATCACCAGCTTTCCCAAGTACAAGGCTAGGACCCACTGACAAGTACATCAAACCTTAGGCTCCAAACATAGGTCCTGTTCTCCTAGGCAATCCTGCCAGGCTGTTCCTGCCTTCTAGAACAACCCGCTCTCCTACTAAAACCAACCCCTGATGATGCAAAGCCATTCTAGTTTTAAGTGTAGCTGACTCCCTACTGTGCTACTAGTTCAGGTACATTTGCATTTAAATAGAAAACCATGCCTTTATTACAAAGGAATTAAGTTGAGAAACCAGAAATCCAAGCATCCTACCAAGGTGATGGCTCAAAGAAGTTTGGATAAAAGATTCTCCCACCCCAGATAGTCATGGACCTTGCTAAGTAGCCTTCTCAGCCTTCTCAATCTACTATCTTCTGGTCAACAGTATAGGACCAATGCCCTCACTTCTTAAATGTTTCTCTCCCTTTCTTCCCGTGTGTGTGTGTGTGTGTGTGTGTGTGTGTGTGTGTGTGTGTGTGTGTGTGTGTGTGTGTGTGTGTACATGCACACACACACATGTATATTTGTGTAAATTTGGGCATAACTGTATCATAGTGTATGCCAGAGGACAACCTCAATCATCATTACCCACCATCATCTTTGAGATAGATTGCTAATGCATGCATACACTAGGCAAACTAGCCTACATGCTTGTGAGCATCCTCCGGCTTCAGTCTTCTGTCTCCCCATAGAGGCAATGGGATTAATATACTTGTTATCATGCCCAGATTTATAAGGGTTTGGGGGATTTGAACTCATGTCCTTATCCTTTCACAGCAAGTGCCTTTACCCATTGAGCCACCTCCACAGCTCCAGACCAGCTCGCTATATAATAAATTCCAAACTAGCCTAAGCTACACAATAAAAAATAAAAAGAATGTTTTGAAAAAATATTTCCTAAGTATAGACTTTCACATTCGCTATCTCCTGCCCTTACTGCCCGCTGGTAACTACAGATTTATTTTTAAGATTCATGTGTCAGGTCTTTTCTGGGGAATAATTGCAAAGTTGAGCACATATTTCTAGATTAAATTATCAGCAACTTCATTTCTTAACTGCACAACTAAAATGCAGTTAGTGGATCAGAACTTCAGAAGAATGGGCAAAAAGTAAAACAACTGACTGGAGATTTCTGTGGCCAGTAACTTTAAAAATAACAACCAGTAAATGCAGCACATGCTGGTGGCTTTGTAATAGGCGGGCGCCCCTAGGGCACCCCAAGACACCCCAAGACCATGGCTAATGACCACTGTTAACATTAAAGAAAAAGAGAGTTTAATGAATGTACTGGTGTACACACATGTATGGGTTCCAGGCACTGCAGAAAAGCCTAGAGCTCCGAATATTTTCGGGGCAGAATTCTTATACCATACTCTGGGTAGGGGAGGGGGTATGGGCGGGCTCAGCGCCATAACAGGGGGGGGGCAAAGGTTGGCTCAGGACAGAGTTTAGGAATGCAGGCAGGCAAGCTATTTCCTGTGAAACAATACGACCACCTGAAGACATTCATTTCCTGGAGCAGAGCACATTGTGAAAACTTCAGAAAGTTCCTGCCTCGGCAAACAATTCTCATGGTAGGGCTTTCCTGGGTGGCCCCACCCAGGTTGCTACAGAATGAAGAATGTGGTCTCACCAGGTTGCTAGGAATGCAGTCCCAGCCAGACAATGGGGGAAACAAAGCTTTTCCGAGAAACAACCTTGGCTAGTTTCAGGGACCTCAGGAAGGGGAGAGAGTTACAGGATTTTTCTATTTTCACAGCTTGGCTTCCAAAATGCCAGCAGCAACCTTTCTCCAACAATTAGGCTCTAAAGTTAGAATTCCGAGAAGGAAATCAAATGCAAGCATAGTCAATTAAAGGCAGTTGGGTTGGCCATAAGCACCTTGGATAGTATAAGATAAAAATGAGTGGAGGCAGGAGGATGCCAAGCACAACAGAATCATGGGGTGGTGACTATTAGTGTTCTGCTTCTATCATCAGGATTTTGTGCAGATTTTGGTACTGTTCGCATACCCAGTTATCTGGCAGTGGACTTCTATGGATGCAGAAGGCAGCGGCAGATAGCAGGAGATGCTTAAAGCTGTTTCTATAGAGAAAAGAACTTAATTGTCAGATGAGTATGGTTATTATTAAAAGAAAGGTTATGATTATAATAGCAGAGAAGACAAGAAGAAGAAAGGGAAAGGGGGAGGGGATAGGAGCGCTCCTGAGAGGGATCTGAAGAGGGAATCTTGCTTTAAATGGGGCTTGACTTGATGTCAGAGCTCAGAGGAGGGCGTGGCTTGATGTCAGAGCTCAAGAGGCTGTGACTTTAGAGGCTAACAATCATAAGGCACTTTCTTTTTATATTATTATTGCAACTGTTTATTCTTTGAGAATGTCATACATGTATAGAATGAAATATGATTGTAGTGAATTTATGATATTACATTGTAAATAACTGTCCCACCTATTAGTTTAATAAAAAATGCTGATTGACCAAAGGCAGACAGGAAGTATGGGTGGGGCTACCAGACTAAGAAAACTCTGGAAATAGGAAGAACAGGGCAGAAATGCCATAGAGTTGCCAGACAAGCCAGCAGATACAGAGGACAGCTATGCTGCTCTGAGAAAAGGTACCAAGCCACATGGCTGAACAGGATAAGAATCATGGGTTAGTTTAAGAGCAAGAATTAGCAAGTTATATACCTGGACCCGAGGCCAATCCGCGTACAATTAATACAAGTGTCTGTGTATTTCAGTGGGACTATGTGACTGTGGGTCTGAAAGTCCAGGCCACCAGGCTAGGCCGGGAAGTTTGGACCATGAGACTAAACTGGAAAGACCAGGTCAGAAACTTCATACAACATATGGTCATATGTATCATCCCATTTTCCCTCCAACTCCCCCATATCTTCCAATATGTTCCCCTCCTAATTTCATAGCGTCTTTATTTAAAAAAAAAAAAAATCTACTAAGTCTAGTTAGAACTACTCATGCATGTGTGGTGGCACCATCCACAGAAGCCTAGGAAACCTGTCAGTAGCTGTACCATCAAAGTAGAATGATTCTCCCTCCCTCAGCAGATATCAATGGCCAATAACTCCTGCATTGAGGGTGGGACCTTGAGAGTCCTTCTCCTGTAGCAGAAATATGCAGGCATGGCCTGGTGGCCAGCCCATTTGCCATACTGGGCTTCTAAAAAAGAAATATGGTTCATATGCCCTAGAAGTCAGAACACTAAATTCTGAAGTAGCCTGAGAATGAGCCTGCACTTTCCATGTCTCCCTTAATGTGCTTCTTCCACATAGAGACCCTGGTGGCATGAGTGCTCATGGGCCAATCCAAGGTAATGTGTTAAGCAATCACAGTCAATAGGCATCTACTATATATGTGGTTGCTCACATGCAATAAAACAGACTTCTCTGAAACTATCTCTAGAGTGGTTTATCTCCATACCCTTTACTGACCCATGGGCATCGCTGTCTTATCAAGGGGAATATCCAGGTAATAACAGCACTCCCCCATCTATGCTAGAATTCTGATACCCAGGTAATGACTACCTATGCTGGAATTCCAGCAGGTTTGATCTTGTACAGGTGTTATGCTGCTAACAACAGTCACCTTGCATTCATAAGCACAATGGCCATGTTGTATCCAAACAAACACTCCTCAGCTCTCCATCCCAGGCTCCAGCTCTTACATTGTTCACACTTCCTCTTCAGGCAATATTCTCTGAGTCTTTGGGATAGGACTGGAAGGGGCATTGATAAGGATACCCCATCATGTGGGCCAATCAGAGCTAAGCACTGCCATCTCTTATTCTCTGTACTTGGACCAGTTCTAAGATTGAGCACTGGTCTTTTCAAGGTATTCTCATATATGAGATCAGTTCTGCGAGGGTTTTGTTTTTTTTGGGGGGGGGGGGGGCGAGGGGGACAGGGTTGTGCATCTATACTGAGTTTCACTAACTCAACACCATCTATGTGTCATAGCACTGTGGCATGACTGCTGTCACCATGCTTATCACTGCAGAAGAAAGCCAGAGCTACAGGGCATTAAGTCATGCTACTCCAGTAAGTACTGGAGTCTGGCCTTGAACCCTGATCAGATACTACTGGTCTCTACTAGTAACGCAAAAACTCAAACTTGTCTCTGGATTAATATGGAAGCCAGTATTACCTAAGCAAATGCCTTAAAAGCTAGGTATTAGCTGGGCATGATGATGCTTGCCTATATAAGTGGTAGAGCAGGGCCAGCCTACACCACCTTAAGACCCTAGTTCCAAAAAAAAAGAGTGAACACCTAAGTACTTGCTATCTCCTTGACTTCTCACTATAATTAGACAAGTAAACAGAGTTCTCTAAATGTTCCTTTTTGCTCAAAAACAATGCTAAACATGGTAGGACCCTTGGAAACACAATAAACATTTTAAAGTTTAAATTTCAGCCTTGATACAATCCCTACATTATCAGAATTTTTAGGACAAAGATCTGGACTTTTGTAACCCCCAGAGGATAGGCTCAATCATTTATTCCTACTATGTCAATTAAAAAGACAAGTAACAATGGATAGGAAGGAAAAGATTTATTAAATATGGCATCTTTAGGAAGAGGAACAAATAAAGAGGTCACTAGACAATCCCTTCAATCCCATCTCCTAGGTCCTGGCCTGAAGTTTAGAATTAACTAGAGGCAGGAGAGGTAGGCGTAACTAAGCAGTCCTGGTCATGGCATGGTCCCACCCATCATTGATTCCTACTACAAGGCTAGCTGGCCTGGTCCTTTACGTTGTCAGAACCTTGAGAACTCTCTTCCAAGGAGACAAGTTCTTCCATGCACTGGAATCTGAACTTTGGTCTTTCTCTTCCTCAGCATGAGATTCCTAGGGAAGGTTTAATTGGGGGTTGGGGAGGAGGTCCACTAGTCAGTAATCCAATCGCTAGAAAGCAGAGTGTGGATTCCCTCTCTAGAACACCTCCTCTCTTGCCAGGACAATATAACCAGAGCATCAACATTTCCAGGCTTCACATCTGGGTGAAGTCAGTGTGAGTATCACAGACCCTTCCTGCAGGGCACAGCTGGAACTGATGTCTGGTGAAAATCCGTGACTCTATAAATCAAGCTGAATGCAATGGAGTGTGTTTTATTAATTTACAGATGGAATTATTCTGGTGATAGAAAATGGAAAAGTGTCATACTCATCTAAATATAGGAGCTCCAAATTCTCACATTTTCACTTATTTTAGCAACTTGAAAAAGCCCTTCAGGCAAAAGTCAGATTGGCTGCTGCTTCTGATTTTATATAGGACAATTTCTCTGCCCTCCCCCTTTAATTCCAAGACTCTGGCACGCAGGAGAAATTCTAGCAGAGGGACCAGCTCTGGCTGGAAAGTGAGAGGAAATAGTTCAAGTTCAGAGGAAAATGACTAGACACCAGGACAATTTCTCAGTGTTACGGCAAAGCCCCAGCTACTTCCTCAGAAGTCTGTTTACTGCCACTTGCACCTTCATGACTGACATCTGCCTCATCCCTTTAATGTTTTATTTTCTACTGGACATTAAGGTTTCTGCCCATTGATGATGTGGGAATGTCTTTCTGTATGTTGTGAATAGCAATCTTTAAATGAAGGAGCTGTTTTGGCCCATGACAGGCACCATAGGAAAAGTAGGAGGAGGCATCAGAGTAGGTAGGAGGATCAGGGCAGAGTCAGAGACAGAAGGAGCCAGAAGCCCAAAGGATCAACATGTAAGGAGAGACAGACTGAGCCAAAAGCCCAAAGGAGCAACATGTAAGGAACACAGATGAGCCACGGGCCACATGGCAGACAGATTAATAGAAATGGGTTGAGTTAAGATGTAAGAGCAAACTAGCAATGTGCCTGGGCCATAGGCCAAACAGCATGAACTTAATATAAGTGTCTGAGTCATTTTGGGGCCTGAACAACAACAGCGGGCAGCTAAGGGGTCCAGGGCTGCAGGTCTGTGGGTCTGGGCCTCTGGCTGCCCCGGACCAAGAAACTACTACATTGTAACACATTGATGCTTTATTTACCTATTTTTCATAATTATGTTTAACTCCTTGCTACTCACACCTACACTACACTTTACTATCCAGTGCTTATAGATATCTGAAATGAAAATGGAACCCAAGAAATGCAAAAGAAAGGATAAAACCACAACATATTGAAAGAGCCCTGCAGGGAGAGAAGGTGGCATAGCTCAGTGATAAAGAACATACCATGCAAACATGAAGGCCCGAGTTTATCCTGGAGCCCACATAAACAGCTGGGTGCATGCCTGTCATCCCAACACTGGGGAAGCAGAAGCAGAGGGATTCCTGGGGCTTGCTGGCCAGCTAGCCTTGCCAAATCAGCAAACTCCAGGTTCAGTGAGACTGTCTCCGAAAATAAGGTAGAAAGTGATCGAGAATGGCATCAACATTGACTTCTAGTCTACACACACACACACACACACACACACACACACACACACACACACATACACCCACACATATACATACACACATACAAACATCCACATGCATGTGTGAACACACACACAAGCTTATAAGGAAACAGAAAATATTATAAGTGGAAAAAATCATTCTACAGAAGTCAGGAAAATACTGAAGTATAGTGTAGGGATGGATCATGGAGAAAAAACTTCTTTGTAGTTTTTTTAATAGATACACAGCTGAATGCACATATACAACTTATTTATGAAGTATATAAATGATGCTATATAAACAGCTATAGGGATTTATTATATTTGTTCCAGTTTTTTCCATTTCCTGCCAAAATATAACTATTGCCACAAAAATGTATAAATGGTCATTCTGATTTTCTATATAATTCATGAGCTTCAAATTCTTCCCCAGTCTGAGATATTACACACTTGCCAAGACCTCTTCTGGTCCCCTGGATGGCTGTCAAGCCAGAATCCTCTAAGCCCTAAATGACATCCCACTGCACATATCACATAACTACCTTAGACAGAGGTTTGAGAGTCAGCTCCAATTCCCTGCCCAGAGGCTGTGTGGAAACCAACAGCAATCAGGAGCAGAAAGGCTGTGCTCATGGGAACAGCTTAAGAGAACCTGGGGCAACCTTGCTGACTATCCATCACTGACCAGCTGGTGAGTTCCAGGAGAAGCCAACTCCTTCCCCTCTGGAGTCAGCATCTCCATCCCTTATTGACCCAGAACCACTGCCAAACTAGAAACTATCCCCATGGTGACTTGGAGGAGACTAACACTGAACCACTGATCTTAGTAGCCGCAAAGTGCCCATTCTGTGAAAAGACATTAGCATGGAGGATCCTACTGCCAATAAGAAACAGACAAGCAGGCTTGGGTCAGACTCAGAACTGTTCTTGGAGGACCAAAATGAGAGGAACTCGGATGATGGTCCTGACCCTTCCCCGGGGAGGTGGTCATGACCAGGACAACATCAAGGCCATATTTTTTTTTCCTTTCCTATTCCTTCTTCCTTAAAAACAACCACCTTTTGATTTTTAGGCCAAGCATGACCAGCTCTAATCTAGCCTAGACCAGTACTCCACATGGCCCAAGGAGGCTGAACCATCTGCCATGAGCCAGAGACAAAGAATCTGGAATCCCAAGAGTTGATGAACCCACACAATTCATCAGGCTATCTTCTACCTCCTGACACCCAACACAGCCTCATACACAAAGAGGGGAAGCTCAGATTTAGTTTGGATATAGAATTTCAGGAGAGCAGAGAAACAGAAAAACATTCAACTTTCATAGCAGCACTATTACCCAGAAGCAAAGGAGAAAACACCCCCAAAACCTATCAGTGACAAATGAATAAACCAACCATGGTGAGCATCCCCATTTAAACTCCAAAGAGCTCCAAAGTCCGAACCTTGTAGAGTACTGACATGGCAGTAAAGTGTCAATCCCTACACCTGGTTTCATGGAGAGGTAGCAGTCAAAATGCTTAGTACTATTTAAAATACTAAATGAAATTGCCTTTAAGATATATGAAACATGAAGGAATTTCCTAATTAGACTTGGATCTTTGAAAATTCTCAAGATCCAAATCACTTTTTAGCTGCTGGCATTTTGAATAAAGGACACAGGACTTGTGACCCCCTACAATGAAATGTTAGTCATAAAATAAATGAAGTACTAAACCACTCTGCAGCTGGCATGAACTAGGAAATACTGAGTGAAGTAAGCCACACACACAAAGGGGCCATTTAGTATGATTCCATTTAAAACCTCCAGAATAACAAAGCCATGGAGATAGAGGCAGAGTTTTCTAGGAACTGAGGAATGGAGGAATGGAAAGTTTTTGAGGAGCACAGGGCTTTTATCTTGGAGGGATTAAAGTCTTTGAATCTAGACAGGGGCCATGGTAGCCCATTAATGTGTTATAGACATGTTTTGTTTTGGTTTTGTATTTAACTATAATGTTAAAGAATTTCATAAATGCCTCTACCCAGCCTTCTGTCCAGTATCACCAACCTCAGACAAGGAGGCTCTTAGCCCTTTTCTTGCATCTCTTCCTGTCTCCCTTGATCCTATCTCTCATCCATTGCTTACATTCCACCCATTAGGTCTGCACCATCTCCACTTCTTCCCTATGGCTGATTTTCATCCAGTGATGCCACACCCTGTGCTATGGTAAAAGTTCTTCTTCCACCTGGGATTTTGTGCCTCTTTATCTCTCTCCTCAAAGCCAAACTTATTAAAAGAGCAAGCCACATGGATGCCAGCTCCCCATCCATCTCTGTGCTCTATCCCCATCTTCCCTGAATCTTGATCCAAAGGGAGTTCTCAGGTATAGCCTAGGAGAAGAGCTCCAGACTCCAGGTGGCACTCACCTGTCGAGAAAGCCAGCAAAGTTCAATAGGAAAGTAGTTTTAAACATTTGTAAATCATTTTATCCCTTTCATTGCCTAACTTTCATTTTCTGTCTTTAACAGAACTTCGGGGAGCATTCAGTTGGTTTCTGGACAGACAGCCCAGGAGCCCAAGCTGCTGCCCACAATGAACATAGAGTAAGGAAGACCCAAGAAGAAAACAGAGATGGAGAAAGTATCTAAGCAGCTTTTTAGAAACTGACCTAGAGCTGTTCCTAAGGAGCTAATCATAGGAACATATATATATGCATCAAAGGTGCAGGCAATGAAGAAGAAAGAAGATGAGGAGGATGAGGAGGAAAAGAAGAGAGAAGACAAAGAGGAGAAAGGAAAAGAAAATCACTTATAAAAAAGATCTGGACACATTCACAAAATGTGGTGTCAGAAACCTCTCCAGCTAAGGCCCTTTCCTAGAACCTAGAAGGTCAAAGCTATTGTATAGAAACATTAAGTAATTTTCTTGGTCTTGGTACTAAAGATACTAAACAGTGGTGAGAAAAATCACCCATTGTCTATGTCAGTGGAAGCCACAGCTTGTCACCATTGTCTTGAGAGCTTCAAAATTATCTAGGGTGGTCAGGAGAAAGGTCTACTTAGAATGTTCTCCTGGAAAGAGTAAAGGTTACAGGACTGGAATCTCACAGCCCTCAAGCACACATCTTAACGTTCTGCAAAAATTAGAAACACACCCTTACCATGGTGGTCCAAAGGTCACCTCAAACAAACACTTCCAACTCCCCCTTTCCTTAAAACAGTGACAAAAGCACCAACTGTATTTACCCAAACCCGTCTATGTGCAAACATTTCCTCTCAAATGAGCAAAGTCAGTTTGTCACTTAAAGGAATAACCTTTAAAGACAATAATCCAGGCTTTCAAGGACAAATTAGAGTTATGAAAAGTTGTTAACTTCCACTAATACCTTGGCAGATTCCCAATACTTTCAGGCTTTTCTGATGAGACTGGTGGTGATATTAACCACAGTTGTGAATTTCTTGATACAGTATCACGAAGTGTATCAACATTTGTAAGCTCAGTTATAACTCAGTGATGTGATATTTTCCATATGATTGATGGGAGATATCACAGGCCCCATTCATGAGCAAAACAGTTATACACAGACCAGCAGATTGTCATGTAACAGAAGTTTATTGATATAGTCTCAGATCCCATCCACATTCAATTAACCTTTAAGAATTCACCACTTGTCAGGTTCTGTAGACTTTTCAAGAATATCCACAATTATTGAAAAGGCTATTAAAACTTTTGTTCCTTTTCCAACTCAACGCCTGCATGAGGCTGATTTTCTTCCCAGACCAAAACTAAAACACCACATGGCGACAGATTGCGTGGAGAAGCAGTCTGCAAATCTGCAAATCTGCAGCTGCTTTCATTGAAGCCAGACCTTGAAAAATGTTGTAAAAGAAAAAAAATGCCACTATCTCACTATGTTTTTATTACTGTTTTGAGAAATACAGCTATTTTTCATTTAGAAGGTGTTGTTTATGTGAATTCATGATGAGTTTATTAATTCAATAGATTAATAACTTTTTCTTCAGCCTATTTCTACAGTAGGTACCAGTAGGTAGAAGTAGTCTCCAAAAGTTGCTTCATTAAGAATGTAACAGAGGCCTAACACCAAGATAGATAGATAGATAGATAGATAGATAGATAGATAGATAGATAGATAGATGCCTGAAAACTGCTGAGTTAGGTGACACCAGACAGTTTTGTAAAGCAAACTACTGACTTGGCATCCAGAGGACATTTGCAGGAGAGTTGTAACTCAGCATGTAGAAATAGGTTAGGTGCAAAAAAGGACCATGGAAGGCCTACAAAGGCATTTGATTTGCTCAGCAAGGCCAATAGATCTTCCTCCGCTACAGTCATACATGGGATCATTTTGTTTTGCTTTGCTTTGGAATTGTCTGTCTTTGTCTTGTTTAGTTCTGTTTTCTTTGAGACAAGATCTTACTATTTATCTCAAGCTGGCCTCTGACTGGCCACCTGCCTGTCTCTTCCTCCCACTTCCACCATGGCATTTTGGTCACATAGACTGCACATACCATTGTGATCCATAAGACTGTGTCACCTACTGACATTAAAGCTATCTGTCTTCCAAGTAGACAACATGGCTCAGTAAATAAAGGCACTTGCTATCAAGCTTGAGCTCAATACTTCCCGAGACCCATATGGTGAAAGGAGAGAACCTGTAGGGAGATTATGTTGTTCCATTGTAAATAATTGTCCCTGCCTATGAGTTTAATAAAAAGCACTGATTGGCCAAAGGCAGACAGGAAGTGTGGGCGGGGTTAGCAGACTAAGAAGACTCTAGGAACAGGCAGAACAGAGCAGAAGGCCAGAGAGAAGCCAGAACTATGCTGCTCTGAGAAAAGGTACCGAGCCACATGGTTGAACAGGATAAGAGTCATGGGTTAGATTAAGGGTAAAGAGTTAGTAAGTTATAATCCTGGGCCTTAGGCTGATCAGCCTAAAATTAATGTAAGTGTCTGTGTGTCTCAGCGGGTCTGTCAGTCTGTGGGCCTAAACCTTGAGGTTAGGCCCAAAAGTCCGGGACAGAAACCTCTTACTACAAGAACCAACTTCCACAAGATGTCCTCTGACCTCTGTAAGTATGCCATAGCATATTTTCTCTCTCTCTCTCTCTCTCTCTCTCTCTCTCTCTCTCTCTCTCTCTCTCTCTCACACACACACACACACACACACACACACACACACACCAATATACTCCTGTGATCCAGTACTCAGAAGGCAGGATAATTGTTCTAAAGTTCAAAACCAGCATACTCTACTCAGTAAGTTCACAATGGCCAGGGCTACACAAGACACTACCTTAGGAAAAATCAACCAATCAGTACATAAAGCTGGCTTTGTCTGCATAAGCCACTGTGTGATATTCCAATCATCTAACATTCCTCAGATCATATCCCTACTGTTAAGTGGTGTAGTACTGTCGGTGCCATGAAAATAGCCTGCAACAATGCTTGCCATATGGACACATTAGAAGCCAATGCCAGAGGCTGCTGGTGGCTGTGTTCCATTTCAAGTTAGCTCAGCTGTTCTATCTCCTAACAGCTCTGTCCACAGATACAAGTAAATGGTCACTGGGGAGCCACTAACACTAAACAGCTTGGGAAGAGGTTTAGACTGCAAGATAAGGTCATAGACGGAATGATCTTCTAACAGACTAAGCACTCAGATCACACTGGCCAAAGAATTGGATGTTGGGGATGGTAAATTATCCCTCTAATAAGTCAACCAAATTAACTTCAGATCTAGGATAAAGCACTTAGGATAATTCTTGGATCCGTAAGCAAGGGCATGATGCCCTCCGATGCCCTCCAGGTACATAGCTGCTTACCCATATCTTCTCAGCAGATCTTGAGGCTCACTGACTTATGAAATGAAAATTCTGCACTTCAGAGAAACAGAACAAGGAAAACACTCCTGCCAAGCTTTCTGTTTTGTTTTGTTTTCTTAATCTCTCAGGCAAAAAAAAAAAAAAAAAGAAAGAAAGAAAGAAAGAAAAGAAAAGAAAAGTCTAACCAGGCCTTTAGTGTTGTTTATCTCATTCTTGTGTTGAATTACTGGCTGGAGAGATGGTAAAGCACTCACTATGTACCATGACCATGAAACCCTAGGTCTAATGTGAGTGCAGTGGTAGCATCTGTAATCCCAGAACAGAGGAGCAGAAACAGAAAGTCCATGGGGCTTGCCAGCTCTAGGTTCAGTGATAAGCCATGTGCTAAAAAAAATAGAGTGTGACAGGGAAGACATCTGATATCAACCTCTGGTGTGCATGCTAGAAATTAAATCAACAAGCTCTAGTAATTTCCTGACACAATTCTGAAAAGGGCATTTCTTCTCTTTATGAAGCTTTGTGTCACATTTTCTCAAACTTTTCTCTAGATAAAGCCCAGAGAGTTGAGTCCCTGGTTTTAATATAAGCAAAAAAAAAAAAAACAAAAAACAAAAAACAAAAAAAAAACCCATAGAAGCAATCAGATGAATCCTCTCAGCCTCTCAAAAAGCTGTGACAGCATGCCTTCAATGTCCTGCTCTTTCCCCCTGTTCCTCACCTCAGACCCAATTCCAGACCCCCAGGATCAGATCATACCGCTTGACAAACCCCTCCTTACAGGATTCATGTGCATGTAAACTCTTGAGAAACGTCATGTCTAAATGTGTAAGGTAATGCCAAGTGACCAAACATGTATTTCTGTCCTAGGCCTGGATTCCTTATAAACAGTAATCCTAACATGAGAACATTGAAAATGCAGTAGGGCTTGCTGTTGTGGCCTGAGTGTCTTGTGAAGGAAGAGCTTAATGTCATCCTCAGCTACATGATGAGTTCAAGGCCAGTCTGAACTACAAGGCACCCCTCTCAAAAAAAAAAAAAAAAAAAAAAAAAAAAAAAAAAAAAAAAAGTAAAAACTATAAATTTTAAAGAGTGGAGACATGTGGCAGGAGGTTGTGTGGCCCAATTGGGGAAGGGGACCTCTGGGAAATTCTCTTCACAGTCTTCCTCTATGAATTAGCTCTTAGGCCATGAGCAAATGATTTTAATCTGTCTTGTGCACTGGCTTTCTTGGTGTTTGAAATAAAATAAATGGAGAGGCCTCTAGCCTCTAATAAACACCTTCACTTTAAATTCTCTGACCCTCAAAATGTCAGCCAGTAATATAATCTTCACCCTAATATGTTTGAAATGCCACTAGCCCTCCACAATTGTCTCTGCAATTCTTAGCCCCAGGAGATAGAGACATTTCAACCTCACAGGAGACATGATGCCAGCTAGAAGCACACTGAGACACTTGTCCTTTGAGATGTAATTTAAAATCATCTCTTGAAATAATTTAGAATGAATGATTCAAGCATGTAGCCACATTTTTGCACAGGTAATGACACTGTTATCCTTTTGTCTAGGGCATAAGAGGCAGAAATAGCTTTTTAATTACACTAGCACTAAGAGAGATAATTCAAATACAAGTTGATGAAATCCTAGACGAGGTTTTCGGTGCCTATTACAAAGAAAAAATGACAGCTGGACCACAGTTACTTTGATGATCTCTGTGGTTAATGTGTCTCATAATACTTATATTTTCTTATTCACAAAAATATTTCTTCTCTGAGGTCCAGAGGGCATTCTCTGCAAGTGAGGCCTGAGCTCTACTTCCTTTCATTAGCTCATAATGAACCACAGCATCTTGGCCAATTTTTATCACTTCTGAATCCCATGGGGGCATTACTAGTAGTCAAGGTGTCTTAAGCTATTTAAGTGAACTTGATACCCTTTCCTTAGAATTTGTTTTAAATTTTGGCGGATTTGTCACTCGTTTAGAGAGATTTGCATATGTAATTTTACCTTGGCCTCACATCAACACCCTCTGACTCAAGAGGCTTTTGTTGGGTGGGTGTGTGTGTGTGGGGGGGGGGGGGTGTAGGGTCTTTCACTGAACCTGGAGCTCATCAATTCAATGAGATTGACTGCTCAGCAGGCTACAGAATCTTATGTCTCTCCCTCACCAGTGCTGAACTAGAGGTACACACTAACACACCTAGCTTCTTTTGTGGGTACTGTGGGTTTGAACTCAAGAGATCAAGACTTGCACAACAATCACTTTACTCTCTGAGTCATCTGCCTGGACCATGTTCAAGGTTTTTAATGAGCCCTATTATTAGGCTACTTACTCTATGTAGGAAAAAAAATAATAAAGACTTGGCCTCCTCTTCTCAAGAATACTGTCTTACAATAGGAACAAGTTTCTCCCTCCCTCTCCCTCTCTCTCTAATGTATCACTTATTAGCTGGTCCATCAGGCATCTGTCACCCATTATCCATTATTTTACTTAGCATCCTCTCTGTTGTGTCTTGCTCCCTACTTGAAGGAGAGATTTCTCCAGAGTTCTGTCAGCCTGGGTGATCTGATCCCATTGCACACTAAACCAAGTGTGAAGGTCCTTCTGCATTCCAGTAATTGGCAGCCAACTAGCCTTCTGATGCTAAATACAAGCAACAGTGGCTTCTTGTGGAAGTTGGGCTGCAGCCCCGAGGGCTTAGCACTATTTAGTGGCCTACAATTTTTACTGGAACCAATTGATCTATTTACATTATCGGAACATTGCCCAAGCAGGTGCTGTGATTAAGGAATCAGGAAGTTAGCAGAGAACAAAAAAGCTGACTAAGGTCAAGTGTTGCTTGTAAGCTGCAGAGGTTAGTCAAGGTCAAAAGGCAACCCCCCAGTATATAAGGCTTTCCCCAAGCTTCAATAAACAGCACTCTTCTTTCAAGAGTGACCTGTGTGTCTGTCTGTCTCTCAATCTCCAGGCCTTTGCTCTGTGAAGCTCACTCAGGTTTCACAGGCATCACAGCTTCTCCTTTGATTCTCTCTGAGTTCCTCATCTACCCTTCCACACCATTGCTTTCACACATCCCAGTCAGGTCAGCATGCCCTTTATCTCAAGGTCTCATGGGGGGCTTCTGCTTTGTACTAACAATATGGACTAGTTAGCTCTCGAGTCACTGATGGTGAGTAACTATGTCTGCCCTTCTTGCACACGCCACTGCCCCTTACAGAGAGGCTCCATGGTGATGGTTTCAAACCAATAGGAGGACAGCATCAAAGGGGTCACGGGTTCAACTATCCTGACCTGTTTCTTTCTGAAGTGGTGGGGAAAGAGCTATGATGTTCAGTTGTCACTGGTATCTACTGTTGTCTCCCGGAATAAGTGCCATTCTGGGCCTTATGGCCCATCCTCTTCCCCAAAGGACTAAAACCTTATGTTAATAGGGGGAAAAAGGAAAAACATGTTTTCCTGCGCTACAAATGTCCTTATCGCTACAAATCTCCTTATTGCTGCCACCTGCTGAGTGCTAGTCTTTTGGGATCCTCCAAGACCTTGGGTGTGCCTGGATGAGGGGGCAGGGTGTGAGAGAGTTAAGAAGGGAGCTGAGACACAGGAGGAGAGACACAGGAGAGACACTAGCAGAAGCTGGAGACAAGCATGTAGTAGAGTTAGTAGAGTCAGTGTGAGTGGAATGGGCAGAAGGAAACCAACATGGCAGGAAGCTAGAGGGAAAAAGGCTAGGCGAGATGCATGGCAGGAGAGAAGCATGGCAGGGGGAGAAACAGGTCTAAGATATAAGATGTACTGAATAAAGCTCGGGTCTCTCATTGTGATCCTGAATGATGGAACCTAAACGACTCCTGAGTGCAGATTATTTAACCTCGCCGCCCCTCGCCTGGACAAGACTCGACCCAAAGAAACTGGACGTGGTAATCTACAATGCTGCAGGTCCTGCTGTGAGTTTTCAATCAGAGAGTATTTTCTTACTCAGTATTTCCAAACTCACCATTTATTCATGGTATCCCTAGATTTGTCAAATTTATACCTCCTGAATTTACACATCTACATCAAAGCTTGAAGAACTGGTTTTCTATCACAAGTTCACTCTTAAATTTCTTTTCCTTATTCAGTTCATGTTCCTGTAGCAGCTCTCACCTACAAAGGGCTATACAACTGCTACTTGTTATACTATATGCAGAATGATTCTGAGCACTAACATGAGGGACCCCACCATCACAGACTGTGGGGATGCCCCCCCCAATAATCTCAGGTCTATCACAGACATTTCTCTGGGCTCTCATAGAAGACTAGCAAAGTTCTCCAAACACATACATCACAGTGCTCTGCTCCATCAGTAACTCTTCCAGTATGCTGCTCTAAAGACATTCTGGCTCCTTTTAGATATCAAGGCCACGTCTCTCCAGACCTAGTCTGTGTCCCTCAGAAACTATGGAAGCATGAACTCAAGAACCCAAGAATAAGGTAGGAGCAAATCATGACAGATGTGTCAAAACAAAAACACAAATCAAGAGCCTTGTTCCCCCAAAGGACAAGAAAAATACTATCAGATGCGAAATTGCTTAGTGATACCTCTGCAAACAAAAATATTTGGAGCTGAACTTTAACTCTAGTTGGGAAGTTAGGAGAACAGGATCCAGAGGGCAAGCAGGCAGATTAATTTTTAGACAAATCAACATAAGCAAGAAGAAAACCAAAGAGATCTGAGGAAGTACTGGGGGAGGGTGCAGGAGCTACAAACACCACTTGTAAGTCTCCACCATTTCTCTGCAAATGAACTCTGATAGGACCTGGAACTTCCTGGAAACTCTGAAAAAAAAATCCAGCTTCTGTGGAAGGGAGGAGAATCTCCTACCTAGGCCATATGGGACAGAAAATAGAAATGGCAGGCATGGTAAATAAAGTGATTTGTTCAGGTCAATGATACAGAAATGCATTTCTGATTAGTCAAAGTCACATAGGGGAATTCAGTCTGTCCATGTGTCAGGCAGGACTCCAGAGAACACAAACCTGTGACTACTTCAAGAGTAGAAAGGGAGGTGCCACACAGTCAGGACTCCAGCACCATAGCTAGAGATCAAACTAAGACATGGTCTCACAGGACACAAATTCAATGCCAGTGTGGAAATTAACAGGACAATCCTTGAATAAACATGGTACACACTCTCCATGGGACTATTGTCTGCAGTCTACCTTCCCATCCATCACCAAACTATAGCATCAGAGTCTGAGTGTCAGGCTGAAAGACAACCTTCTGTTAATAGTTTCAAGCTGTTCTTAGGCAATGGAATGTTTCAATTCCATTAGACTTGTGTACAAGGCAATTAACTACATAGGAAGAGGCAACAGAGAATCAATGAAATATATTCTCTGTTTCTTCATCACAAACCTTGTGATGGTCACCATGCTGATATATCTGGTCTCTATTACAATGGCTCTTGTTCTGGAAGGGTGTTTGTGAATGAGGCTTACACTGAAATCAGTGGGTTCTGATTAAGAGATTGCTCTCATGAGTAAGCCTCATCAATCAGAAGACCTGCCTGGAATGAAGGGTTGATATCCCCAAGCCAAAGAGAATCCCAAGAGCAGATGATCTTCAGACTTCATTCATCCTGGTTCTGTAGCAGTCTTGGAACTTGACTGCAATTGTTTCTGCAGCCTCCAGTTTTCAGGCTCCTGCCACTGGATTCAGGACTTGCCAAGATTTCACAGTGGCATAGACTTATCCCTATCCCATCCTATTAGGTCCATATTGTTGGAAGGTTCTAACAAACCTCTGTCCATTCAAAGACAAGGCCCATGCCATCTTGGATCTAGGCAGGCTCAAAAGCCCCATGCTGCCTTCCTGAAAGAACACCTATAAAATAATCTGGGAGAACTAGGAAGAGAGCTCAGCAATAAAAGTGCTTGTCTTATAAGAATGAGGACCTGAGTTTGATATCCAGAGCCCATGCTATTTAAAAAAAAAAAAAAAAAGTGGTGGCAAGCACTTATAATGCTTGTATTGGCCATGGAGAAACAGTCAGCTCCCTGGAGATCAGATCACCCAGCCCAGCATACTTCGTGAGGTCCAAGCCAGAGAAAAACACTGTCTCAAGAAACAAAGTGGGCAGCACTGGAAGACTGTTACCCAGGTTGACTTATGGCATCTATATGTATATGCAAGCATACACATACATGTACACACACACACACACAGAGATGACACAGATGATCAAGGGGCTAATCATCAGGGGTTATCACTGGTAGTAGGACAACCTTGGTAATAAAGCTCAACCAGGGAAATTGGTAGCCAACAGTAAAGTTCCTTCTATCAGACATAAGACAAAACAAGGCACCCTTGCTTCTATAAGAGCAAACACATGAAAGGTCCTTCTAGGAATGATTAACTGCCACCAGTCAACCTGGAATTGAGAACTATCCCTTCACCAAAATACATCTTACAGGAAAGAAATGAGCTCAACCACTTGGTGAGGGAAGGGTGCAAGTAAGAATTGTTTATATCTTGGTGAATGATCTAATAAAATAATATAAAATGATTAAAACAATAGCAAAATCACCAAATACGGTTCTATTTTTTTAACACTATAAAACAGATTCTTACATGGAGTTGAAGGCTGGACTGTGTAACTTTTGACTTCAAGGAACAATAAAAAGAAACACAATGACAATGTGGAAATACAAACTGTAGCTATAAGTAATCACTGTATATGCCCAAACAAAGGCCACAAAAAAGATACAGGACTCAAGAAAACACAAAAAGTAAGCCATCTTTCCATTCCCTCTGTTCTTGCCTAAGCTATTAGTTCTGTCTACAGGAGACATTTCCTTCCTGGATAACAATAACCATGTGGTATTAGGTTTTCAACAAACATGGTGATCATTGGCTCAGGGGATTAGGACACATTTCAGTCTACAAAATGCTTGCAGGACAAACATGTGGACACAAGTTCAGTTCTAAAAATCTATATATAAAAAAGTCAGGTACAACGGTGCATACTTGTGGTCCCAGCACTATGGAGACAAGATCCTTGGGGCTCATTGCCTGGCCAACCTCACTTAATGGGTGAGCCCAAAGCCAGCAAGAGACCCTGACTCAAAAACCAAACTGAGGATAACTAAGAAGGATGCCTGTGGCTGACCTCTGATCGAGTGCCAAAGATACACACATACACACACAATGACTCGGATGAGGTGTGTGATCACATTTTGAAGGTAAATACAAATCCAATAGCAGTGAGACTCCACGATTACCCTGGTGCTGAGGGAGGAGAAAATAGCTGCAAAGTACTATGAACTCTTCAGAGAAGCTGATGTTCCCAGCAAAGATGCACTTGCTCTGAGACGATCTGCCAAGATGAGTGTGGATTCTTCCCCAAGGCTTTTGAGTCTTTTTATCCTGTGTTTGGCAAGGTTTTCCAAGTTATCTGCCAGGTGCTAAATACCTCTCCAGCTTTTTAAATAAATCTGAATGCAAGCAGAGTCTCCTGGCTAGAGTTCCCTCATGAGTTCCACATCGTCAGTACATACCCACAAAATGTCATTACAACATAGTGACTGCCTTCTGGTGAAACAGAGCTCAAGATGAAGCCTTCCCCTTGATCAGTCCCTGACACATCTATTCTATTCCTGGGCATGTACACAAAGGACTTCATCTCCTACCACAGAAATACTTGTTCGGTTATGTTCATTGCTGCTCTATTCAAAATAGCCAGAAAATGGAATTAGCCTAGATGTCCATCAGAGATGGATGGATAATAAAAATGTGGCAAATGCATGTTAATCTCTAAAGCCATGCCTTCCTCTGAGTTCGGATATCAAGCCCCATTTAAAGAATAACTCCTGGGTCCAGAATGGACTAAGAGGTGAATATACCCCAAAGCCCAGGCCAAGTGGAGACCATGGTCTCCTAAGCCCAGCTCGGGGGCACACACTCTGATACCCCACCCTCACCCAGCTCTGCCATAAACCAAAGAAAACTAGGAGAGCCTCCCCATATGCAATCCCCAGAAAAACACAGCTGGAGGGTCACCCTACAGACTAAACTCCAACTCTAACCACAAACTGCATCACTATACACGAATAAATGGTGACCTCGCAGGCCCTTGGTATGCAGCTGACTAAGAGTCAACTAAGAGCCCACTAAGAGCAACCTTACAACAACTAAAGACATAAGCCCCATGGACTACAGCCAACTAAAAGCACTGTGCCACAGCTGGAGACACACAGCCCAAAGACCCACAACTGACTAAGAGCTGACTAAGAGTGAACCCAGAAGGCAATGGGCAGACACCAGCAAAAGAATACATATAACAATATAAAGAACAACAAAACATCTCCAGAAGAAGGTGGAGGTTCTACAACATCAGAACCTGTTCATGGCGATGAAGAGGAAACAGAAGGAAACAACTTTATGAAGATAATAGAAACCTTAAAAGAGGATATTTAAAAATTTCCTAAAGAAATAAAAGAAAATACAAACAAAAAATTGAAAGAGATTAACAAATCCCTGAAAGAAAATAAAGAAAACCAAAAAAGGAAAACAGACAGGTGAAAGAAATATTCCAGGAGTTAAAAATTGAAATAGAAGCAATAAAGAAGGCACAAACCAAGGCAAAGCAAGAAATAAAAACCTGAAGAAATGAACCGTAACTACAGATGCAAGAAAAAACAACAGAATGCAAGAGATGGAAGAGAGAATCTCTGGAGTGGAAGATTCAATAGTGGAAATAGATATGTCAGTTAAAGAAAACACTAAAACCAAAAATGTCATAACACAAAATATCCAGGAAATCTGGGACACCATGAAAAGACCAAATCTGAGAATAATTGATTTTTGAAGAAGAAGAATACCAGCTCAAAGCACAAAAAACATATTTAACAAAATCATAGGAGAAAACTTTCCCAACCTAAAGAAGGAAATGCCTATAAAGATACAAGAAGCTCACAGAACACCAAATACACTAGAACACTCCAAAAATCTCCTAGCCACATAATAATCAAGCTACTAAACCTACAGAACAAAGAAAAAATACTAAGAACTGCAAAGAAAAAAGGCCAAACTACCTATAAAGGCAGACCCATCAGAATAACACCCAACATTCAATGGAAACAATAAAAACAAGAAGGTCCTGGTCAGATGTTATACAGACACTAAAAGAACATGGCTGCCAACCCAGACTACTATACCCAGCAAAACTATCAACTACCATGGATGGAATAAACAAGATATTTCCATGACAAAAACAGATTTAAACAATACCTATCTACAAATCCAGCAGTACAGGAAGCACTAGAGGGAAAACTCCAACCTAAGGACATCAGTTATACCCATGAAACCACAAGCAATCAATAATCCCACATAAGAATCCCAAAGAAAGGAAATATACACTAGCTACCACCAAAATTAACAGGAAATAACAATCATTGGTCATTAATATCCCTTAATATCAATGGACTCAATTCACCTATAAAAAGACACACCCTACAATAATGGATACAAAAACAGAAGTCATCTTTCTGCTGCATATAAGAAATGAACTTCAACTTTAAAGACAGACACAGGTTCAGAGTAAAGGGTTGGGGTTCAGAGTAAAGGGTTGGGGAGATTTTCCAATCAAATGGTCCCAAGAGCCAACCATCCTAATATCTAACAAAGTAGGCTTCAAACTAAAATCAATCAAAAGAGACCAAGACTGACATTATTTATTCATCTCAGAAACACTACTAAAGCTTAAACCTCACATCAAACCCCACACACTAATAGTGGGAGACTTCAATACCCCAATTACACCCTTGGATAGGTCAACCAGACAGAAACTAAACAGAGAAATAAGGGATTTAAAAAATGTTGTAACCCAAAGGACTTAATAGATACATACAGAACCTTCCACCAAAACACAAAGGAGTATATTATTTCACATCACACCATGGATCTTTCTCTGAAATTGACCACATACTCGGTCACAAAGCAAATAGCAATAGATAGAAAAAAAATGGGAATAATTCCTTGTATCATATCAGACTGCCATGGACTAAAGTTAAAGTTCAAAAAGAACAAAAATCACAGAAAGCCTACAAATTCATGAAAACTGAACATTTTTCAATTGAATCACTTCTGGGTCAAGGAAGAAGTTAAGAAAGAAATAAAAGACAAAGACTTCCTAGAATTCAATGAAAATGAATCCACAACATACCCAAACTTATGGAACACAATGAAAGCACTGTTAAGAGGAAAACTCATAGCACTAGATACCTATATGAAAAACCTAGAGAAATCTCACACAAGGGACCTAACAGCACAGCTGAAGGCTTTAGAACAATTAGAAGCAAACTCACCTGGAAGGAGTAGATGGCAGGAAATAGTCAAACTTAGAGCTGAAATCGATACAATAGAAACAAAGAGAACAGTACAAAGAATCCATGAATCAAAGAGCTGGTTCTTTGAGAAAGTCAACAAGATAGATTAAACCCTGATCCAAACTAACCAAAAAGCAGAGAGATAGTATCCAAATGAACAGAATCAGAAATGCAAAGGGGGACATAACATCAGACACCTAGGAAATCCAGAGAATTATCAGGTCATACTTTGAAAATCTATACACCACTAAAATGGAAAACCTAAAAGAAATGAACAGATTTCTGGACAGGTACCACTTATCAAAATTAAATCGAGATCAGGTAAATGACCTAAACAGACCTATAACCCCAAAGGAAATTGAAGCTGTTATTAAAAGTCTCCCAAGTAAAAAAGCCCAGGACCAGACAGATTCAGTGCAGAATTCTACCAATACATGTCAAACTGTTCCATAAAGTAGAAACTGAAAGAAAATTACCAAACTCTTTTTATAAGGCCACAATCACCTCAATTCCCAAGCTACTCAAAGATGCAACAAAGAAAGAGAATTACAGACCAATCTCTCTCGCGAACATTGATGCAAAAATACTCATTAAAATTCTGGCAAACCAAATCCAACAACATATCAAAAAAAATCATCCACCACAACCAAGTAGGCTTCATCCCAGAGATGCAGGAATGGCTCAACATACAAAAAACCATGAATGTCATCCATCATATAAACAAACTGAAAGAAAAAAAAAGCCACATGATCATCTCCTTAGATGCTGAAATCTTTGACTAAATCCAACACTCCTCATGATAAAAGTCCTGAAGAGATCAGGAATACATGGAAAAATACCTAAATACAATTAAGGTGATATTCAGTAAGCCAACAGCCAAAATCAAACTAAATGGAGAAACACTCAAAGCAATCGCACTAAAATCAGAAACAAGACAACACTGTCCTCTCTCTTCTTATCTGTTCAGTAGAGTACTCAAAGTTTTAGCTAAAGCAATAAGAGAACAAAAGGAGATTAAGGGGATACAAATTGGAAAGGAAGAAGTCAAACTATCTGTATTTGCAGATGATATGATTGTATACATAAGTGACCCCAAAAATTCTACCATGAAACTCCTACAACTGATAAACATGTTCAGCAAGGTAGCAGGGTACAAGATTAATTCACAAAAATCAATAGCCCTCCTATACACTAAGGATAAAGGGGCTGAAAAAAATAAGGGAAACATCACCCTTTATAATAGCTGCAAATAGCATTAGATATCTTGGCATAACTCTAACCAAAGAAGTAGCAGACCTGTTTGACATAAAACTTTAAGTGAACTGAGGAAAGAAATTGAAAAGGATATCAGAAAATGGAAAGATCTCCCATGCTCCTGGTTAGGTAGGATCAACACAGTAAAAAAAAAAAAAAAAAAAAAAAAAAAAAAAAAAAAAAAAAGGCAGTTTTACCAAAAGCAATCTACAGATTCAATATAATCTGCATCAAAATCCCAAGGCAATTTTCTACAGACCTTGAAAGAACAATACTCAACTTCATATGAAGTAATAGGAAAGCCAGGATTGCCAAGACAGTCCTGCTCAATAAAAGAACTTCAGGAGGAATCACCATCCCTGTCTTCAAACTATACTATAGAGCTACAGTAATAAAAACAATCTGGTACTGGCATAAAAACAATCTTGCAGATCAATGGAATCGAATCAAAGACCCTGACATTAACCCACACACCTATAAACATCTGATTTTTGGCAAAGAGGCCAAAAACATTCAATGGAAAAAGATAGTATCTTCAACAAATGGTGTTGACATAACTGGATGGTAGTATGTAGAAGAATGCAAATAGATCCAAACCTATCACCCTGTACAAAACACCCTGATCAAAGACCTCAACATAAATCCAGCTACACTGAACTTGATAGAGAAGAAAGTGGGAAATTCCCTCCAATGCAGTGGCACAGGTGACCACTTCCTAAATATAACACCAGTAGTGCAGACACTAAGAACAACAATCAATAAGTGTGATCTCCTGAAACTGAGAAGCTTCTGTAAGGCAAAAGACACAGTCAATAAGACAAAATGACAGCCTACAGAATGGGAAAAGATCTTTACCAAACTGACACCTGACAGAGGACTGATCTCTAAAATGTATAGAGAGCTCAGGAAACTAGAGCCCCAAAACCCAAATAACCCAATTTTTAAAAATGGGGTTTAGACCTAGAAAGGGAATTCTCAACAGAAGTATTACAAATGGCTGAAAGGCACTTAAAAAACAGCTCAACATCTTTAGCCATCAGAGAAATGCAAATCAAAACAACTTTGAGATACTACCTTATACCTGTCAGAATGGCTAAGATCAAAAACACAGATGACAGCCTAGGCTGGAGAGGATGTGGAGCAAGGGGAACACTCTTCCATTGTTGGTGGGAGTGTGAACTTGTACAGCCACTCTGGAATGCAGTATGGTGGGTGGTTCCTCAGAAACTAGGAATCTATCTATCTCCCCAAGGATCCAGCAATATCACTATTGGACATATACCCAAAGGATGCACATTTGCACCCCGAAGGCATTACCTTAGCTATGTTCATAGCAGCATTATTTGTAATAACAAGAACCTGGAAACAACCTAGATGCACCTCAAATAAAGAATGGATTAACAAACTGTGGTACATCTGCACAATGGAGTACTACTAAGCAGTAAAAAAGAAACAAAAGACATTCTAAAATTTGCAGGCAAATGGATGGATTTGGAGACTATGCTTCTGAGCGAGGTATCACAAGCCCAGAAAGATTGGCATCAGATGTACTCACTTATAAGTAGACTTTAGACAAAAAGCAAAGAATACCCAACATGTAAACCACAATCCCTGAACATCTTGGGATCTGAAGGAACTTAAGAGAGACACCCAGAGATTCCCCTAAGAAACAAAAATAGAGAAGATCATCCTAACAAATTGGGATCATAAGAGGTTGCAACCAAGAAGATGTAGGAACAAATCATGAGAAAAGAAACTGGTTGAGTGAGAGGAGCAGCAAAGAGGGAAGACAAAAAGGAGAGATGGACATCTCGATAGAGGAAACCAATGTGGGGTTGGAAAGGGAAACCTCCAAGAACCCACAGGATGTCCCAGGCTAGGTCTCCAACCAATAGTGGAGGGGGTGCCTACACAGGACTTCCCCTATAACCAAATGAATAATCACTCTAAGTGTCATCACAGAACCTACATCCAACAATGAATGAAGGTGGAGGCAGAGATCCATGGCTGAGCACTGGGCTCCCCATCTAGCTGGAGAGTGGGGGAGAAGAGTCTATATGAGCAAGGAATAGGGATTATGAGGAAAATTCCCACAGATATGGCTGGCTGGATCTCTGGGGAGCTCACTGAATCAAGAACGGCCACTGGGGAACCATCGTGAAAAATGTCCCAACCCACAGGACTTCAACAGGGTCCCAATCACCTGTAGGGAAGGAATGATAAAGGAAAAAGAGGCGCGAAGAAGGACCTCAGGTCTGAAAATGCTAATAAAGTGGTCAATCTTTATTATTCCCAGTCTGCTTATATGTGCTTTTTCAGGGCTGCAGGTGCAAGGAGAAGGGAGGGTTGGTAAGGGGGCGAAACTATGAGGCAAGTTCAGTGTGTTAGGCAATTATAAGCAATTATGAGCGAAGGCCAGTGAGTTACCTTGTGGCTTTTCCAAGGACTGTCTTAATCTAAAGAATGCTGTCCTAATCTAAAAAATGGCAAAGGAAGGAATTCTTTAGTTGACTCTTGGCTGATGTACTGGCTCCTGACATTTTCCTCCTAAAGGATGGGCAAAGCTCAAGTGAACTTGAGGACATTAACCCTAGAGGGGAAGCAGAGGTCCCTTTTTCATCTTAAGGCTGCTACAGAAGATGTTTCATGCTGCTCAGGCTGAGGCTAATCACAGCCTGTACCATCAGGGCCAGCTGGCATGTTTTGCAAGGGAGAGGACTGATGTATACCGGACCTCTATGCTTTTGGGCATGCTTCTCAAGAGACCCAAACACAGAATACTTGGTCTTCTCTCTGTACCTCTGTACTTCTTTGAAAGGATGTCTACACCTGCCAGAGACAGGTATGTGCCGATGTGGGTTGCAACACAGTCCCTGTAGGGAGCTCATCGTTTCCAGGTTCTTCAGAGCCTTGGTCTGCCAGTTTAAGGCAATGGTAGTAGACCTGAATAGATTTAGATGCCAGGGAGTCAATCTGCTGTTTAATAAAGCCCGTCAGTTTGTTAACAATTCAAGGGCCAAATGAAATCAAGAGTAATAGTCCTAAAAGAGACCCTAGGATTGAGGGGAGCAAGGTGGTCAGCCAGGGGGAAGTGGAGAACCAGGTTTTAAACCATCCAACTTCCTTTTCTCTTTCCCTTTTCTCTAGGCCTTTTCTAACCTTGGTCATGCTATCTCTAGCAATTCTTATAAGGAGCCAGGCCCTCCAAGTGTAGGTGACTGTGGGTTGGTATGGGCAGTATGTGGAGCCTCTAGGGGTGGGATCAGACCATATTCATGTGAATGGGCTGGCACCTTGGAGCCCATGCCCTGCAGAGGATTACCTAACCCAGTCTTGATATTGGAATGAGGAAATCGGTCCTGCCTGGAGTGGATGTGCCATGCTGAACTGACCCACCTTGAGACTTCTTGTCATTTTGGGAGAGGGGATGGGGGGATGAGGTATGGGGAGGCTGAAGGCCAACTGGGAGGGATTTGGAGTAGGGAAGGGTGGGCAAGCAGGGGGATACATGGGGAAAAAGGCCTTTTAAAAAAATAAACAATTTAATAAAAACATAAAGAACTCTCATCTCTGAATCTCTCTTTTCTTTTGTTGTTCTCTCGACAGCACTCCTTATTTCTGTCTATCTTTCTCTTCCTCCATTTTTACCTCCTAATTCTGTTCCTCTGTTAATCATAACCACATCCCTCTATCATAATAATATAATTATTTTACATAGAAACAGCTTCTAAGTGTCTCCTGCAATCTGCCACTGTCTCTGCACTGACCCCCACGAGGCCTCTGCATTCACAGAAATCTGCTGCCAGATAACTGGGTAATTCATATTTCTTCCATGCCAGATCCACACAAAATCCTAATAATACACACACTACAGAAACTTTCAACTGTAAAGAAAAATGAAAATTTCAGAAGATGAATGGAACCGGATGACATTATATTAAGCAAGGGAGCTTGGACTCAGGCAAACAAAGCCTGCATGCTCTCTCTCACATATGGATCCTGACTTCTGATTTTTACCATTTATGTAGCAGTGGGTGTTGCCAGAGGTCAGGAAACCAGGAAGAGGGTCTGTGACAGGGAGAAAGAGAAAGTAGTAAGGAGGATAAAGAACACATGTGATATGGAAGTGAAAAGAGAATATTGGAACTGTAGGAGTATAAGCAGGGAGTGGTGAGATGGCAAAGGGCTTCTGGGAGGGCAGATTAACTACAAAAGAAGCATTATGAGAATGTCATAAGGAAATCTGTCATTTTGTCAGCTACTTTTAAAAAAATAAGATAAAATATATTTCTTTAAAAAACTTCCAGAATAGCAGTACTCTCTTGAGACCACCTCTTTTATTGACACTGCCTTTTTCCCCCCAGAACTAATCAGGTCTCATAACAAGTCAATGTGGACAGTAAGGATCAGTGCTGTATATATCTTCCCTCATGGCTCACATGGAAACCATGACACTTTCCATCACATCTCACTCTTCTCTTCTTCTAGGACTAATTCACTGAGTAGATTCCGTGGTGCTTCCTTGTCTTTCCTACTGTTGTGAGCCCAGCTCTCACTATTGTGAGGGAACACTCAGTATTTTCTAGATTCCCTCATAAAATGCATTGATAAAAGAGGTTCCTCTGGAAAGGGAACAGACTGACCTGAAGGAACAAACACGGAAGACCCTCTTGGCTTTGAAGGTACTGCTTGGTCATGTCTCACTTCCTCTATCTCTACATTCACTCTCTTCCTTCTCAGTAGAAAGGACAACAGCTTTGGCTTGGTTTACCTCACATTTTTCCTAATATTCATCATAAGTTATCACTCCCACGTTCATGTGACTTCCTCACCACATTCTGTCTATTCCAGGGGAACATCTTACAAGAGAGTGGCATACTTAAGCAATTGCAATACTATGTCTAACACGGTAAAAGTGCACATTTTCCATGTGACAAGGATTATTTGAAAGCTTCTTCCTCTTATCATTTGGCCTTATTCCCTTCACTCACCAAAGTTCACATTTCTGATAAGAAATATACTAATAACATTATCCAAGAAAATTTATCTGTTTATCCCTTAAAGTCAGTCTAAAACAAGTCACAGCCTTGTATTTGGAGAAGCCATGTATGCTTAATTATGTGTCTGGTGGAAGGGTTTGTATAAACGGAGAGAAGGAAATAAACAAGGATATATTGGATGCAGAAGTAGGAAGTAGTGGAGAAATGGGTTCCCCCAATGGAACATGGATTAACCCAGATTAACAGCACTGTCACCCCTGTTGAGATCCTTAGCTGAAAGGTTTGATCAGAGCCTGAGACTCAGTGATGATGGTCCCAGTGAGTTCCATGGCCCTTTGCTGGTCTGATAGCTGACTCCTGTCATTACTGGAAAGAAGAAGGCAGAAGAGAAGGCTATCTGCAGGCCCTTGCCCCACTCCAAAGAGACCTCATGCCGTGTGGCCACAGCTACCAAAATAGGAAACAGGGCTGTTCTTCCGTGGTGTTTATAAAGCCAACTCTGCAAAGATGAAATGTACTGGGTCATCCTCTTCTCCACACCTTCCATAACTAGCCTGAGGAGGGTATAACCACAGTTTCAAACCCTGAGAAACAAATGGCTGTGATGACTTTTGCTTTCTTCCATTTCTCTTGATTCTTCGACTGGAAGTAACCTCAACTTCATGCTAATTCAAGAAGGTCTATCTGTGCACAAAAGTCACATGGAACCTCACATGTCTGCATGTTGCCTACACATATTTACAAAATACATACTTGTTTGGTTATAGTAATATTAATAACATACCACATGTCCCTTACCTCTGATGGCTTCGTGGCACATTTTCCTTTTCCTGAACACTCTAAGTCATTCAAGTGGCTATCCCCGGGCACACAGGTACTGGCCTTCACCACCAGAGTTAAACGCAAAGCCACAATGGACTTAGCAACAGAATCATTCACAAAACCTAAAAGAAAATAAGATAACAAGAAATGTAAGGCAAGCTCTTCCAACACCCTTTCTACAAGACTAGAACTTTGTCTAGGCTGAATTTAGTCTGAAAGTCGATAAACACAGTGGCATGGAGGGATAAAGTAAGGCACCATTATCCATTTGGTCCATTCAGACTTCAGGTCCTTAAGCAGCATCAGCCCCTAAAAGCATCCTGGGAAATTGCCAAGGAAAAAGAAAGGAAGCATCAAACACATCCATTCTGTTCTTGCAAGGCCCATTTCTGTGCTTCAACCTGGGCTTCACCCACAGAGAAAAACCTTCTCCTGGGTAATTTGAGTAGTCAAAAGTTCTGGAAGCTTCTGAAGACCCCACCTTTTCAGCCCACCCCAGTGAGTAGGGCAACTCATGTCTGCCTGTTACTCTAGCTCCAGGGGATCTGACACTTTCTTCTGGTCACTACAGGCACACACACACAAAGAGAGCTCTGGCTATATAATAACATTATCATACATATTATATGTATATATGCTATAGTATATATATCATGCAAAAAGTTTATTTTTGTGTGTAAGCTATATATTTATTTTATAGTCATATATGATTTAATTTTCATGTAATGGGGTTATTAAGTTTAGATTTTCTATTATGCTTCAAGTATCACAACTTCATACAGGCTTCCACAGGCTAGATACCTATAACATAGTTCCAGAGGGTTTCATGGTTACTGTCTCCAAGCTCTTCTAACAATCTACTCCTCTCATTGTCCTGAGACACAGGGATATATTCAGGCCTACATTTTTTTTTCCTCATGAGCACTCTTCGGTAAAATAAGAAACTGGGTAAGAAACAGAATGCCTTGAGTCTGTCTGCCTATAGGACAGGCAGCAGTCTCTCCTTAATGATGGTCACTTAAGAACAAGTTGCTTTTGTAGATGAGAAATCAGCAACCTTCTAAATAGTGTTCTCAATTTAGATGCCTTTGCACCCTGTGGGTGCTATGTATTATTTCCTAAGACTCATTACCACAGATTTGTTCAGTGTTCCTTGACATACTGGGTTCATTTTACATCCTTTCAAATGTTAAATGGAGAGAGCAAAGTGTGAAGCCAGCCTTAAACTGGAGAAAAGAAAGAAATTACAAGATGCTGCGGTTCTCAGAGTCCCTGACAGAAAAAAGCAGGTTTGTCAGGAATGCTGATGGTACCCTCTGCTCACAAAACTATTCCTCACAGCCGTGGGAAGTTAGTTTCTGGCAGTATTCCTGTACTTCCTCAACATTTAGGCAAGTCTTGTTGATGCTACACCAGCTCTCCATATGCCCTAAAAGACATTGTGTCAACTTGGTGTCTCTGTGAAGGCCTGAAGTGGGTTTCTGGCATAGTGTTTTAATCCACCCGGAGCTGGGTTGCTTTCTTCCTAGCATGGTACTGAACCTCTGTGTAGGCAGGCTTTAGGGAGGAAGCAGGTGGTTTGTTCCAGAGCCTCTCTACCTTTTGCAGAAACACCCTTCTCATCTGGACTCTGCAAACACTTTCACTACTCTATGTTGCTGGCACTTGGCAGGGTCTACCCACAGTCAAGTTTACACGATGCACCAGTGTTAGTGTTCTGACTCACCTCCTGAAGTCCTGGCCCACCCAGCATCTTAACGTCAAGCTCCATTTAAGACCAGTATCCTTTGCTTCTTTCTCTTGTTCCTTCTCTTCCCCAACCCTGCCAGAGGTTTCACGAGTCCCTGACCACTTCCCCCTACCACCCCCGTTTCCTTACTATATTGTTGGAGACTGAGGACTTGGTCCTTCCCATAGCCTTGTGAAGCCTAAGACTAAGTTTCCTGGTGATAAGGTGTTTTCTCTGATTGCCAGAATAGCTCTTAGTAAAACCATAGAATATTTCTTTGTTTGCCTTCCCGCCTTTCCAGAATGGGTGGGGTGGTGCTGAGCGCACGGACATGCCATTTACCCTTCCCCCACAGCTGCCATTTGACATCCCCTACCCCTTCTCCTCACTTCCCTCTCCTGAAGAGTATATATGTTACAGCTTGCAGCTCAATAAACGAGACCTTGATGCCACCCAGACTGATTCCGTCTTTCTTAGTGCACTTGGTCTCCTTTCTCTCTCACCCCCATTGGTCGTTCAGGAGGTACCTCCTCGAGACCCACAAATAACTAGTCACGCTGGTCGTGACACTATATAATAAAGTCCCTTAGTGTGAGCCCAGCCTGTGTATCGCTTTCTGCGGCCCACACCCATGCACCCCATGGCTGCATGGGGCCACATTCACCAGCTACAGAAACTCTCAATATATTTATCATAACAACAACCTGTCCCTGACTATTTTGTCTTAGATGGCTCTTTCTTATTCCACCCTTCCTGCTACCTCCTTGGTGGCAAATAACAAGTCTTGGAGAAGGTATGGGTAACAGGTCAAGACATGGTTACATAGAGCCAACACAGTAAATATGGTACCCAGAAAAGAATTACAAGATGCCTTATATAAAATATGTACTATGTCCACTCAGGTTGGGGAGGGGCATGTGTGTTCATAGGGGCAGGTTGTGTTTATCAATGTGTTCACATGTCCGTGAAGAGGCCTTATAATAACCTTTGGTGTTGTTCCTCAGATGCTTTCCATGTTACTTTTAGGCAAGGTCTCTCATTTGCCTGGTACACATGAAGTAGGGTGGCCAGCAAGTCCTGGGCATCCAACCGTTCCCACTTCTTCACCTCTCAGATTGAAAATACACATCACCATGCCCAGTTTTTAGTACATGAATTCTCGGGGTCAAAGTCATATTCTTTCAAAGCAAGCACTTCACCAACTGAATCAACACACCAGCTCATGTTCTATTCAAATTCTGAAGAATAGCAATCATTGGAAGGCACAAATTCTAGGTTATTATGCACTTATGATTACCCTGAGTGGACAAAAGGTAACTGATAAACATTGAGATCTTACCCCAAGTGACATTTCTACACATAAGATAATAGGGACAAAATATGTTATCAGTCATTATAAAAACAATGTTTTTTATGTCTTTGCTTTGTTCTTGGGTTTCACATTAAACACTTATAATTTTAAAAATCTACTTCATCTGTTCACTAAACATTTAGAACACATAATGTTCTACAATTATGTAGAAGAGGCTTTCTTCCAAAGATTGTTTTAAAATTCTATTCAGCTATTAAATTCATTTAGCCAGCAATAATTCAGACAAGTACATAGTTAAAAGTACACAATGTGTAGTTTTCTACATAATTTGCTTCCATTTCCTCAATGAGCACTAATGGAGCCCACTTCTACAAATGAGGTGCCCAAGCAGACAAAGGGAACAAAGTCAAATCACTCTTGCTTCCTGTCGCCTCAAACTTTTCAGTCAAAAGTAGTGGTTCCTTAAGTAGTGTTAAAACTAGTAGCTTCAGCCAGACCTGTAATTCCAACTACTCAAGAGGCTGTGGTGGAAAGCTCAAGGTCAAGGAAAAATTCAAGGTCAGCCTGGGCAATTTAAAGCAGAAAGCTCAGTAGTAGACAATCATCCAGCATGCAAAGGGTGGGTCCAGTTCCCAGAAATGAGGAAACAAGCTTCAAAATCTCACAGAACAGCCCTCAAACCATGTATTTCCAGGCTCCAACATACATGACAAAGAATCTACACCTTGGAATAGGATCCTGGCAGACATGTTTTTGAACAGGATTCCTGGGCGCTGGAGAGATGGCTCTGTGCTTGCACAGAGAACTGTTTAGATTATGGCTGTATTATAGAGGAACACTTTGGTTCTTGGAGGGAGGGGTGTCTCAAGCTCTCTACAGAACTCTATTTGCCATTTAGATGCTAGGAAAGGGAAGAAAAGGGTTGGAGGAAAACAGATGTTGAGCTCACTTCTGTCTGGTATGTGGCTGGATGATTTCCCCACTGAGCCATGATGAAAGCAACCCTATAAAGGCTATCCCAGGGACCTGTTAACACCCCCAAGGGACTAGTTAGGATGACAAATAAAAGTTGGGTTTCTCCTTTCCCCCTTTTTTCTTCTGCCTCCCATCCTCCCAATGCACAAATGCACACTATGCTCTTGCTGCTACCTAGGGGTGCTCATTAACACAGTAAGGAAGTGGTCTCCAATTATGACAAGGCCTCTTACAACAGCCTCCCCCCCCGCCCCCTCATCCCCCCACCCCCCCACCCCCCCACCCCCTCACCCCCGTGCAAATGAGAAGTGAAAGAAGGAGGCCCAGCCATTATCCTTGGAATGCCGTGGTCAAGCATCAATTAAAGTGCAGCCTGGCTTCAGGCCATTAACTATTTATTTTACTGCCTTCTTCTCTGAGGCTAATGCTAAAGAGTCTTAAATAGACTTTGTAGTTAACACCTCATTGGGATTAATAGCAAAGGGGATTTGCACATCTCACTTCGGTCATTTCATTCAAGATCATTTTCCTCCCTCTTAAAGGAAAGCATAGGTGGAAAATAAAAATCATGACCATAAATTCTTGAACTGTGTGTGCTCAAAATAGATTGTGCCAGGTTTGCCTATTAATGCTTAGAGTCATTTGGCACAAACTTAACACCTATAAATACGGTTCTCTACTCGGGAAGTCCCAAAGCATGGAGGCTTCCAAATAGTAGCTTCCAGCTGCTGACCTAGGGCTCTGGCATTAACTCTGACACTAGAAAAGCCAGGCAATGACCATGTCTTACTCCATTAGACACTGGGGTGAGATGGATGGCACACCTGTGCCAGCCAGTTAAGAAGGCAGGCTGGGCTTAGTGCAAAGCACAGGAAGTCAGAAAAGATTCTTCCTACCTGTGACCCTACTCTTGAATACTGTGTAACAGAATGAAACAAGTCAACACTGACAGTGTAGAGCCAGAAGCAAAAAGCTTCCTTCTGGTTGTGAGCTCCTGGCAAGATAATAAAACAAGACTACCCAACACTCCTTGACCACAGGAACTCAGTTGCTCCTCTGTCCTGTTTTATGAATGAAATCTAGATCAGGAGGTAAATTGGGAGGAAATACTGGATTGCTCTTTCAAAAATGCCTCCCATGTGCTAATACAGTAGTGAGTGTTGCACCCAGTGAAGAACGTGGTGGCCATACCATGGACTCAGGACCTCACTGCAACCTTTTTTTATCTTCTCTACACAAAGTTTTTAGTCAGTGTCTATCTAAAAGGTTGGCAATTGTTGTACTTGTAACATTTTGTTGTGGTTTTGTTGTTCCCTGGTCACGAAACCCCCAAAGAGACAAGCAGAGAACAAAACCCTCCAAAATGCAAAAGCAAGGTGTATTAAAAAATTCAAGTCACGGCAAGGACCTTGGTCTGGCACACAGGCATGACAGTGGCTGGAAGAGGTACCTGCCCCTCTACAAACTAGGTTTTTAAAGGCAAAAATCACAAGGTTATGCATCAATTATGGGTCTCAGTAAGGATACAATTATAATTATCTCATTTGGGGAACTTCCTGGATTTCCTCTGTTATTAGTTAACAGTTGGCTACTGTTCGTCAAACCCTCCTCCCTAGACTACCTCCTGGGTTGGTATTGGGACAATCCACTGCTAATTAACTGCTATCAGATGGCCCCTAGGCCATCTCCTGTTTGTACTTTGGTTCCAGCAGAACTCAGACAGGCCTGTCTCAAACTGAGGTTAAGAAACTTTAGCTCAAAAATGGAGGAGCTGTTAGAGAGAATCTTGTTAAACTTTGTATAACTGATGAATCACCGAGTAGGTACCTTAGAGGTATATGTTATCTGCTACCTGCATTCCTGCACGTAGCAGCCCCCATGACCTAGCTCCCAGAAACATTAGTCCAGAGGATACACTTCATTCTTTCATGTAGCCACATTCCTGCATGTAGCAACCCTCCCTTAACCTTTTCCTGAACTTCCTTGTCTAAATACCCTAAAAAAACTTTGTTCAAATTCAGCTTGGGGCTCTCTATTCTTCAGTGAGTCCCATGCACATGGAATAAAAATCCCCTTGCTTGATTGCATGAGAGAGCATCTCTTGGATCTTGAAAACTCAGCGTGTGTTTCTCGACCCTAACAGTGCTTCTCTGGTTTTTCAGTTTGGTTTGTTTTGTGTTTCAGACAAAAGTTAGCCTCCACTAGGTGTGGAGAACAAAGCTCCACCTAACTCTGTCCCAAGGTCATATCTCATGATTCACTGACAATTAACAGGATCAGGCCGGTAGCAGATCTTGTTTACATCTTGTTTACTCCTGCTTATGACTTTTGCTGGAAATGGAATGTGCCCTTGCTCCTCCACCCTATCGCTCTCATAATCTCAACTGCTTTCCCCTTCTCCAGCTACAACTTTCTTTTCCTTTCAAGGTTAGCAGCAAGAGTAATAACCAACCCCTTCACCGCATATGTACTCAGTTCATTCTCTTAATAAATGGGACTCAATCAGATCCTTTGTCCTGCCCTCATTCTCACTCCCCTCCTCCAGGGTCTCCATTGACTTACCCACCGGCCAGGGCAAACAGGTAGTCAAGGATGGCTTTGAATTTCCAATTCTTGCTGCTTTCACCTTCAGTGTACTGAAATTATAGGCACACACACTCCATCCATTTTATTGGATGCTAGGGAACCAACCCAGGGCTTTGTGCATGCTTGGCAAGAACTCTTACAAACTGCTGCACCCCAGGTACACTTGTGAGTTTAAATGTTTAGGAGAGGAAATTGTTTGGGGGACCAGTTTCCCCATACAAAATATCTTACTTTCTGTGAGCTCCTCAGTAAGGTCTAGTCCAGGGATTCTCAATTTTCCTAATGCTGTGACCCTGTGGTATATATAGTTCCTTATGTTGTGGTAACCCCCAACCATAAAATTATTTTTGTTGCTACTTTATAACTGTAACTTTGCTACTGTTATAAGTTGCAGCCAACAGAAAGAATGTCAGGAGGAAATGAAAGATGTTTACTGAACTTAAGGATGTGGTCATGGTTCAGGATGTGTTTACTCAGGCAAGCAGATAGCCATCTGCTGTTACTAAGGAAGAAAGTTTGGTGGTTTTTTTTTTTTTTTTTTTTTTTTTTGCCCCTGAGCACATTCCAAACCCACCAATGATGAGTGACCCCTTTGCATTGCTGAGCCAATCACTAACCACCACATTGGCTTCTGTGTCTCGCTTGCTTGCTTGCATCCATAAAAACCCTTAGTTGTAAGCATTAGGCATGACTCTCATTTGCAGCTCTAAGGAACACTGTGTTTCCGGACATGTTTGGAGAGTTCGCCCCTGTGCAGGTAAAGCTATGGCCAATAAAGTAACATCTTTGAAACCCTGAAAGTCTCCGGCATTTGTCCTCCTGATTGGTGGATGCAACATTATGAACTGGAATATAAGTACCTGATATGTAGGATATCTGAAATGCAACCTCTATGAAACGGTTATTTGACCCCTCAAAGAAGTCACTACCCACAAGTTGAGAACCACTGATTAAGGAAAATTACTTCCTGATTAGGGGATACAATGGCCCAATAAACAGCAGTTATTGTGTTAAACTTTCTTGTTCTAATCACCAAATGGGTTACACCTAGCCAAATGGCTATAGTAGTAACATATTATTTTTTTAAGGGAAAAAATGGACAATATGAAGACATTCTAGGAAAAATTATAATCAACTTGCTATCACCTGAATATAATTTAATTCTCAACACATACGGCTGTTACCACCACCTTCCTACTCAGGCATCCTCTATCCAACTTACAGGGAACTCTGAAAATGCAACAGCCAAGAATAAGCTTTAAAGGTTCATAAAAGGTATGGATGGAGTGTCTTCCCTAAGTTAGAGTCCCTGAAAAGCTCAATTTCTTTTCCGAAAAGTATCTGTACTATAATACTCCTCCTTTTCCAAAGGCTGGTACCAAATCAACTTCTCTGGATTGCAAGATTCTTGCTTGTCCTTTTCTCTCACATTAGCCATCTGTTAGCTCCTCATACAAACAAGGTACTAATTCCATCATGCTCTCTGCCTCTTCTTTGTTATATACACAGCAGGGTGATTATCAGGGTGGCTTGCCTTTTAGGTGTGAAAATAGAAAAATCCTGTAACTCTCTCCCCCTCACCCCTTCCTGAGGTCCCTGAAACTAGCCAAGGTTGAGATGGCTGCTTGGGACACACCCGGCAGCTTGACCCTGATACTTCCTGAATTCCTGAGACCCACCTGGTGAGCAGCTTGACTTTCCAAGTTAAGGCTCTGGGACCACATTCCTGATCTAGCAACCTAGGTGGGGTCACCCAGGAAAGTCCTACCATGAAAACTGTTAACTGTTAACTGTTTGAAGTTTGCATATTGTGCCCTGCTCCAGGAAATGAATGTCTTCAGGTAGTCCTGCCTGCCTGCATTCCTAAACTCTGTCCTAAGCTGACCTTTGGTCCCGCCCTGTTATCACACCAAGCCCACCCATACCCCCACCCCTACCCAGAGTGGGGTATAAGAATTCTGCCCCGAAAATATTCGGGGCTCCAGGCTTCTCTGCAGTGCCTGGAGCCCACACATGTGTGTGTACCGGTATTCATATTCATATTCATTAAACTCTCTTTTTCTTTAATGTTAACAGTGGTCATTAGCCGTGGTCTTGGGGTGTCTTGGGGTGCTCTAGGGGCGCCTGCCTATTACTTAGGGAATCAGGAAGAAGAAAAAGAACTTCAGTAACTGTAGTGCCTTAAGACTCCTTTCTGGAATAGAACTAATAACAGTACCTGTTTCTTACATGGTTGTTTTGACAGGAGTCATAATATGAAAAGATTTTGATGCAGCACACATAAAGATTTTATACATAATCATTATCATCATCACCAGCCCCGACAGCATCACCACATTCATCAACAGCAATATAAACAGACAATATCTGTGTAAGATGAGGCCTTAGCATTTAGGCTTCTGGAATAACTAGTACTAACTGCTAGCTTTGAAACAAGAGAAACTCATTTCTCTGGGAAGTCCAAGGCACCAGTTGAGCTGGTGTGTGGAGAAGACCCTCTCTTGTCTCATCAGTGTCCATCTTCTCACTGTGTCCTCACATGCAAGAAGAGGTAAGGGACTTCCAGGTGACAAAGGCTCCATTGCATAAACATTGATTGAATTTATGAGTGTTACACCCTCACGACCCACTTTCCCAAGTCCCTGCCTCCTGATGCCACAGTTAGAAATCAGGTATTGACTTATGAATTTAAGAGGCTAGTGTGAGTCCTGCGAAGACAAACCTTAAAAACAAAGGTAGCAATAGGCAGATATCTGTGGTCCAGAGTGAGTCCCAGGACAGGCTACAGGCTACACAGAGAAACCTTGTCTCAGAAAGCCAAAAACAAACAAACAAAAACAGCAGTGCCAAGATACAAGCAAGAAAGACCACTGTTATATTCCCTTAACTCAGCCCATTAAGTCAAAGCTTTGAAATGAAAATTTTAAAACTATTTTCACCTTTTAAAATTCCTTCTAGAAGGTAAAAATAATGTGGTATTTGTTTTGCTTTGTATTGTACAAATTCTATTTGATATTATAATAAAAACCTGGAGCAAGATATTGGGGGGAGGGAAACTAAAATATCAGAGAGATAGAGAAACAAACCGCAGCCACTTCTCACCCAGCCAAGTCCTCATCCCAGTCTCCTTCATCCTCAACCCCAAGGGAAGCTGAACTCCTCTCCCTCTGCCTACCTACCTCACTTCCTGGTTCAACTTTCCTAGAGCTAGGATTAAAGGTTTGTACCACCACCACCTGGCTCTATTAAGCCTTGAACTCATAGAGATCCAGACAGATCTCTACCTCCCACGTGATTGGATTAAAGGTGTGGGTCAGTACTTCCTGGTTGTCATTCTTTTGGCTATGTAGGTGGCTCTGTCCTCTGATATTTCAGACTATTTTTATTAAATATACAATATAGCACCACAGTTTTGATTTTCAAGATAGTTTGTTTGTTTGTTTGTTTGTTTGTTTAATGAAAACTAGTTCTGTACACCAGGCTAATCTTAAACTCATAGAGATTCGCCTGCCTCGGCCTCTCAAGTGCTGAGATCAAAGGCATTAGCCAACATCACCACACTGAAAATAATGCTTAAAACAAAGTACAATTTATACTCATGTTGTGTAACCCTTTCCTGCAAATTAAAATGGTCCATCTTAAAGAAAGGCCAATAAAGACCCAGAAAGTAAACAACTCACAAGTCCCAGTAATTTCCTGAAACTTATGAATCTCAAAAGTCACTCTCCTGGGTTATATAAGCAGAAAGGAATAGCTGGGGACAGAAGCACTTAAAAGGAATTATTCTACCTAACTCTAGATTTTTTAAGTGCTTATGTGAATAAACCATAAATAGCTACGACTAATAACACAGGATTAAAAAGACTTTTTTTTTAAAAAAAAAAAAAAGGACAATAAGCAACCTAATTATCTAATGACAAACTAGTATAAAAAGCATAACATTATAAAAATACTCAAATCATAAAATCCTTATTTGAAGCAAAATTGACAATGAGGCTTGTCAAATCTAGCTATGCCCCTGGTTTTGGCATTAAATGATCTCATTTAAGCATGTGAATTATCTCTGTTTCTCATTGTACATGAAAAACACATCAGAATTGAACATCTTTTAAAAATGCCAGTTCTAAGAACTCATTAGGAGAACATGGAAATTAATTTGTATTTTCCTTTGAAATTTTGTTGGCTAACACAGAATGTACAATTGAAATTCTCTGTGTATGTAATCTATTTTTCAATGTCAGTTTGATTGCTCTCTTATAACCAGTCAGAATTATATATCGTTTAGTCTCCCATTCATGCAATTTGAACTCATCAAATCCTAGTAAGTCACTTGTTAAATCAAATGTAGCGCTCATACACAATAGCTTTCAGGTCCACTTAATGAATGGGTCTTCATTAATGGAATTCACTGTAGCACTCATACACAGCAACCACCATGTCCACTTAATGAATGGTTCTCCATTAATGGCATTACAGTGAATGCCAAGATAATTAATCACATCTCTGTGCTGATGGGAGGGAGATGATAAATACACACTTAATTGGGCTGAAGGTGACTTCACAAGCATCGTCAAGGAATTGGGTGTTTCAGATGAGCTTCCTCAAAAGGCTATTGATTGACATGTTTGCTTTCCTGGCCCTTAAAAGTATTCTTAGCATGATATTTCGAATGCTTTAGTTCAATTCATAGCTCTCTGCTCTGGTTCAAAGTTTAAGAGGTTACTGGGTAACTTCGAAGTCATATGAAAGAAGTTTCCTGAATGAGTATTTGGTAAAATTTCTAGTCAGGATGCTATGGGTTTTTGAATTATGCTTAACTTTATTTTTTTAATGCATGAATTTATTATCCTAAAAATAGAACTAATGGATACACTGGAGCACTCCCAGTGTACCATGATTTGAGGGAGAAAAGACTGACTCAATGGGCTACTTTTTGGTTCACAGTGTTATTCCTCATCACAGAGGCTGCCCTACTCTTCACTTAATGCCTCAAGAGGCTCCCAAGCAGCCTTCCATGTCTGATCCACTTGCTAGGGCTCCACAAAGAGCTCTTCCTGGCCTAGTTTCATTTCAATTGATGTGATAATATACTCTGACAAAAGTGACTTTTGGGAGAGAGGGGTTTCTTTCAGGTTATGCCTCCAGCTTACAATCCATCACTCTAAGAAAGTCAAGGAAAGAACTTCAGATAGCTAGTCAAACCACACCCATAATTAAAAGCAAAGAGAAATGAATGCTTATGTGCTGTTTGCTTGTACTCAATTCCATTTCTCTATTAGTACACATTTTGGGACTCTCTTGCCTAGGGAATGGTGCCACCCACAGTAGGCTGGGGTTTCCCAAATCAATTAATTTAAGACAGTCCTCACAGGCCAACCAACATAACAATCTCTCATTGAGACTGTCTCCCCAAGTGATTCTAAGTTGTTTCAAGTTGATAATTAAAGCTGGCCATCACAGCACCGTAGAATGTATGGGCTTCTAAGGGGCCTAGACACCAGCACAGTCTTAGCCAGTGCAAACTGGTGATAACCAGTGCCTTAAAACATATGCTTCTAAGCAATTCCACATAAGCTAACCTAGGGTCTGTCTTGGGCATTGAAGAGGGTGGAGTCCAGATACAACATTCCTAGATCAGTGAGAGACCACCATGGGAAGCCGCAGAAACCAACAAATCAAAGCCTTTCCCCTAGCTGGGAGTAATGTCTGGGAAAAAAGTATTTAAGGTCTTCCTCTCCATAATAAAAGTGAACTTGCTTGCTTCAACTCGTTCCCAGAGGTTGAGTCACTGCTTCTGTACCCGCAAGGGGAAAAGCAGGACCCTGAGCATAGAGGCAACCCTGATGCCTGACCCCAAACCAGGCCCCCCCAACACAGTGCTACTCAGGCCCTCTTGCATCTGGCTTATAAAGGCCCAAAGTTGCTTACAGAGTTTATTCATTCAATAAACTGTAACTTGGGCTCCAACACACTTGTTACCATCACATACCTGAAGGTGGGGTCTGAAAGAAAGCACTCCATTTGGCAGTGGTTTCTCAGCAGAGTTTAATGCAGATACTTTAGTAGGGATTCTAAGTCAAGATAAAGGTGTTTTCCAGCTCCTTGCCTGTAGCAGTTCCTTACTGCCATAAAAAAAAATTACAGCCTCTCTCACAGAACATGTTTGAAATCGACCATATCTGTACCACTTTTCTGTCTTTTTTTCTAGGCTCCAGCCTTATAACCTTGTATTTTCTCTGATGTTGCAAGCTCTCTCCAGCCTCAGGGTATTTGCATATGCACCTCCTAGTTTCTGCCTGGGAAGTATCCCCTTTGCTTAGTTAAACTTATCAACTTTTTTTTCTTACTTCAAGATAGGATCCTCACATCAACATTATGTTCATCTCTTGTACAGACTATATATCCATGGAACAGCATGATGCTCACAGTTACACCTGCCTGATTGAATTATTGTTTCTCCAATACCTGTAGCCCCACTAAAACAAGACCCACGAGTGTAAAGTCCATTAAATGTTCACAATTCTGTTGCCGGAACCAAACATGTTTTTAACTCATTGCAGATGTTCAGAAAGCATTTGGGATAAAGACTGAGAAATATAAAATATGAACTGTATAAGCCTGAGTAGTACGGTTTCAGTGCGGAATGTCTCCCCTCAGGCTCCTGTCTTTAAATGTTCCATCCCCAGTTTGGGGAGCTCTTTCAGAAGTTTACAATAATTTGAATGTGAAATGTCTCCCACAGTTTTGGGCACTGAACACTTGGTCCCCAGTGGCATTATTTGAAGACATCTAGGTAGGGCAGCCTTGCTAGAGGAAGCAAGTACATCAGTGGGGGTGAGCTCTGCTTCAGACATATGGTTTAAATATGAGTTCTTGTAGAGAGTTGCGGAGCCGCACCTTAAAGATGGCGCTGGCTTCCGCCTTCCACCTTCCACCTTCCCCACGGTGAGCGCTCTCCGAGACAAACAACTCCTTATTTGGCTAAGGCAAAGCTCTTGGTCTGCTCCCATGTACCCGGACCTATTGGCATGGCCCACATGGCCCCCGTGATTGGTAGTCCAAAAGGTATTTAGCTGGGAGTGGGTTTTTCAAAAAGTAGGAAGAAGAAGCTTGTAAGAGGTCCTGAATAAACTGCAGAGAGAAGAGCTCAGTGTTGCGTCTTTCCTTGCTGGTGAGGTTTGGGCGCAACAGTTGGTAGCCTGTATGGGGAAACCGGAGACAGACGTATTTCGCCATATGGACAACGAAGACTCAGAACTTTCTGCAGTCAGGGGTGCACTGGTAAGTCCCCGGATAGAGTTGGGGACCCGCGATAAAAGCAGGAGATAAGAGTTTGCTCTGCTCTGTAGACAAAGAGAGAGCGGGTTTTCGAACTGCTGCCGAGTGTGGCGTAAAGTGAAAGTAAAGGGAGATTTTTAACATGGGCGCTTCTCATTCACACCCAATTTTTCTGGCTCTGCAAGAGCTGCTCTATTCACATAACCTGAAAATTGAGGGAAAGACCTTGGAGAGATTTTTGAGGGAATGCTATCTGGTCGCTCCATGGTTTGGGGTATCCGGTAGCTTGAAGATCCCCTTATGGGACAAGCTGGGAAGAGATTTAGATTTTGCCTATGAGCACAGGATTATTAAGGCTGGTGTCAGACCAATCTGGTGGCTAGTTCGCAGTTGCCTAGAAGACCAGCATTGCTCCAAAGCCATAGAGGGAGGGCAGGCAGCCCTAGAACAGTTACAAGAGGAGAGATCAGAAAAGACAGCCAGTGAAGCAGGATCCGGAGGGGAAGCCTCCGGGTTTTCAGACTCGGAGGAGGATGAGTCAGTTCTCGCTGAAGCTGTTAAACAGTTGAAAATCAAGAAAAAGAAAAGGCAAAAGGAAGAGGAGACATTGGCTGAGGAGGCTCCATGCTGCCCGCCGAGTGTAGAACAGCTCCCTCCACTCCACCTCCATACTCGGATGGTAGAAGGGGACGTTCATTCAACCCAGAAGTGTGGAGGACAGTGAGAGCGGAGCTCCCCGTAGCTTTTCCTGTGTTCCAGGATGCACAGGGGAATCGGTATCATGATCATCTGGACTTTAAAGTCATCAAGTCCCTGGCCGAATCAGTTAGGACTTATGGCATTACAGCTTCCTTTACTATAGCACAGGTAGAAGCTTTGAACAGACACTGTATGACCCCTGCCGATTGGGGCGGGCTTGCCCAAGCTTGCCTAAGCCCTGGCCAATACCTAGATTGGAAAGCATTCTTAATCGAATTTGCCAATGAAGAAGCCAAGGCTAATCATGCTGCAGGTCAGAATGCTTGGGACAGAGATATGCTGCTCGGCCAAGGGTGTTTTGCTAACCAGCAGACTGGCTATCTGGTACAAGTTTATGAGCAGATTAACAAGATTGGCATAAAAGCATGGAAAGCTCTATCTAATAAGGGAGAGGTGAGTGAAAACCTCACCAAAATTTTGCAAGGCCCTACGGAGCCTTTCTCTGATTTTGTTGCCAGAATGGTAGAGGCTGCAGGCAGGATTTTTGGAGATCCAGATGTTGCCATGCCCCTAATAAAGCAGCTAGTGTACGAACAGTGCACCAAGGAGTGTCGAGCTGCTATCACTCCATACAAGAGCAAGGGGCTGGAGGCTTGGATGAAGGTATGCAGAGAGCTGGGAGGTCCTCTGACTAACGCCGGCTTAGCTGCTGCGGTGGTTCAGCTGACTAAGAGTAAAAGAAGAAGTCCTGGTGCCTCAGGAGCTTGCTTTAGATGTGGCAAGAGAGGACATATGAAGAGAGACTGCCCTGAAAAGGGGAACTTGGGATGTGGTGAAGGGACTCAAGGAGAACAAATAGTTAGGCAACCAGGGCTATGTCCTAAATGCAAAAAGGGGAAGCACTGGGCCAATGAATGTCGATCTGTGAAGGACATCAATGGCCAGCCCACTGGTCAGGAATCCTCCGGCCCCCATCGAAAAAACGGGGCATGGGGACCCAGACCTCAGGGCCCTCAAATATATGGGGCAATGGAGGACCAGAATGGGGGACAGTACCAGGAGCAGTGGCCAACCCTCCACCACCCCAACAACCGTGGAGAGCCACTGCGGGCTCCACAGGGTTGGACCTCCGAGCCACCTCCAGACTCGTACTGACACCACAAATGGGAGTCCAGCTGGTAGACACAGACTTTCGAGGACCTCTCAGCCCAGGTACAGTGGGCTTGAAGACCTTCGAGGTCTTCGTGTTCATCCTGGAGTCATTGATCCTGACTATACTGGGGTTATTAAAATCATGGTAGAATCCCCAAAAGGGATCACCGCCATTTCCCCAGGAGACTGGATTGCCCAATTAGTTATCCTGCCCAGTCTCCATGATCAATTTTCAGCAGCAGATAGTCACAGAGGGGATAAAGGCTTTGGGTCAACAGGCACTGATTTAACATTTTTCTCTTTGGAATTAGATCACAGGCTAGTCATAGAACTTACTGTTGACAACAAGAAGATCCTAGGATTGTTAGACACTGGGGCTGATAAAAGTACTATAGCTAAGAAAGATTGGCCATCAGGATGGCCAGTGCAAGAATCATCCCAGACCGTACAAGGGCTGGGCTATGCTAGAGCTCCAGACATGAGTGTGAGGCAACTGTCCTGGAAAGACAAGGAAGGCCATTCAGGCAGCATGCAGCCCTATGTTTTAGAACTTCCTATATCATTGTGGGGTCGAGACCTACTGAAGGATATGGGATTTAAGTTAAGCAATGAGTATTCCCCAGTATCTACAAAAATGATGCATGACATGGGCTATCACCCAAGCTATGGCCTGGGGAAGTACTTACAAGGACAAAAAGACCCAATACAGGCTCAACCCAGAGCCCCTCGAATGGGGCTGGGTTTTTCCTAGGGGCCACTGGGGAGAGCATTCCCATATCCTGGAAGATAGAGGAGCCCGTATGGGTTCCTCGGTGGCCTCTCTCCTCTGAAAAACTAGCTGCAGCCAAAATGTTGGTTCAAGAGCAACTACAGCTAGGGCACATTAAACCTTCAGTTTCTCCCTGGAATACTCCTATTTTTGTGATAAAGAAAAGGTCTGTCAGATGGCGATTGCTTCATGATTTGTGAGCCATAAATGCACAAATGCAACTCATGGGCCCAGTACAGCGTGGCCTGCCTCTTTTATCCACCCTTCCTGCCTTGTAGAATATAATTGTTATTGATATTAAAGATTGTGTTTTCTCTATTGCCCTATGTGGTTAAGATACAGAAAGATTCACCTTTACAATACCCTCTTGCAATCGTGAAGAGCCTGATCAGAGATTTGAATGGGTGGTTCTGCCGCAAGGCATGTCTAACAGTCCCACCATGTGTCAGCTTTTTGTGAGGCATGCCTTAGAACCAGTTAGACAGCAATATCCTAAAGTTAGATGCATCCATTATATAGATGATATCTTATTGGCAGCAAAATCCAAAGAAGACATAGAATCTGCCTATTTTACTTTGGTGGCAGCACTCAAAAAAGGGGGATTGATTATCGCCCCTGAAAAGGTTCAAATAGATAGAGTTGTAGAGTATTTGGGAGCTAGGATTACTCCTGATAAGGTGAGTCCATAAAAACTAGAATTGAGGAAAGATAAGTTATGTACTTTAAATGACTTTCAAAAGTTATTGGGCGATATTAACTGGGTTCGAGGATTTTTAAAATTGGCTAATTATGAATTAAAACCCCTTTATGATGTTTTACAGGGCGATTCAGCCCTAGATTCCCCCAGACAGCTAGATGCACAAGCAAGAGCGGCCTTAAATTTGGTGGAGAAGCGGCTGCAAGACGCCTTCCTGTATAGGATACAAGATGTAGAGAAAGTTATCTTGTGCATGCTCCCGACCCTTTGCCAGCCTACAGGATTGTTGTAGCAAGAGGGGCCGGTGTTGTGGATACATCCAAACGTTTCACCAGCTAAATCTGTTGAGTATTATCCTGCTGCTGTGGCCGCTTTAGCTTTGTGTGAAATACAGCAAACCGTCCAGTTTTTTGGGATCACTCCTATCTCTGTAATTGTACCTTACACTGCTGCTCAGGTTTCCACATTATGTGCTACCATTGATGATTGGGCAGTGCTTAGATGTAGTTTTGATGGAAAGATTGATTACCCCCAACATCCACTTATGACCTTCTTTAAAGAGCATCCAGTAGTTTTTCCTAAAGTGACAGCCTCTCAGCCTATCCCAGGAGCTGTCAATGTGTTCACAGACGGATCCAAAACCAGATGCGGAGTTTACATGATTGAGACACAGCCACCTGTTCAATATCAGTTTTCCCCTGGGGCACCACAGATGGTGGAACTCCAGATAGTTATAGAGGTTTTTAAGAATTGCCCATTTCCCTTTAATATAATTTCAGATTCTGCCTATGTTGTAAATGCTCTTAAGGTGTTGGAAGCTGCTGGCCCCATTAAGCGGTCAAGCCTGGTCTGTGCGTTATTTCGACAACTGCAGTCCTTGATTCAAGCTAGAACTTCATGTTTTTTCCCTCAACACATTAGAGCTCATACAGGATTGCCTGAGCCCCTGAGTGAAGGCAATGCCAAGGTAAATGCCTATACCCAAAAAGACTGGGTATTTCTAGGTTCTTCACTAGATCGGGCCAGAGAATTTCATGACTCTTTCCATGTGAATTCCAAAACATTGCAGCAAAAATTTTCTCTCTCCCGTGCGGATGCCAGGCAGATTGTTCTTAATTGTCTACAATGTGTTGTCCATTTTGCCCCCCCAAGCATTGGGGTGAATCCTGGAGGCTTACCTCCCTTAAAGGTATGGCAAATGGATGTTACCCATATTTCAGAGTTTGGCAATCTTAAATATGTGCATGTGTCAGTTGACACCTGTTCAGGAGTCATGCATGCTATAGCCATGACTGGAGAAAAGTCCCGCAATGTTATCGCCCACTGTCTAGAGGTCTGGGCAGCTTGGGGTAAACCACTACAACTTAAAACTGATAATGGGCCTGCTTATGCGGGCCAACAATTTTCCTCCTTTTGCCGCCAGATGGAAGTGCAACTCTTTCATGGCCTGCCATACAACCCCCAAGGACAGGGCATCGTTGAGCAAGCCCACCGCACATTAAAAGTATGTTTGCAAAAACAAAAAGGGGAGTAGGCCACGGCCACACCCCAAAGGAGAGACTTTCTCTGGCTCTCTTTACCGTTAATTTTTTAAATCTGGATGCCTCTGGGCACTCTGCTGCAGACCGACATCAAGACCCCCATGGCACATGTAGAGGCCTAGTTAAGTGGAAGGACGTACTGACGGGCCTCTGGTGAGGGCCTGATCCCGTGCTGACTTAGGCACGAGGGTCTGTCTGTGTTTTTCCTCAGGATCAGCGAGATCCAGTGTGGGTTCCAGAATGGCTGACCAGGAAGGTTCAACCAGAGGAAGGGAAAGATGATAAGCCCTGTGAGGAGAATTCTGGCGCTCGTCCTGATTAGTACCCGTGCTGCAAATTTATCTAAACAATTGTCAAGTTATCTTTTAGGTAATTGGACAGGACAATTCGATAATTTGATGGAAGATCTCCGGGTGGCCATTGTGACTGTCAACTCGACCCAGACTAGCTGAGGGATTGGCTACCTGGTTCGCTGTTGCCATGGATCATCTGAAGGAGTGGGCGGGACTAGGAGCTATGACTGGCCTGATGGCGCTGGTCTCTGGGGTTTGCCTGTGGTACCTTTGCTGCATTAGGACCAGACAGTGCCGGGATGCGGCCATGATTGCTCAAGCCTTTGTAGCCGTAGAGATTGGACAGTCCCCCAATGTTTGGCTTGCTGCCTTAAAAGATTAAGGTTTTTTGCAGGTTGCGAGGCTAGTGCACTGCAGTTGAGCACCTCAGCTATGTTTTGGAGGGCTCAAGGAGAGCATGTCTGCTTGCATGTGGGTTTCTCACCCTAATGTCCCACCTCTGTGAGAAAAGGGTGTCAAACAAGTCCCATAATCCCTAGGGGGATGCCCCAAAAGGAGTCTTGGGATAATGTTCTTTGCACAACAGAGAGTAGACCTCTGCGCTTACCTGCTAATTCTTTTATAAAAAAAAAGGGGGGGGGAACTATAGAGAGCTGCGGAGCCGCACCTTAAAGATGTGCTGGCTTCCGCCTTCCACCTTCCCTATGGAGAGCGCTCTCCGAGACAAACAACTCCTTATTTGGCTAAGGCTAAGCTCTTGATCTACTCCCATATATCCGAACCTATTGGCATGGCCCACATGGTGCCCCGTGATTGGTAGCCCAAAAGGTATTTAGCTGGGAGTGGGTTTTTCAAAAAGTAGGAAGAAGAAGCTTGTAAGAGGTCCTGAATAAACTGCAGAGAAGTGTTGTGGGATTCAGGTGTCAGCTGATAAGGTCCAAAGAAGCTTATCCAGGGTCCCGGGCTCCTGGAAGGGGTGTGGCCGACCCCTTTGATAAGGGGCTGCTGGGACGCTGGGGGGCTCTCTTCCTGGTTCCTGGCTGCTGGAGGAAGGACCCCTTCGTCCGTCCGTCTGCAGACTTCGGTCCCTACTGTGCTTGGTTACCTGTACCGTGAGTTCTGGATTATATTCTAATAAATATTTTTCTAATATTGGTGTTCTTGTGGGTAAACTCCGCCTACATCTGGCGCCCAAAATCAAGCTGGATGAACAAATTGAGATGGAGACTGACGAAACCTGCCTAGACAGGATAAGACAGTCCCTTCAAAACTGTTCTGCTTGTAAAAAGATCTGTCAGATGCCATAGGCCTATAGCCAATCCGATAGATGCTCTAACGGTGCACAAATCCAGAGGTGATTGTCCAGGTAGCTGTGTTGCTGTCCTCTCCCAAATTTTGGAAGTAGCTGCTTCCATGTACTTCTGTCTTTCAGACAAATTTACCTTCCTTCTCAGGTCTTGAAGAGGTTGAAAAATAGATGTTTAAGGTTTCCACCCTAGTATCCCTTAGATAAGAACACTCAGGTGTTAGATTCTCACTTTCCCAGATTAACCCCTTAAAATAATCTATACACCCTACTATCTACCAATATTCTAAAACTATTAGATATACCTTATATAAGTTAGGCTTTGATTAGCAATTGTACTTTAACCTCTCCTAGATACTACCTCATAATGATTCCTACTGTACATAGTCTTAGTTTAGAACCTTCTTAGTTAGAAAAAGGGGGGAGATGTTGTGGGATTCAGGTGTCAGCTGATAAGGTCCAAAGAAGCTTATCCAGGGTCCCGGGCTCCTGGAAGGGGTGTGGCCGACCCCTTTGATAAGGGGCTGCTGGGACGCTGGGGGGCTCTCTTCCTGGTTCCTGGCTGCTGGAGGAAGGACCCCTTCGTCCGTCCGTCTGCAGACTTCGGTCCCTACTGTGCTTGGTTACCTGTACCGTGAGTTCTGGATTATATTCTAATAAATATTTTTCTAATATTGGTGTTCTTGTGGGTAAACTCCGCCTACAGAGAAGAGCTCGGTGTTGCGTCTTTCCTTGCTGGTGAGGTTTGGGCGCAACAAGTTCTCACAGTCCCGCTTCTGTGCCCATGCCTCTCACCTGTTGTCATTTTGTCCAACCATTATGAACTCTAACCCTCTAGGACCATAAACCAAAATAAATGCTTTTTTCTATAAGTTTCCTTGGTCATGATCATCTATCACTGCAATACAAAAGGAGCCTTGAGAGAGGAAATGGGTCACTGGAGGCAGATTTTAGGGATTATTATTAGGATTCTATTCTAGCCTCTGAAGCCACACCCTGCCCTGAGTTCTGACATCGAGCCTCATTTAAGAAGAATTCCCACCACTTTTTCTCTCTCTGTTGTTTCTTCCCTCCAGGAGCACTCTCTTACTATAATAATAAAGTCCTTCTAAGAAGCTACCTAAGTGTCTCCAGTGGTGTCACTGCCCTCCACCACCTTCCACCACACCTCCCACATCCATGGGGTATGAGGACTCTCTGATCACTGACCTCTTCCAGCTATACCAGGTAAATGTGTTATCATATCATACCAGATCCAAACATGATCCCAACATCCTGCTTACTGGTCTAAAGGGTCTGTGCAAGCAGCCTATCCTTTACCACTGCAGCCACAGGCTGCTCCTGCCATGAACAATTCTACCCTCAGACGACCAGCCTTCCTCTCTTAAGTGGCTGCTTATAAAGTATTTGGTCCCTGTAACAAGAAGCAAACGGTTAATACAGTGAGTGAGCACAGGGACAGCAAATCTGAGGATATGAGAGAAAAATGGAGTGGTGGACAAACCCAGGAACCTAGAGAAAGCCAGAAGTGATGTGAATAGCTCCCAGCTCCAGGGGTGGTGGTAACCAGTAATTAACTGCTCTTTCCACAGAGAAGCAAGCTTCATTCTCATCCAGGAGCCAACCCGGAGCCCCAGCCTGGGTAGAAAGTCTCACTGTGCACCTGGACCTGCTGCAGGTCACAAATGCCACACTAGTTAGAGGAAACGAGCTCTTCCCACTTCGCTCTCCAAGTCCAATCCTTTATTTCAAATGTAACTGTCATCTGTAAAGGGTTTCTCCCCTCATTCAGAGCAGATTTTATGCATGCTCAGTCTTTTAAAAAACCTTGGGGTGGCTACCTGATTATCACTCCTTTCTATTATAGTCAATGTAGCACATTAGAAATTCTGTTGCTCTCTCTTACAGCCTTTACAATCCCAATTCCCTATTCAGCTTTGTTTGAACAGCCTGCCTTCTCTGTTGAATATCTAATAGGAGTCATGCACAGTGTAAAGTGGAGGTATGAAAAAAGCAAGACAAAGAGAACCTTGGTTTATATTCTAAACAAAGAAAATACCACAAGAAAATTGGGTGGCTCTCATTCTTTTCTGGATTTTATTTCTAATCCTAATTGTGGCCCTACCTTAGTAGGCCACCTGCTTACCACCAAAGGTAGAGATCTAGCTCCAGGTGTGGAATGCCAGCTTCAGAACCAGGCTTATCTGTCCTAGGCAGTTCTGTGTTAATAGTCCAAATGAATGCTTTTCAAAGTACAACTATCTCATTAACAGAAAATGAACTTGCTAATTAGCTGATTGGTTTTGCATTCATTAATATTAGTTATTTATACCATACTCCCCCCCCCAGACACACACCATTAATGTCATTTCCAATTCTAAAAGCTCTGCTTCCTTCAAAGCAATTGTCCTCTTAGGTGTCACTGTCCCACTTGCTCAAGCATGCTATGAACCATACTATTTTATAATTATTTGCCTATAAAGTAGAATGCGCATACATATACCTGTTGCCTTTGGTACTTGCAAGTCTTCATGAGGGTGGACGTCTAGGTACAGGTATGTATGTGGATATTCCTACATATCTGTTTATGGATACATGAGTGGATAGATGTATGATGAGTAAATGGACAAATAATAAACAGAAAGATTAATAAATGGATGCATGGATGACGAAGGGGTGGATGCACTGCACCTGAGAATCTACAGAAAATCTAAAATGAGGCCAAGGACAAATTTGTCAGAGGACTGTCATTTTCTTTTGAGACAGGGTCTTGCTGTGTACCCTTGGGTAGCCTGACACTCAGCTGACCACAAACTTGCAGTGCTCCTCCTGATTCTGCCTCGTGAATGCTGGTGTTACATGCATGTACCGTTTTCTTGCAGGAAATTATTTGATTAAAGTTGAAGGTGACACTTAATAAGCCAGATCTGCCCCTGAACTTTCAGTTCTATGAGACTCACATATTATCTTCTGTCCTGCATTTGGGGAGTTTTTGTTTTTGCTTTGTTTGTTTGTTTGTTTGTTGTGAGATATGGGTACAGTGAGATGAAGGGGTTTTTTGTTTTGTTTTGTTTTTTAATTGCTTCTCAAAAGCAAATTGGAACTGGGTTTTTATAATTATAAAATATACCTCTGCTGGCTTATCAGGAACTCCATATTTATCAAACATGTACTATGCTAAATTGTGGTGGTATATATTTAATTAAATTAGTCTGGAATATCAGAGGACAGAGCAATCTCTATGGGCTTTTGTTTTGTTTTTCTCAAGGGTTTTTTGTGTAACAGTTCTAGATGTTGTGGAACTTGCTTTGTAGACCAGGCTTCCTGGAACTCATAGAGAGCCTCCTGCCTGCCCCTGCCTTCCAAGTGCTGGGACTAAAGGTGTGCACCACCACTGCCCAGCTAGCTCAATGGGTAGAGCATGAAACTCTTTATCTCAGGGTTGTGGGTTTGAAGTCTATTTGGTATTATAATAAAAACTCAGAACCAGATTTTTGGGGAAGGCTGGAATATCAGAGAGATAGAGAAACAAATCATAGCCACTTCTCCTCAGGCCTGTCTCCACAAAATCTCGGACTCCAACTTCTCTCTCTCAGACCACCCAGCAAGTGTCAGGGAAAGTTTAAAAACCTCTCTTCTCTCCCTCTGCTCAGCAATCTTAACTTCCTCTTTCGACATTTCTAACGCTAGGATTAAAGGCGTAGGTCCCACTCCCTGAGCTTCAAGGCTTGGCTCTGTGGTAGACTCTCCCAATATTCCAGACTAATTTTATTGACTACCTATCACCACACTAAGTATTTATGATATAACTAAACAAAGCATACACCACTCCCTGCCTACAAAGCACTCACATTCTAAGAGAAGTAGCAAAGGCTGATGTAGAAAGGCTATTCTCCCAAGGAAGTTATTATCCCTAAGGAAAAGAGAGTGAGGTTCAGAGAGCAATGGGGCACAAAAGGGGAAAGGAAGCTGTTCTCAGGGAAGGTGAGGTCCTGACAAGTGGGCATCATTAATCCAACAGGGAGAAGCCTATAGGTGGGGAGATTCCTGGGCAGTTCTCACAGAGAGGAACAGACCAGACATCTACAGGACAGACACACTGGGCTTTCCTTTTTGGTTATTAGGCTTCAGCTTCTACTCTGGGGGACAAAGGAGCCAGTGAAGAAATGAAAGCAGAAAGGGACTGTATAAATGGTCATCCCTGATATGTCTCAGATGTTAGGGGCAGGGGTGGACACAAGAATGCCCAGCAGAGAGATCTGGGACAGCCCAGGGGTGGAAGACTGGGGCTTGGCAACCATACCGTGAGATAGAAGGGACCTGTTAGGTTTGATGAAGGTTGAGACCAAACCCTTCCTGATGAATGGACCTGGAAGGGGGGAAAGGAAGAATAAAATCAAGGCCTGGGCTGGGATGACCAGAAAAATAGAGCTGACAGATGTGAGAAGCCACACTCAGGAATCACAGCCACAAAAGGCTGATCTCAACCTGGATGGCTTGTCCCTTCTAACCCCTCACAGTCTTCTCTTTGTCTCCCTGCTCTTCATTCTGGGCACAACCCAATGCCATGTCTCTGAGCCCCCTCTGGCCCCTCATATACCCTTTCTTGCTTTGTTTCTCCTTTTCCAATAGCTCCTGTTCCAGCCTCCCAGCAAAGGGCTGCCAAGACAGAGCCTACCTACCTCTTCTTCTTCCTCAGCTGGGGTCTTGCATTTTCAGCTGGCTGCAGAACATCAATACCACATCTAAACTAAACAAAAGCAGAGCCTTTATCTCTAATTTGAGTTGATATATTCCAGCTGATAAGAATACACACACACACACACACCCCACACACACACACACAGAGAGAGAGAGAGAGAGAGAGAGAGAGATGAGAATATCCCTGATACCTGCTGATATACACCTTTTTTTTTTTTTCACCATCGAAAGCTACTTTCATAGTACTCACCATACATACTGATGCTACTGTCACCACCTGTCTGTAACATAAATGTAAGCCCTAATGCAAGTGACCCCTTTCCAGATTCACCCACACTTCTCATCCCCTCCCAGCTTTCTTGTTGAAATCCACTGGCACAGACAACTCACTCTGCTGTTAGCAAACACCATGTACAGTCCCCTCCCCGCACCACAGTGCTACTCACGCCTTTCTCTACTTTTTACTCAAGGCCCAGTTCAAGGTCTACATCAGGTCTAATGCCTTAGCTGTCCCCTTGGCACTGACCACCGCAATATTTAATTTTCTCTGACAACGTGTTTGGATTTAGAAGCGCCAGGGAAACACACATCTGAATGTGTCTGCCAGGGTTTCTCACGAGAAGTTAATGGAGGAGAAAAGGCTAATCAGAAGTGTAGGATGCACTGTCCATGGGAAAGGGAGAAAGGCCTCAGTGTAGTGGAGAGCAGGTGCTGTGACCTCTTGACCTTAAGGTGTGGCCTCATAGATCCGAGAAACACCTATGGCCTCTGGGTACCAGTATGCAGGGCATGACCAGAGGGCCAGTTTAAGGTCAGGGTTCAAGTATATATGCCCCTTTTTCTCATGCCCTTGGATAGAGGACCTGACCCACAGAGTAAAGCTGCGCAGAACTAGTCCAGCCTTCCAGGATCAGTACAACTGCATCTTCCCTCCTGTATTCACGAGTGCTCTCCTTTGAACACTTCAATAAGTAAATAATATTTCTTTCTCAGTCGCCTATTGCACAAATAAAGGAAACTCAGGGCCAAATCTCCAGGAAAGGCAGAGATATCAGAGAAGAAACCTCACAGTCAGATCTCACCCAGCTGTCTTCCAGCTTCTTCAGCCTCTCTCCTCCTGGCTTCTTCTGCCTGTTCTGTCTTTCTATGTCTGCCTTAAATACTTTTTTTGCTCAGTTAAGGTGTGGCACCACCACTGCCTGCCTGGGAGCCTGGAACTCCTTCTGTAAACTGAGATGACCTCAAATTCAGATCTGCTGGGATTAAGGGCATGGGTCACCACTCCCAGATATTCCCTGTGCTGGGATTAAAGGTGTGAGTTACCACTGTCTGATCCTCCTAGACTGACTGTGGGTAGATCCCTCTGGTATCTCAGACTGTTTTTATTATATTTGAAACTATCCCCACAGCCGCCTGTGATTTTCTCACTATTTTCCAGCATTCTTCTCTGTCTGTTTCTTGATCCAGTAAGATGAGCAAGCATCCTTCTTGCCACTAAGCCTTCCTTATTATGATGGACCAAAATAAACACAGTTGTCAGGTATTTGATCACAGAGATAAAGACAGTAGCTAATATTTATTCTCCCTTTCTGAATGCACATAGCCCATCTGATTGTATGCTTCTGTACTATGTAAGAGACATGTCTTTGCCTTTTCATCTACCTCTCTAAGCGCAACATTATCACAAAAGTATTGGCATCTTACCAAAGCAACATGCTTGCTGTGTGCATTTTTCTAGCTGCCTCCTTATGTCAATTGTACCAGGAAAAACTCTTGCCTAGTCGAGTCCTTTGTAGTGGGGAATCTAGACAATGGTCAAGACAGAGAGAACCAAGTGCAATCAAACACCATTTGTGTGCACTGACACACAATGAAACACTGGGGGTACAAGGGAAGACGAGAAAGGACCGAGAAAGCCACCAGTTCCATCCTGTGGATCACTCAGCATTCCCTGCATTTTATGTCATTTTTTTTGAATAAATATTGGCATAATAATCCATTTCCCTGTGATTATTAATTGGGCTTATTGCTCGGGCTACAAAATAGAAGTGGGATCTGGTGATTGATTGGAAAGGAGAATTCAGAAAGCGGGTGTGCCAAACCCACGAAGATCTCAAGAAAGCAGGGTCAATGTGATGTGCTACATATAACAAGGCTGCATTTCCTCCCTTTCTACAGTCCCTCACAAAACCAAGATTCGAGGCGTTTGAAATCAACTATTTGGCTACTGCACTACATTTATTTGAATGTAACTTTATCAGCAAGACTGGGCAATGGTACCACAAGATTTATGTAGCTTATTTAATAAGAATTTCCCATGAGCCTAAAGCTGAAACCTCTCAAATCAGAGATGAACATCTTATATTTCTTTGCATCCTTGGAATGAAAACAGTGTCCCAATCATAGAAATCCATTCTCTGATGCTTGTTGATAAGCAGGGCTGTAGGGAGACACAGACACTGAGTGCCCCTTGTTTCATAGGGGAGTGTTCTAGAGCCTCCCACTATTAACTATATAGGTTAACAGGATTTGTTAATGTATTTGTTGAAGGAGATTTTTCCATTTGTCTACCCAGAAAATATAACTTTTGTAGGTCAGGATCACAATTTACAACATTAAAACAAGACAGCTGTGAGAGCATTGCTTGTTAAGCATGCCCGTGAAACCAGAAATACCCCAGCACTCAGAAACTCAAATGTCAGAAAGAGCCTCAGACATGAGAAGCAAGAGAGGCCTCTGAAAACTCAACCCAGGTTATTTCTATGCCTTACCTGGGGCTGGACAGTTTTCTCCTTCTGATATAACCTACTTCAGATCATTTACTACTACTATGAGTTTTTTACCCACAACTTTCAAAAAAAAACCAAATTACAACAATCAGGATTTTGTGAAAAGCTCAGCATTTCTCTCAAAAGCCTTCCTAACATGCTTTCCAAATATTTGTCTCTTATGGAACAGGCTTTGTTCCTTACTCATGAAGCTTTCTGACTTTGTAAGAGGTCTGACAGAAGCGACTTAAATATCTACCTTTGAGAGACAATGGGGGGAAAATAAAAGAAGTGGAAATGGGAACTGCAATTGGGACTGAAGCTTCTGAGTGTCACATGAGCACCTGAGTCTGGAACTGGATGGTATAATGGTGCCATGAGAATAGATGAGAAGCTTGCTCTCTCCCCTCACCTCTGCTTCTTCACATTTACTCCGATGCACAAATGTAATGATGACCAGGACAATGACCATTCTCCTACTGTGATACAGTGACATAAAGTTGCCACTTTACTGGGATTTGTTACATCCACTTTTCTTCTGGAAGAGAGATTCCACAAGTCAGGCTGCTGAGGGTTGTATCAAACAACATCTCACTAAATGTGGTAAAGGAAAAATTGGCCGCCATGACTGGGAACAAGAGGAAAGCTAAGGAAAATTTGATCATCTGTATCAAAAAACTGTCATTGTGACTAAAGACCTTTTTGATTCAGAAAATACTGTATCATTGAATTTAATCCCACATATGTCATGGGACAACACAAAGCTACAGTTACAATTATGATTGAAATTTAATCTAAAGAGGAAGGAGGGAGGGAGGAAAAAGGAAGAGAGGAAGAGAAGAAAGGCATGAAAGCAAGAAGGGAAAGAGGGAGAGGAAAAGGAATGGGAAGGGAGGGGGAGGAAGGAAGGAACAGGGAAGGAACGGAGGGTACTGTTTAATAACTGTCCAACACTAGCATATTGGTTAAATATTTGATTCAACAAACTGCCATATGACCATCAAAATAATGCTATAAATATCGATCCACTCGCATAAAGGAATTCCAGGAAGACATGAAGTGTGAAAGGCAGACAACCAGTGCATTCATGAATGGGTTCTTCCTACCCTCAGTTTGTGCATGCATGCCATATATAGGAAGGAGCCTACAAGCAGACCTCATAGGATGCTAACAGGCTGTCAATGGAGAGGGCTGCAAGGAAATAAGTTTCCATTTCCTCTTTCTCCCTTCTATTCATCCATAATAAGAAGTAAACAATGCGGCCTTTGTCTTGTCAAAGAGATGGGAAACTGCATTGTTTTTCTGAAGGGAAACCATTGTCCAGTGAGCTTTTACTCTGTGTGAGGTGCATCTCTCTGCCCCTCAGTTCTGGTCCTTGCTCTTTCTTCCTCCCTCTGGTCTCCTGCATTCCTTCTCCATCCCTCTCTCTTACCTCAGCTCCTAAGAAAAAAGAAAGGGAAGAGAAGCTACAACAGCTTAGAAATTTGGCTAAAAAGAAGTAATTAGGAGAGTACTATCCTGGGTGGAATTGTCACGCACTAAAGGTAAGAAGTTTCTGGAGCTTAGTCTCTAGGTCATGAGAACTGGGAAAAGTTGTTTTTCATTTTTGTTGGTTTTTGTTTTTTAAGTCAAAACCTGGAAAAAAAAAGTTTACTAAAAGTAGCCAGACATGGTAGTGCATGCCTTTAATCTCAGCACTCTAGGAGCCCAAAGTCAGCCTGATCTTAGGCCAACTAGAGCTACATAGTAAGGCTCTGTCTAAAAATAAATAAATCTTTAAAATATAAAAATAATTCTTTAGTATTTATTTTTTCAATTAAGCTATGCATAAATCCTGTTGTCTTTACATTTTAATAGAAGGCTGGGGGAGAGAGAAAGAGAACGAGGCAGAATGAAGAGGTGAGAAAGGAAAGAATGCTTGCTGCATGGAACCAAGAAAATTCCCAACCTCACTCCTGGTCCAGATTCAGAAGTATCTGCAGCTTGTTCTCTGAAATTCTGGAATTTTAAATACACAGAATTTAAAAATTACAGAAGCCCCTGTGTGCCTCTTGTGGTTGACTTCTCACCTAGGTTCACATGGGCAGACTTCTTGACATGGCAGTCTGCACATTTTTAAGTGCCTTAAAAAATCACCTGAGGCATTTAAAGAGATTCTCTTTCAGACCTAACAGGTCACCTAGCTAAGGAGCCTGCTTCCTGGAACTACCTTGGGAGATGAGAGAAACACTGCCTTTCATGTCTGACCACCTGCCCTAATCCCATCAAGCAGGGCCCTGGATCCTCAGCCTGCCAGCTGTGGCACCCTGCATGGCCATGGTGAAATTCCGTACAGTATGTTCAGTTCATCACAATCAACGTAGTACCAACAAACAATGGTGCCAGTTGTGACCTTACTTGGAAAAACACAAAGTTCAAGGCTAAGTCCTTCTTTACATATTAATACTCAAACATGGAAAGAATATTTTTAAGACCCTACTGTTGTATTAGGTTTCTGGCCTGAACTTCCTGGCCTAGCCTCAGGGTTTGGATCCACAGACCCACAGACTCAGACACACAGACACTAACATTAATTTTATGCTGGCTGACCTAGGGCTCTTATTTTAAACTAACCCATGATTCTTATCCTATTCAGCCATCTGACTCAGAACCTTTACTCTGAGTAGCATAGTTGTCCTCTGCATCTGTTGGCTTCTCTGGAATCTCTGCTCTGCTCTTCCCCTTCCCAGAGTCTTCTTAGTCTGGTAGCCCTGCCCACACTTCCTGTCTGCCTTTGGCCAATCAACATTTTTATTAAAGCAATCTACGGGACAATTATTTACAATGTAACATATCCTGTTCTCTCTTTTTAAAACAAGAACCCCAAATCTAATTTCCTTTGTAGATTTTTTTCACTATTATCTACAACAACTTATAACCAACACTGTAAACAAAGACAAACATTCATAATCCATTTTTTGGGAATGTGAGCATAGTTCCTGCTGAACAGGGGTGTTAGATCCCATGGGTTCTAAAGAAAAATTTAGGGTTATGGACAAGTCTTTAGTGGAAGAGTCTCTAAGGCTGAGTAATCTCAGTCAGTTTCCTTGAAGTAGTTTTGGATGCAGAGCTCAAAGGAAACTTCAACAGAGGTGCTCTGAAATGTTGAATCATCATGAACAAAATGAGTACAGGAAAGAATTTACCTAAGTTATGCATGGGGGGGGCAATTTTGCACTTCCTCTCCTTTTGGTCATTAATAACTATTACTTTTTCTTTTTTAACATGTCCTAGATGGGAGGTTTTCTCCCCATTTCTACTGTAGAAGCTCAATAGAACTTATGCAATCACAGTTCTAAGATGACCATGGAAAGGCATTTTTGCATTTTCAAATTTGAATCTTAAGTTTTTCATCAAAAGAGGATGCTAATGAGTCTACCTTCTAACCTTTCCTACCCTGACCTCCCAAGCAAGAAACCTTAAAGGAAAATATGTAGCATTCCCATAAGAAAGATCAAAAGTTTCTTTCTCTCTCCCCCTCCTCCATTTTTTCATTTGATCCTTTAAAGTTCTTTTAATGTGATGGGAAAAAAGAGGGCATTTAAATGTCACAAAGGTGGGTTATGAAAGTCTACAAAGAATTTTTAAGATTGACATTTTGCAGCTGGAAGTTTCCCTGAGTGGCATTTACTGAGGGAATTGCTGATATGCAGCAGATTTTTACCAGGCTGGTGACTACCCTTGGCCTTCCTGACTGGAAGCAGCAGTGACGTGGGCCTAGACACCCACAGTCCATAGCACATTAAAATCATGGGGAAGGAAAATGAAGATTATCCATTCCCCAGTTGCTGGATGCCAGTACAGCTGTCAGAGGGAAAGGGAGAGAAAAGAACTGATGCAGACAGTGTTTGAAAGAGCTGGAGAAGGGGCGAAAACTAGGGCTGGGGGAGGATGTGTTTATTGGATGGAAAGAATACACAGTGCACTTGTAGGGCTAGGACCAGTGATCTTCCAGGAAGACTGAGTAGCAATCCTACCACAGAGTTGGATGCCCCAGGCTAGGAAGGATGTGGCACAGCTGGTATAGCAATTGCCTAGCCTATGTGAGGACTTTGGCTCCATCCCCATTAGTGTATAAATGAAGTGTGGTGGTGGACAAAATGTCTGTAGAGACTGGAGGATCAGGAGTTCAAGTTCATCCTGGGTGGTGTGGTCATGCATACTTCCCAAAGCTAGCCAGTCATCTAGACTAAAAATTTGGAGACCCTGTCTTGAAATACAAGGTGAATAGAGCATAAGTAACAAAATCTAAAGTTGACCTCTGCTTCCACATGCACATATGTACACACACACAGAGACATACACTCACATACACACACACATACACACAGAGGGACACATAACACATAAACACCCATAAAGACACACAGACACACCCACACACATACAAGAATATGCTCACATACACACATACAAACACACACATAAACACACAGACATACACACGCGCACTAACTTTCACACACATATATACATAAACACACACAAACAAACATAATAATGATAAAAGAGCAAAGGGAGACTTTTTTTCTGGAAAATCCAAAGAAATTTCTTGAGGACCTACAAACAGAAAAATCTTTGTCTAGACGTTTTCCTTATAAAAGATTTCAAATAGGGTGATTGTATTGTCTTGGTGTTGTATTGTGAGAGGAGGTATAAATAGGGTCCAGAAGATGGTTTTAGCATCTAAGGTAGAGAGCGGCTGGAGGTGGGCTAAGATGGGCAGTGATTGAATACAGCCAAGTTTTGCCATGGAAAAGGAGAGAATGCTACCTGACAAAAGGAGACAAGGGAGGAGAGATCCTGAGGAAGGGATCCTCTGTGGTTCCCCCCACTCCCATGAGTGCGCTGAATCCTAGCAGAGGTCACACCCCTAGAAGGCTAGTTTGGTCCTTCTCTTCCAAGTCACCAAGCAACTTCAGATTAGATATAAACACCTTGTTCAAGACCTACAGGCCACTGTGCTTCATGGGACAAGGACTGAGCAGTGAGCTTGACTGTGAAAGGAACAAAGCACGGTGCAAATGGGTGACTGGAGAGCTCCTGAGCTGCTTACCCCCAAACACTGCATAAAGCCAATCACAGATTTGGAAAAAGGTCTGTGTGGAGAAAATGGAAAGAATAACTAAGCACAGGGTGGAGGCATCACAATGTGATGGCAACAAAGGGAAGAGTTGATGGAAGGGGCACAGCAGAAAGTATCTGCACTTCATAGATAGCCACATCATCTCGTTCCTTCTTCCCACAACACAGTATAAATATAAATAAGGCATGGAAAATATTAAATGTGGGAATCATGAAACAGGCCCAAAGAGCATCCATTATATATACACTGTCCTTTGTAGTCAAGGAAGTCAACAGAAAATCAGAAGTGAGAATTTTAACCATTGACAGTCAAAGGAAGTGCTTGATGGGATAAACAGCCTGGGTTAGACACTGCACTGTGTATTCACATGTGCAAATACCACATAGACAAAGTGCTCAAAGGGGTAAACCCAATGACCTGAGCTGCAGCTCAAAACACAGGCAAAAAAAAAAAAGGGGTGCCGAGTGTGATGCTCTACCCCTTTAATCCCAGCACTCAGGAGGCAGTAGAGGGCAGATTTCTGTGAGTTCAGGGCCAACCTGATCTACATGTCAAATTCCAGGCCAGCCAGGCTACCTAGAGAGATTCTGTCTCAATAAAATAAATAAACAAAAAAGACAGGAGAAAAACCTCTGGCCCCCATGTGCATGCCTTCATACGTGGACACCCACATGTGTGTGTGTGTGTGTGTGTGTGTGTGTGTGTGTGTGTGTGTGTATACATATGCATGCCTTCATAAATGGGCACCCACATGTATTGTATATGTGTATGTATGTATATGTATACATGTGCATGCTTGATATATGGACACTCATGTAGTATGTGTGTATAAACATGTATATGTACACATATATATATGAATACATGCATATATACATCACATATATATTTACAATAATAATAGTGAAATATCATAGGCTATCCTTCCAATGTTTACAATTTGTATCTTTTAGCATCCATTACAAATGAATAATAATTTGTTAATGCATAATATATCATCTTAAATTATAGCTTTAATTAATGAACTCTAAGAGTATATAAATCTGCATCTGCCTCCCAAAGATGAAGACAAGACATCCACACACAGGACATGTGGGCAAATAGTATGTTTGCCCATCATTTAGTATGTGGGATCTATTGAATGTGGGGAAACCAGAAAACAGTAGAGTCCAGAGAGTGCCTCGGGCTTCTTTAAAAAGACTCAGAGAACTGAAACATGGCTGCACAGGCTGGAACTCTGTTCTACAATACAGACACTTCCTTCCACCTGCTCAAGTACCACTCTCACTGGCAAATGAAGACCTTCATACTACTTAGAATAGTCAGTCTAACTGTGGAAACTAAAGTCCCTCCACCTTGAGGCCTGGAGCTATTTTGGGAGCTGAAAAGTTTCTAGTCCCCCATCCTGTGAAGTTTCTAAACCCCCAAGGCCAGGCACCCAAGGCCAAGCACCCAAGGCCAGGCTGGCCAGAGGTCCTGGGTAATCAAAGACATTCCAGCCCAGCCATATCTTCTCCCCCTCCTAAGACTGTCAATCAGCCAGCAGCTGCCCCTGACAGCTAGCATCCTCCCAGCCGGATTTCTTTGATCTTTTGTTTTAAACCCTGCCTCAGAAGGGGAGGGGGGCACTCACCCCTTGCTAAGGTGTGACAGTCAAGACCTGAGTCCAGTTGTGCAACTGTAATAAACCTTGTTTAGCATTTGCATTTGGAGGGTAGGTGTGATTCTGGGGATCTTTCTGGGGGTCGCTGAGACTGGGCAGAAAGATAGCTTACTTACATCTAGAGAGCCCTCCCAGACTAGGAAGTAAATTGCCCATTCCCTCTCTCAATGGGTTCCTCTCTCTTCCTCTCTCCCTCCCTCCCACCCTTCCTGTATGTGTGTGTGTGTGTGTGTGTGTGTGTGTGTGTGTGTGTGTGTGTGTGTAGGGGGCTGGGGGGTGTATACTGAGGGTCTTGCTCCATCACTTATTTTTTGAAACAGGGTCTCTGTCTGAACCTGGAGCTTACTCTTTCAGCTACTCTGGCTGGTCACCAAGCTTTCAGGATCTTTGGGTCCCCCCTCTCTAGTGTTGGGAATACAGGCAAGCACAGACACACAGACACACCCAGCCTTTTATGTGGTTGTTGGAGATCACACTTGGTTCCGTGTGTATATGCAGCAGGCACTTTACCAAATGAGCCATCTTCTCAGACCTACAAAAGTAGGTATTTCATAAGCAACTTCTCTTAGGAAAACAAAATTTATTAAATGCATGTACACATAATCAGATAGAGCTTATGTAATGATGCCCAAAGACTGTAAAGAGGTTAGCAGTGTACAGACAGAAACCTGTGACTCCAGATGCGGAGCTGGTCATGCGTTAACACAGAAAAGCAAGCCTGCTGCCTTTAAAGAGATAAACATGGGGCTGAAGGGTGTGTTAAGAGTACTTGGCTCAGTGCTTAAAAGTTCTCGCTGGTTTTCCAGAGGACCCAGGACACATATCAGGTGGCTCAGAACCAACTGTAAGTCTAGCTCCAGGAAATCCAAAACCCTGGCTTCTTTGGGCGCCAGCACACATGTGGCATACACACACACAGACACACATACACATAAACATCTTTATTTAAGAAAAAATATTTAGGAAAAAAATTAAGAAAATTTCTTAATACATTAAGGGTCACAGCATTAGAAGTTTGCGAACGGATGACCTCAACTATGATCTGAAGAGAATGATCCTTTATTTATTAACATGTGAACTTAACTTTTAAATTATCCCTTTTGCATTTTAATGAGAAATATTTTCTATGGATTTCTCATTGGCAATATGAACTCAAATAAATCTCTCCCATCTCCAGAAAATAAGTCCATAGTAACACTAGTGAGTCCCTCCATACTAACCCTACACTTCCAATATCAGTCATTCTCCACTGTGGAATACTACAAAGTGACAAGAAATTTCAGCTAATATTTCAGATGCATACCTTCTCAGAATGTCAATGACATCTAAAGTATGGTGAAGTTATGTGCACTTTCATGCAATACTACATAGTTCTCTGTCACAGAAGATCAATTAACTCATGAAACAACGTGACTTAGGGTCGGGAGATGGCTCAGTGGGAAAAGTCACTTGTGCAAAGTCTTGATAACCTGAATTGGATCCTGGAACCCCCAGGGTGGAAGGAGAGAATCCACTTCTGCAGGCTGTCTTCTAATCTTCACAGCTGTCATGCCTACACCCACACAATCACACACGTAAATATATTTAAAAAAATAAATTAAAAATTATTTACCACAATACACCAACTACTTCCTTTTAGAAAAGCTGATACAACAGATATGGAATTAACTAACAGCTCCCTGACAAGTACTTCAGCTCCCAAGCTCTGTTCATCTAGAACACATCTTGATACTCCATCCTGGATCTGAAATTCAATGCCTCTCCTCTTTTTCTAGCTATTTCCACTCCTCAGTGTGTCTCTGGACCTTGTCTCCATCCAGTGACAAGCCCTGCTCCTCATATCTGGATTGCCAAAGCTTGAAAAAGGATGTTCTAATGCGAGGGAAGTGATGCAAAAATAAACTGCAACGAACACCCCTAAATAAAGCTGCACACTTTCTCCTGGGAGCTCAACACATACTTCCCATTCATTCTGTAAAACAGTGTATCTGAGGAAAACAAACAAATCACCCTGGGATGATCCCTAATGTGTATAACATCGCAATTTTGTATACATTATATCATGTAACCTCTCCAATCCCTTCTGATACAACTGTGGCCTGACCCAATTCTGAGAGCACAATGGGAGCAAGAGGCTTGGGTGCACTGGACTCTGATGACTGAGTTCTGAACTTGAACTTGTGTCTCCACACTAAAATTACAAAATGGAATAAGCTGTTATGAAGTCCTCAGGTCTTCAGTCAGTGACATTAACAGGCTAGAGTTACAAGTTCCAACTCCAAAGAGAGTATACTGTGAGTGACAGATGGAGCCAACTGACGTATATGGTCAGAACACTGACCCAGAGGAAAGGCTGTCCTTGGGAGGAACAAGAAAGTGGCTGGGAAAGGCTGATGGTGTCTCTTTTGAACCAGACCATTTGCTCTCCAGAGCAGAGGAACTTGAGAACCATTTCCTGGCTATTTGGTAGCTTGGAGAAGGTGAAAATTACAGAGGTAGATAGGTTCAGCATATTAGAAGTGATGCATGGGATAGCAATGGATGTGAGAGGAAGGACACCCTAACAGAGCAGTAATAAACTGTGATTTCTGAGTGGTACTCATAGTTCCTGAATTCCAGCACCCATGCGCTTTTCACATAAAGTCACACTGGAAATGCTGTGTTAGAATAATGTTCTGACTATAATTCAAACCATCTTGAAGTGGAGGGCATACAGCATCTGTTTAGAATTCATACCACATCCTCTAGACAGAATTCCTATGCATGATCTCTACACATCAAACTAAGGTTGGGCTGAGTCAGATGTGGAGCAAACATGGTTTCCATAACTCACCAATGAAATGATTTGGTCCCAAGGCCAGCATCTCCTCTAGCAGGACAAGACCCCCTGGAGCCTGGAGGGGTGTCACACTTCGTCCATCTATGAGGGAGCACTGTTGAAAGCCTGTGGCTGTGACCTTCCACAGCAAGATCAGTGAAGCAGTAGCATCCTGCCGAATTCTGTAAACAAGAATCAAGTCAATGAGAAGTCACTCTTGCTAAAATTCATCTTAGAACTAATTCAGCAGAACCTAGATGAAAATACAGATGGCCTAGACATTCACACCAAATGTGAGGAAAGCAAAGGAATGGTTGTATAAACAACACACTACAGCAATTGCACTTATTAGAAACATCTACCACTCCCACTTGTTCAAAGTCTACCACATAGTGACTAGTCAGTATTCCTTCCTTTGCTGATGATAATAAATATTAAAAGGCAGATTGAGCTCTTTAACAGAAAAATGTAAAAAGAATCCTGCTTAAATTTATCATGGATGCACACTACAATCCAACCCATCCTTTTGAGCTGTACTATCACAGTAAGCAATGTGTCCGGCCTTTCTGGCTTTCTAAGGCTTGCAGGAGAAAACCCAGTCGTCTAAAGCCAGTGATCTCCGCCAGCTCCCTCTTGGTTCCAGCCCCAGCACCTGCATCCTGGCCACTTGGTGCTCTAGCACCAAAAAGCTACCTCATCTCTGCCTGGGATTTTGCCTGGCCACTAAGCTTCATGTGCTCCTCCCCATGGGAACTACGCCACTAGGACGCATCACCTCTCCTGTGGGACCTCAGGCCCCTTCCTATGACGCCAGCATATGGTGCCACCAGCCACTTGTTCTCCTTGTACTTTAGAGAACCCAGTTTCTACCTCTCTCAATCAGCAGGCAGCTCCCCCACCACCACACACATGCTCCCAAGATGTTGCACAGAGCTCAATGACTCGACTCATAAATACGTGAAAGCACACTATAAGGGGTTAGTAACAGCCATACGTGAATTTGGGGTGCCCACAGATCATGTGCTATCCCCATCTTTCTCAGCCTGGGTCAGACTGTTTCTATTTCTGCTACTCAAGAGAGGTCCAGAGAAGTCAGGTTTGTTGAGAAGGAAGAAAAGGAGAGCACCAGATGGAGTGTGAGAGCAGGCCCAGTGCTATGACGCTGGATAATGTTCCACTGCAACAACAGGCACGCAATCCCCTTTCAAAATAGTGATGAATTTCAAACCGGCTCCCGACTTCCAGAGTGGAAGCTATGGGAGGTGCTTTGAAACACTGAACACAGGGATCCCCCTGCTGGGAGAGCTGGAAGCAACCTCATACTCCACCTCTGTCTATGGGATATTCCTCTGAGACCTTCAATGCATATCTAGGCTCCTCTCTATCAGGGTGACCTCACTGCTTGGGTTGGTGGGGGAGGGGAGGAGGTACACGGTCAGTTTAATAAACTCTCCTCCTGTAAACAGTGAGCTCATTGTCAGGAACAGCAGACAAAGTTGGTGAGTATCCATTGGATAGATGGACAGTGAGCCAGCGCATATGACCGGAGAGAGCTAATGCACAGAACCAGCTAGTTAAAGCCACATGTCTTTTGCCTTCTAAAGTCCCCAGGGAAACTGAGGGTGGAACTAGAGAGGAAGAGTAACAGTTAATTGCAATAAAGGAAAACAAGTTGGTCAGTCAGTGTGTCTGAAATATTCTAGGGCTGGCTCCTCCGGACTCCCAGCTGTGTGCCCCTGGGCAGATGCCAGCCTCCCTAGATCAATAAATATAAATCACCCATACACATCAGGTGGCTGCTCAGCCACAGCTGCTTCCCTTCGTCTCCTTCCCATTTCCCAGGAGACAATGGGCAGTCTGTCACTCGACAGCTTAAGTTTAGAACCCAACGCTTCCCCTGAGCCACTTGCTTTGAAAGTTTGCAATGTGTAGATATTTTTTAATTTGGGGTAAATTACACAATTGAATTTAATTGTCCATTAAAAATATTTAGAAGCAAAAGTCATCCCAAGATGAGTTGATGGGCTCCAAGTCTTTCCTGGGTTTCTTCTATCAGCTCTGACTTGACATACCCTATTTCCCACTGTGCCTGTGCAGCTGACCAGACCTCCCACCATGATCCTTCCTGTTTTCTGAGTGGCATAGCCAGGTTCCTATTCAAGATTCCCACTGGATTGGCCAGCAGCACACTAAATGCATGGTAGATGCCCCCAGCACACTGTGCACAGGGCTGACCTTAACAGGTTTGAACCAAGAAAGTTCTTACTTTACAGAGGTGTTCTGTGGCACTGCAAACGTCACTAGGCGGCCACCTGCAGAGTTGTTGGAACTGGCATTCCCACAGGCCACATCAGGGACCACCTGGAAGAGAGATGACCCATTACCCTGAGGAATCACGGTATGAGATAATAACAGGGAGTAAAATCTACAAGCTGTCCCTTCTGCTTTGCTCAGTGATGACACTGTCACCTAACCATAAAGGGGACAGCTAGAACCTTGGAGACTCAAAGGTAAAGGAAAGGAGCGCCATCTGATTGTACAGCATGCAGCTTTGCAGAGAGTGGTCTGCAAACGGGCAGCATCAAGTGAAGACAGCAGGATTTCACTCGCTGCCCCCTCTTCCATAGACAGCCACTGGCTCCTGCTCTGGGCTGATTCTAAGGGCACTAAATGATTAAAGGACAGAGGCATACGGACTAGCAAAGGACCTTACTACCTAGAAGAAGCAGTTTCCATATCTGCAAAGACATGGGCCTTTCCTGGGAATGGGCTCTGTATTGAGGGTGTCAGGAGCCCAGGAGCCCAGGAGCCCTGCCTACTGACAGTGGGGGATGAGGAAGAAGCCATTCTCTCTTCCTTCACTATTCCAGTGCTAGGAACTGATTCCAGAGTGGTACATAGGCAAGTGCTCTACCACCAAGCTACATTCCCCAACTAGAATTTTGGTATTTGGTGGGGTTTTGAGATTGTTGTTTTTATTGGATTTTGTTTTGTTTTAGTTTAGTTTTTTTTTTTTTTTTTTTTTTTTTTTTAAGGGTCTTACTACATAGCCCCAGGCTGGCCACAAACCATGGTCTTTAAGCTTCAACCTTCTAAGTGCAGGGATTACAAATATGTACTACTACATCCAGCTAATACCTATATTTAAAGACTTTTAAAAATATTTATTCATTCTTGTATTTTATGTATATGAGTACACTATCTTCACACACATAGAAGAAGGAATCTGATCTCATTCTATAAGATGACTGTGAGCCACCATGTGAATGCTGGAAATTGAACTCAGGACCTCCGGAAGAGCCATGGACTCTGTCCAGCTAGTGCTCTTAACTGCTGAGACATCTCTCCAGGCTGACTTTATTTTTTTTATTTGTGTGTGTGTGTGTGTGTGTAAGCATAGTGCCTGAAGAGACCAGAAGAGGGTGTGTCAGAGTCCGTGGAACTGAAGTAATATGCAGTTTGTGAGCCTTTTGATTGCGATGCCAGGAACTGAACTCAGGTCCCCTAGAAGAACTACAAGCATTCTTAACTGCTGAGCCACCTTTCCAGCCCTCATACCTACATCTTTAAGTTACACTGCTGTGTATTACCAGTTCACATGGGTAATCAGAAGTAGCTGCAGAGCCTCCAAATTGGTTAAAGTGGAGAGAACAAGTATTGTTGGATGTTGGACAAAATATAAAGCATATATTTTACTCCCTCTAAAAAGTGCCAGGGAACACTGAAGAAGAAGAAGTGGAAAGAATATAAGAGCCCGAGGAAGGGGTGACGGGAATGCTGACCTTCAGCACTGGCATGGCTGCTGCACACTTGACCTCATAGCAGCTGTGGTTACCTACATAAAATCTGCACAGGATCAGGCCCATTAGCATCCTATAATGGTGAGGAGGGACTCATGGGGTCCCATCCACCAAAAGATTTACACACAATTAATGATGGAAGGAAATGGGGGGCATTTTCTTCAGAGGTATAACCACTGGTATGACACCCATATTCTGATAAACAAGCTCTCATCCATCCTCTTATAAACAACCATGATGAAACTGACTGGGTCACACACAAAAAAGGACATGAAAGTAGATGGGGGACTTGGGATAATGAAGGGGATTACAGGAGGGGCCAAGAGAGAGAGAGTAATGGGGTGAATATGAACAAAATACATTATGTAAATATACAAAAATGACAAAATTAACTCATTATTATCTATAATTAGTATATGCTAGTAAAAACATTTTTAGGTTAATTGTAGTATGTGACGGTGTAACCCTATGATCCAGCACTTAGAGGCTGAGGGTGACCACATGAGTCTAAGGTTGGTCTATAAAGAGTTTCACGCTAGGCTGGACTTTGTCTTCAGACCTCTACAGAAGAAGGAGCAAAAGATCGTAAGAGTCAATGACAAGACCAGAGTGAAATAGTGTCTTTTGAGACATGACAGGACAACACTCATGAATTCATGGCAATTGGGTCAACAGTGTGTGGTCCTACAATAGAGCCCCAATTTAAAGTTAATGCACAAAAATATACATAGGGATCATTCCAATAAATAACTTAATTCATTTTTTTGCTCACAAAAATCATCATTTAATCTGGACTTGGTGGCCACATGTCCACATAGGCAACATAGCAAACTGGAGGTCAGTCTAAGTAACCTGAGTCTTGTCTAAAATAAGGGAGGGCAGTGGGGGTGGTCAGTGGCATTATAAAGTTCTGAGTTCAACCCCTGGTGCTGAAAAAGTCATGTATACAAGGAAGGATGAATGTAAGGTTGCACACATGATTTGCTCAGTGACTCCCTAAAGGCCTTCTATTTGTATTGCTTATACTAAAAACCACTGGAATTGTTTTAGACATTTCTGGTTTTTCTTGTGAAAAAATATGTGCTGTTCAATTTTCTTACCTCAACTTGATCCCATTTCATTTCTACAACTTTCTGCCCTGTTTTTGGCTGCCAGGTTGGCAGTGTCATGGTTGCCTGAGAGTGGGGCAGGATTATGTCAGGCTCCTTGGTGGCAGGGACAGGTTGAAGCTGTCTGGGTGCCGAGGACTCTGTCCAGCCAGAGGCTGGAATACTGAGAAGTGGCTTTTCACAGTTAAGACCTTCATAGCCGTCATTGCAAATGCAAAGGTAGCTGCCAATGCTGCCGTTGTTGCTGTTGCTGCTGCCACTGCTGCCATTGCTGCTGCTGCTGCCACTGCTGCAGTTACCATGGTGACAGGGGTTGCTGGCACAAGGATCTGTAACAAACTAAAAGAAGACCATAAATGGGTCAATTATTCCCTCACAAGGAATGTGGTGCTGCTGATAGGAAACTGGCTCCCTGGGTTACAGCTCTACTCTCTTAACACCATTGCTGTGCGACAACCATCTTTTGCTTCCCCAGGACATCCCAGCAGGACAGTGATCACAGATAGCAGAAGCTCAGCGAGAGAAAAATAAGGTACACCTATCCCAACCCTAAACCCTAAACCACATGGATTTCAGAAACACATCATTGAGTAGATATTTTTTAGACAAAAAGTTTCAAATAAAACTCCTTATAAAGGACCTTGTCATCAGCTGCCAGTCATGAAAAAAAATGTCTTTGTAGATCTAAATTGGAATCTTTTTCACATCCTAAACCTTTGTAAGATTTCTGAATGAGAAATAGTTGTCCAATTTCTGGCTTGCCTATATCTCACAACTTTCTACCTGGTCTTTTGAGCAGATCTTTAAGATGGTGTTATTCAATTAATGGTTTTCATAGCTGTCTATTCCTATGATAGATATTCTTTGGCTGGAAGACAGTGTCATGGGAAGATCAGCTGAGTTTTGTGAAATTTTTGGTCCCATCCCTGTGCAGGGTCATCAGAGAGAAACTGGGTCTCAGTAGATGGGAAAGGATGAAGAGACAATTCTGTGTCTCTTCACTGTGTCCATTTGATCTCTGACTCCTTCAGTACTGACCTCTGAAGGGCCATCACTCTGAAGGAACACAGTGGCACAAGGACAGCCTACTCCTCTGGAGTTGACACCAGAGTTGGGGCCCATGCTGTGCTATTCAGTGACAGTTTGTTCCCATGATAAAGGAAAACTCAGTCACAACTACTACACCCCAACTTCTCAGAGCTGACTGCAGAATGGAATCCACTTCAGACTAAATTCCATAGAAAGGAGACTCTCAGTTCTCTCGCTCAATTGTGTTCATACAACAAGCATGTGTGGCCAGAATTGTGCATGGTAAAAACCCCTCTCCTTATGCTAATTATGCTCATCTAACAATTTCCAACAGACTCCTTCAGGGATGGAAGAGGATTAGGGACTGAATCAAATGAAGCTCCAAAAATACCACATTAGTAGTGCATTATTACTTGATGATTCCTGCTCAGAATCTCTAAGAATTGATGGATTAGTCTCTGAAGAGAATATTAAAATAGTCAATAACTTTAAATATTTATATTCTATAGGCACAAAGTAAAACCTAGATGACACAGGCCTCCCTGATCTGGTCCCTTCCTACCTTCGGACTTTGCCCCTCCAACTCTCCTTTTTACCTTCTTTGTGGATTCCAGGTCTCTGGGCTATAAGAAGCCTCCCACCTTGGGACCATGGTACCTGCTGGTACACTGCTGGGGCTCTATTCCCCAGACTCTGCAATGGCTCCCTGCTCTGCCACATTCAGTCCTCTCCCTAGGTGAAGACTTCCCTCACTATGAAATCTGTAAGAATCCCTTTCCCTCTGCACCCCGTCTCTCTCTCTCTCTCTCTCTCTCTCTCTCTCTCTCTCTCTCTCTCTCTCTCTCTCTCTCACACACACACACACACACACACACACACACACATACACACAAAAGTGAGCTCCATGAATGCAGAACTTTCAAGTGCCCTACTTAACACTCTATTTCCAGCCCATCAAGAGAGATGACAAGGCTTTTAAAAAACGTTGAAAGAAATAAATGTGGATGGATTGATTGATATTTGGACAGCATGTGATAGGGGGTGGGGGTATGTTTAGTCCTAATGTTGGCTCATTTCTAGTTTATTTTTAGGATGGCCCAGTGGAATGAGTGTCACTGCAAGAATTAGTTGACAGGGACGGGGTGTGGGGAGGGAGAATTTAATTAGCTAAAACAAAGGAGACAATTACAACCATGTTTCTGAATCAACTTATAAATCATCCAAGGATGACCTAGTCACAAGGAAACAGTTCAATACATGCACAAAAAGGTAGAACTACATTTAAATCAGAAAGGATCAATACATAAATTCATTCTGGAAGCTGAAGCTGCCATCAAGTAGCTAAGAGAATTGATATCATTGAGATGAAGACTGTCACTCTACAAAAAGAGACTCTGGACCCTCTGCTCCATCATCACAGCCAACTGCTGAGATATCTCACTCTCAGAGGGACCCAGGCTCCTCATAGAGACATCAGGTACTGCTCAATCCAAAGCCTCCAAAGAACCTTAAGGCAAATGTACCCACCCTTCCTAAGGCATGAGGTCACTGGGTGTGATGTCCACTGTCCCCCTCACATGGCCACACAGAGCTCCAGAAGAACACTGTAGGGTACCTATGACCCCAAATCTGAGTTATTGTTGGGCTGTGAAAGGATTCAGGAGGAGAAAACACTACCATAACCATTAACAAACACCTACTGCCCAGCCAAGGGTGATTCCTGCCATTCATCTCCGCAAATGTCACATCAAATTATCATGCCCCAAATTCCCTTTGAATCAAGCAAAGAGTAAGTGGTCCATTTCTTCAGACAACAAAATTAATAGGAATTAATCATGAATACTACCTCAGATGTGTTGTTTCTGTGCACCTGCGTCTGTTCATGTGTGTGCAGTATGTCTGTACATGTTCATATGCATGCATATATGAATGCATGTGTGTGAGCATCCGTATAGAGTCCAAAGGTATCCTCCTTCATCACTCTTCCACTGATCCCATGAGCTTACTAGTTTGGGCTGAACTAGATGACCAGAAATCTCCCATGATCCATCCATTTGTGGTCCCCTCTCAGAGGTCATAGGCACAAGCCACCTGATACAGCTTAAGGGGTTGGGATCCAAACTCATATTATTTTACTTGCTTGGCAAGTACTTCTCCCACTGAGCCATTTCCCCAGCCCTCCAATGCATGTTTTGGTTTTGTTTTGTTTTTTTAAAAGGCACAGTAATATGGCCACTCAAGGGGTATTGATTTGGGGCTTACTGTGTGGCTGGAACTGCTCCATGCCTGGCAACGGATGCTAAAAGGCACAAACAACCGTCAAATCTGCCCTGCAGAGTTCATACCTAGTAAGGTAGGACTGGGAGCAAGTCCCACCTGCCATCGTCGTGTATGGCCACTGTGTCTCTAAGACTGACACATTGGTTATTTCATAACTGATAGTTGTTGATGCCAAACACATGACTAATTCAGAATGGAAGTCAAAGTCTTCACAGACTCTTACCGTCCGATATGCTCTTTATCTATGCTTTCCTTCCCTCCATTAGCTTCAGACACTGATTGTGGTTTCTTCAAGCCTCCAGGCATCCCACTGCATCCTTTAGAACTGGTTAGTCTTGGCACAGAAAGCTGTGCTGAGCTGCTCTCAGCTTCCTATAAGGCTTTGTTTAGTTACTATCTTGTGGTAAGGATGTCCCCAAGCATCCTCATGAATAGTACGGTCTCTACTCCTTGTTATAATGACTCGACCCTCCTCATTTGTTTTCCCCAAAATATCTAGTATCTCCTTATCTTCTAACATATTAAAAACCAGTTTATTTACTACTTGTCTTCCTCTGTTATAATGTAATAGAGGTCAGGTTCTTTCCCTGTCTGTTAACTTCAATGTCCTCAGTGCCTGGCACCCAGAAGCTGCTGAGAGACTGAGCGACAGTACGTGTGAGAAGCTGCTGAGAGAAACGGGCATGATGTATAAAAATGGAGTCTTAAGTAACCGCATGGCCATGTTTGTGGAGGAACTGAATGACATTCAATCTACTATAAAAGAAGGAGCCTGTATAATCGTGGACCCAGGCAGTATAATGTGAGCTAGCAGTATGCAGCTCCTGCCTGAGAAGGCAGGAACAGGACAAAGGGGCTTTGTTGGTGAGGATACAGCTCTCCACTTAGAGAAGCAAACATCTCTGCCCTCAGAGGTCTCTGAGGAGGTGGGACGGGAAGAACTATGCAATCTGGAAATGGTCAGAAAGTACAGTCTACCTGCCAGCTAGGATGGGACCACAACAAACATACTCTAGCTATGGGAGGATGAGAAGGGAGTGTCAGAGAAAGCCTGAGTTCTACTCTCATGGATGGTGACCTTGGACAAAGGAAGGAAGTGTCCTTGAGCTCAGCATCCCCAGAAGAATGGGAAGAGGAAGTATATGCTCCATTCACTTCCTAGTGCAGTGAAATAGCTTTGAATGCAGCTGTCAAATCCATACTGAGAGGCAGCTGAACAAGGCTGGGGTCCAACTGTCACAGCAGTTTTGTCTTGAAAAAGAATTCTTCCTTCTTCCTTGAGGAAAGATCCCAAGTGTATTCTAACACCAAGTCCCCAAGTGCTTCCCACGAGAATAAGAACTGATCTGTATTTGGGTACCAGGCACACTCAGCCACTCACTTTACTAGAATAAGAAGTACATATCTTACTAAAACACATAGCCCTGTCCTTGACATTTCTGTATTAGAAACTCTCAATCCACTCACAAGTGATTCCTAGACCAACCTGGGCAGTGGGCATTTCCCTCAATTCTTCATTGACTTCCTGATCCTTGCCTGCGAGGTGAACCACATTTATAAACACTGAAAGTAGAATTCAAACTCATGACCATGACAGCAAGCCATTAAAAATGAGCTTTGACATGTCTAATTAATTGCCTGCCTCTTCCTCATATTTCTAGACTAAGAAGTCTTTAGAAACCATCTAGAAATCTCTCAGGCTCTCACTTTACTCTGGTCAACATGTACATAGGTTTCCCAGTCTATTCTTAAATCCTGCACAGTTGCAGCTATAATTAGGACTAGATGAAGCTTGAAGCTTTCTTCAAAAACTGGCCTAGCCTCTGTCCCTTGTTTCTATTCATAACCACATTCTCAGAGACAGCACCCAACTACACAACATTAGAGACATTTGGTTGTGAACAGAATGTTTATCTTCTTTTAGTCATTCAAGATTGTAGTAAGAAGTTTCTGGCCCAGCCTAGCCCCAAGGTCTGTCTGCAGCCACTTAGCTCTGCCTAGCCCTGAGGTCTGGCCCAGCAGTCCCAAAGTCCCAAAGAAACACACAGAAGCTTATATTAATTACATGCTGTTTGGCCTATGGCTCAAGCTCATTACTTGCTAGCACTTACAACTTAACCTATTTCCACTCATCTATGTCTTGCCACAGGACTTGTAGCTTATCTGTACTCCATTACATCTTGCTTCTTGGGCAGCTGAGATATCTTCTCTCTGTGACTCTGCCCTCCTTCCCCTTATCTATGCTTGGATTTCCTGCCTGCCTAAAACTGGCTTGCCATAGGCCAAAACAATTCCTTTATTATCCAATGGTATTTCACAGCATACAGAAAGACATCCCACCAGAAACTTAGGACATTGCTCCTGTACATGCATTTCTGTTGCATCAGAGGCACTCACATGGGCTCAAACACAAACAAAACAACTCTTTATACAAAATCATTATCCTGTCAACCGAGGAAGCATGCTGCCATCTTGGAAAGAGATATCTATAAGCAAACTGTGAATTAACTAACTTGTGAAGATCATATCAGGGCTGTAGTAGAAGAGTTGGCTTGTAAGTGCCACGCCCACCTGCATGAAGACTCCTAGCCCAGGTGGAAAAGAAAGAACTTCCTAACCTGATCAAGAGAATTCATGAAAGCCTTCGGCAATCATGGTTTTGATAAGTGAAATGTTGGAAGGTTTCTCTCTGGATCTGAAAACAAAGTCAGGGTGCTGATTGTGGTCATGTCACTGAACACTGTTCAAAAGGCTCTAGCCAGTACAGAGAGGCAAAAATCAAGAGCACAGGTGGTACTGAAGAGGACAATAGATAATTCACAGACTGGACAATTATGCATGCAGATAAATTATTAGACTATGGAACTTCAGCAAGTTTGCTGACCATTGTAAAAACAAGAAATGGGGCTGGTGAGACAGCTCAGAGAGTAACAAGCCTGTTACAAGCCTGATAATGTGAGTTCAGTCCCCAGAACCAACAGTGAAGGAGCGAAAAAACTAATTCCTGAAATTTACCTCTGACCTCCCCACATACATCATGACACATTCACACACTTGCACACACACGCACACATATCATTCAAACAATGCACACAATAGTAATTAATGATGTATACTTATATACATTTGAGACAGGGATTAACTATGTAGTTCTGGAATTCCCTATGTAGACCAGGATGGCCTCAAACACAGAGATTCACCTGCCTCTGCCTCCTGGGATTAAATGTACATGGTACTACTCCCAGTCAAAATGCCCATTTTGTTCGGATATTTCTTCCTTGATCAAAGCAGTTTGAGATGTAGCCAAATCTCTATCTGAAGAAAGAACAATCTAAGCCTCATAGCAGAATTCTATAGTTAACACAATACACAGCTGGACTTCTCCCTGTGCTGGGCACTGGTGGAGAGGGTGGGAAACAATAGCATTTCTGAGCCAATGAGAACAAAGAGGCGCAGAGAATTAGAGATAGGTGGCAGGTTACAGTGGTACTTGCCTTTAAATCCCTCATAGGTCAACACTGAATTACACTAGCCATAAAAACTTGAAACATTATTTTCATTCATTTATTGTGTGGTGGGAGGAGGGGGACATCCATGCATGTGTGTCATGGAGCATGTGTGTTGATTCTCTTCTTATATCATGTAGGACCCAGGGATCAAACTCAGGTCATTAGACTTAGTAACAATGATATTTATCCTCCAAGGCATCTCACTGGCCCCTATGCTATTTTAAGTTGCAATGTATAATCCATAATAGAAAAGTGCCTCCCCCCCAGATGTGCAGAGTTTAGTGAATGTTGTCAAACAGGTGTCTATAAGCCAAGAACAAGATTAACTTTCCGCAGTCTGTCCCTGTCTGGTCTATTTTGCCCTGTTCTCCCAAAATAACTACTATTATGATGCCTACTATCACTCAGTTTTGCTATTTGTATCTTTTACATAAGTAGAAAAACACTGTATGTAAAGAATTAATTCAAATGGTTACACAATTCTTTTTGTGGCTATACAGCATTTTGATATGTGTATTAAAATTTGCTTATGTATCATATTCTTGGCAGACACAGGGGTGGTTTCCTCCTTTTGGCTATCATAGTCAGCGCTGCCATGAGTATTTTTGTATGTGTGTTAGTGTTTGTGTTTGGATCAGGTAGTAGACTTAGATACCTGTCCATTCATCTGACCCTGGTAATAATCCCTGAAGTCACCCAAGTGTTCTTAACAATAAGCCTCCCACCATGCTGTAGCCTCCTTTGTAGTTGGGATTTCTGGTCACTACAATGAAAAACAATAACCTTCCATTGTGACTTGGTTTATGTTTCTCTAATGACAGAGTCAAGCAACTTTTCTTACATTCACCGGCCATTGGCATGTAATCTTTGTGAAGAAAACAGTACAAATCTCTTACCCATTGCTCTGCGGACTCATCTCCCCCTTCCAATATTTTTAGTAAGAAGCTTTCTTTGTGCTGGAGGTACACCTTTTGCTGGTTACATATTTACAAATATCCTCATCCATTCTGTGATTTCCATTCTGTGATTTGATCTGCCTTTCTGCCCCGTCACTGGTAAGCTCACGATACTCTTGCCTATAATTTGCTAGTACTCTATACCTGATGTTCTGTCTCTTTTCTCTAGTGTTCAGTTACTGTATTCTGGAGTATATTTTTGCCTGTTGTCATTTATGAGCTTAATTTTTGTTCCTTACTTGCATAAATGGTTATGATTTATTTCTGTTTAGGTAAACATCATTTTCCCATATCAATATCTACTTATTGAGAATATCATATTTTTTAAAAGATTTATTTATTTATTTTGTATAGTGTTCTGCCTGCAAGTGTTCCTGAAGGCCAGAAAACAGCGCCAAATCTCATTATAGGTGGTTGTGAGTCACCATGTGGTTGCTGGGAACCTCTGGAAGAGCAGTCAGTGCTCTTAACCACTGAGCCATCTCTCCAACTCCAAGAATGCCATGTTCTTAAAATCCCATTATTCTATTAAAGTATGAGACAAAAATCTATGGAAATTTGATTTGTTTCTGACTTTTATTTACTTATTTTACGGGCCTATTTGCTCATCTTTATGCCAGTATCACACTGCTTATGTAGCTTTGAAATAATCTTGGGGCTGGAGAGGTAGCTCAGTGGTTAAGAGCATTGGCTATTCTTGCAGATGACTAGAGTTTGATTCCCAGAACCACATGATAGCTCACAACTATCTGTACTCCAGTCCCAGGGGATCAAATGCTCTTCTCTGACCTCCTTAGGCATCAAACACACATGTGCAGGCAAATAAGTCATATACATATAATAAGTAAATAAATCTACCAGTTTTTAAAATACTCAATCTCTTATAGATGAAGCCTTTTTACAAGTGTAGTCAACAGTTTTGACCCATTTTATACAACAGCAGGCTTTGTTGCAATTACTACAGATTACACTGAATCCGTAGATTGTTTTTGTAGAGAATTTGCATTTCTGGAATACTAGGTGTTGTGATCCATGGCTAGCAGCTTCCTCAGTTTATGCATTTTTTCTATTTCTCTCAATACCATTTTGCAGTTTTAAAATTCTCTTTGCTGAAACCACATACTTCTTTCACTTGAGCTATTCCCTAGCATCTGATTTGAAAGTATATTATAGTAGTAGTTTTAAAAAGTCATTGCTTGTGACTGGCACATTGAGGTGCAATTGATTTATTGAATTTTTGTTCTTTTAGATAATATTTTATGTCAGGTGTGTGTAAAGGGATTACAGATGGCCAAGGAGGAGCTGTTCAAGAATGGAAAGCAAATGAGGAACTTCTGAAGAGAGAGTCGAGCACACAGCCCCAATGAGTGGGAGAGAGTGGTTTCTTGGGAGAAATGTGAGTCATTCTATGTCATGAGAGAACAGGTTGCATGACAGAGAAATCTGGAATTTGAAAAAAAAAAAAAAAGATGAAAATCAGAGGTAGAAAATAGCTTATGCTCTTATAGGATCTGAGTCCAGTTCCCAGCACCCAGGGCTAGGGAGCTCACAGTCATCTATATCTAATTTCATGGAATCAAATGCCCACTTCTGGCCTCTTCAGATACTGTGCGCGCACACACACACACATACAATTTTTTTAAACTCAGAAATAAAGATGAAGACTTTAGCTTTGATTCTCAAGGTAAATCAATAAGCAAAGATATGGCAGGTGAACACCCTTAGGTAAACACCCTTGGTCTACAATGAGTAGATGTATTCAAGGTGTCAACCTGAAGGGACCAGGAAGAATTGGATCCATTGGATCCACTGTAGTTATGGGAGAAGAAGTGATAGGGTGTCTCAAGGCTGAATCCACATCAGTTGGAGATAGGTTGAGGAGTCAGCAGAGAAAGGCTCATTGATTAAACATGGTTTGACACATAAAATAATTTAGGAATCTTAGGGGGCAGCATGAGTCAAGGTCCTGAGTAATAATAAACACAGACCTAATGATCAGTAGAAAGAAAATGAGTCAGCTCTTCTAAAATCACCAGAAGATGAGGTAACTGGAGAACGATGCAGCAGCCTGGGAGGGGTCAGGGAGAGGGGTCAGGTGAACATCAGCAAGAAGGAGGAACAGGGACAAGGGTGGAAGTGAACATGCACCAGGAGTCCACAGCACTCCCTCACTTGTTCCTAAAAGCATCATGAAATAGACACTGTCTCCCTTTCCTCATGGACAGCTCACGTCAGAAAGAAAGGCCACTGTTATCTGAACCAAGGTTGGGTGGATTCCAGACCCACCCTTTCTCTGTATTCTGCACAGCCTCTTTCTTTCATCACACTGATATTTCATTTTGAAAGGTAATTGTGTCACATTACCTTAGGGCACAAAAAGCAAGTCACATGATTGTTGGGCAATGAACCCTAGATGGATCTGGCACCGGTTACCTGTATTAGCTTGAGACACTACCCTATCACAGAGACAGAAGGAGATGCTTAGCACACAATGGAAGAGGGAGAACTGATCTACCCTGAGTCCTAAGGAACCCATCACTCTTTTAAGAACTCTGATTGGAGCACACTCTGTGCAGCAAGAAGAACACCCCCACCCAGGGACCGTACCACAGTCATTGAAAGGTTCCACATGGAATGTGAGGTGCTGGGGACAAGGCCTGGGAAATGAAGCCCTTTGAACTACAAAAGCCAGAGAGGCAGTAAAAGCTATCCCCAACCAAGCAATCCCCAGGCAGATGTGACTTCTGGGAGAAAGTAGACATTCTGAACCACATAGTACCCAAGTTTCAGGAATGTATTCAGAAAAAAGTACAAGCTCAAAGAGTATATGTACATGGAACTAAGTCTTGTATAAAAAAGAGAGAGTAGAGTACACCAAAGAAGGGCCCCATTGCAAAGAAGGTCAAGGATGGACAGATCTACAGTCTTCACAGCCTGAGCTTAAATTACCTACACCTGCAAAACCTGAGCCCTGCCCTTCACAATGACCTTGCCCCACCAGCAAAGAAACACAGCATGCTTTGTCTTTTTCAACCATTTAAGGAAATACTTTATCTACTATCTACTAAATGAGGCAGAGGGTGGCTGCTCTCGGCTAGTACTGTCACCCACAGCACCTTACCTGAACCTCTATTCTGAGTTTCCTACTTCCAGATCCTCCCTTCCTGAAGATGCCATACATTTGACAAGGACCCTTCTCACCTTTCTCAAAAGTAATCCAAGGATCCTCCTCAAATCTCCTAAACAAAAGTGACAGGTATACTCCATGGAGACTCCTTGAGCACAGAAACCATGAGAAGCCCCAAGGAGGATGGGGGTCAGCAAGAGCCGAACACAGCCAGCTCCTCTGTCCCTCTGACATGTTGGCATTTGTCCTTGAAGCTATGAAAAGGAAATGGAATATCTGAACTGATTAGAAACTCAAGCCAGACTAACACTTTGAAGAAAACCTTTCACTCTCTTGAGGGACCCCAGACATTTAAATATTTTGGTTCATTTTTTAAAATTATCATCATCATTATTATTGCTGTTATTATTATCATTATTATCATATAAGTGCTTGATGTCTATGTGTGAATGTGACTGTCATAACTTGTATGTGGAAGTCAAAGGGCAGCTCTGTGGATTCATTTTTGACTCAGTCCTACCTATCTTTATCCTGGGGATTTAACTTAGGTTGCAAGTTCTGTATGGCAGGCATCTTTACCTGCTGAGTCACCTCAGTGTCACCTCATTCATTTCCTTCTTAAGTAGATAGAGATAACAAATAACACTAGTGTGCACTCATGAGGGGTTGGAAAAGCAAGCATATAGAAGGCACTCAATAAATATTTATAAATAAAGAAGAGATTGCATTCCGTTTATTAGGAGTTTGGGGCTATTCATCACAGAGCATTTCCCACCAGTGAGAGTGTTTTTCCACACTTGTTAGGAGCCAGGAGGAAAGTTATGAGAAGCCTATGGTGTCATGAAACTAGGAACTAGTTCAGAACCCAGGGTCACCTTGGAAAAGGCTTTTAAGCTGTGAACTGACAAGTATGCTGTCTGCCTGGCTGGAGCAAGGATTTTGATGTGTTTTCTTCTCTGCAGGCACACAAAATTTCCTCTGCTCTCTTTTCGGTGTCTCTAACCTGAAATGGAAACAGCTGTTCTAATTTGTAGACCATCCACTCCCAGGGGCTCCACCAGAATGGTGGCTCTATAGACAAACTGGAAAGTCTCCACATCATCTAATCCCATCTGTCTGGGGATGAGCCTTCTATGTTCAGCAAGCCTCATACAGGGAGCTTCACTAAGCAAAGCACTGAAAAGAAAGATATTGCATAAATTCTATTTAGTATTATAATAAAAGTCCAGAACTAGATATTGGGGAAAAGCTGGAATATCCGAGAGATAGAGAAACAAACCACAGCCGTTTCTCATCTGCCAACTCCTCAGGCCTGTCTCCAGGAATCCTCCCATTTCAAACCCCCCTCTCCTCAGCCCACCAAGTAAGTGTCCAGGAAAGGCTGAAAACCCTCCCTTCTCTCCCTCTGCCCAACTATCTTACCTCCTCTTTAAACATTCCTAAAGCTAGGATTAAAGGTGTGGATCACCACTTTCTGACCTTGACTCTGTGGATGACACTCCTCTGATATTCCATATTTTATTAAATATATATCACCACAGAAAGAAAGAAATGTCAAATCACTAAAGGAGCAGATCTCCAGCAGCAACTGTTTTGAAATCATTCAGAACCAGGGATGCCCAGTTGTCATGCATGTCAGCTATCTTGCTGATTGGCAGGAAAGAAATCTGATATTGGATCACAAAGAAGGATACTGAAGTAGGAGGGCACTTTATCTTTTAAAGGCAATTTAGTAAATGTGTATTAAAATGGGGCTTAATGTAGAAGAGCTCATCCATACAAGTCCAACCAACTGGAAATAGCCACGTGCTATGGAGACAGGAAACAGGGATGTCTACCAACTTACAGGAGCCTGCAGGTTAAGTCAAGTCAGGACTAAAAAGACAAGGCAGAAAGACATTGTCACTTTGACTTTGCAGACCTGTGAACACAGGATGAATGGCCCTCCACAGAAGCAGAAAAGACATGCCCCACCCACTCTTCAGGAGCTGTCTGAGGGCACAGAGAAGTTGTCTCTGCCATGACCAGCTAATGTTCGTATCAGAAGAGATGATACCTGTCAAATAAAGGCTGCAGAAGTAGACAGCAGAGGCATGGAGTTCCGAAGACAATCTACAGCATTGATTGTCTTTTAAAAGGCAAATAGTTAGCACTTGCAACTAAGGCATAAAATTAGAATGTTAGAAAATTCCCACTGGGGAAATCATCAGTAAAGCAGGGCCATATGGAATCAAAGGGTTTTCAGTAAACTTGGTTCCAGCACCAGAGCCTCTTCTGAACTGCTTTGAGAGTGTTGATGATACCAATCTGATTCCCTAATGCTTGCCAACTAAGCCTGTAAAAATCATCAGTGGACAAAAATTACAGCATTATGACTTGCTTTGACTCTGAAAACAATATAGACCTTCCATAAAGTTAAACCTGTTCATGGAAATATTTTACTATTTGGCACTTCTATGATTAAAAGATTGATGGTCAGATCCCTCCTTGTTTCAAAATGTGTTTTGAAAATCAAATCAAAGATGCTTTAATTCAGCATACATTTAAAAGGGGCATGGCAAGGGAGGGGGGAGATCTCCAAGTCTCAAAGCAAGGGAGTTCAGAACCAGAGCAGTCAGCAGTAGAGGACACTGCACTGACCACAGAGGTAACAGGCTTATACAGAAGGGCTCAGATTTGAGAACAGGAAACCACACAAACATGGGAAATACTCTGAGCACAGAGAGGATGGCATGTGATGATGTAAAGCCTCCCAGGACCTCCCTGATGGCTTACAAAAGAGGTCAGAACAGAACTACTAGTAAATCTATAAGCCAGCCTACAGAAAAGCAGAACATCTAACATCTCAACATCTCCAGATGAACGAGTTTCTCATGGGTGATCAAATCTCCCTTCTCAGTGTCCCATGTGTCCATCAACATTTTCTTGATGTTACAAGAAATTAACCTAAAAATCTGCTAGGCGTGACAGAGCAGCAGCTTTCACAGTCGGAGCACAGGAAATCATAAACATTCATGTACACACAGCAGCCCTTACACTGACCTAACAATATAGCACTGAAACCCCTACAAGAAAAAAGATTACAGTGTGACCTAATACCAGGGTGTGGAATTGTGGGTAGTCAACAAAATCCCTTCCTCTACTACACAGATAAAAATTTGCTTAAAGTCCATCTGAAAATTCCATGATTGCCTGCTTAGTTTCTTTGATTAACTGACATGATTAGCTGTCCTGCTTCCTTTAATGAGAAGACTTCTGCTGAAGAACATGAATAGCTAAGGTTTCCAAATGCTTCCATTATGCCTGTGTGTTATAGCTCAGGCTTTCAGACTGAGTAGAGCAAGTTACCATGACCACTCAGCTGCCAATGTGATGAGAATTCAAATCAAGGCAAAACAATACAATTCTACCCCAAATACCACTTGCTATCTACTCTTCTAATTTGTCAGGTTGTTTCAAAATTCATACAAAGATGAAAGTATCGCCAAGGTCATTTGACAAATACAGACGTCTTATCCCTGCAGTTTATGGACAATGCTCCATGATAGCTATAACATATGCCAGTGGTGATGATAAGTCAACCGAGCAAACACAGAAAAGGGGGGGGAGACTTAAATTAAATTAACATGACAGAATATTAAAATTAGCAGGAGACTGGGGGGGGGGCTGGAGAATTTCTGAGGTTAAGAACACTTGCCACTTTTCCAGAGGACCCAGGTTCACCTCCCAGCACCTACATGTCAGCTCACAATCATCTGTAACTCCAGTCCCAGGGGAATCCAACACCCTCTTCTGGCCTCCAAGGGCACCAGGAAAACACATGATTCACAGACATCCATGCAACAAAACACTCCTTTGCATAAAATTAAATGAAAAAATGAATTTGGAATAGCATGGAAATGAGAAAAGTTATAATAAGTGGCTCACAAAACTTCCCATCCCTGTGGCTAGCATAAAACTTTCATTCAGTCAGTCCATACCTGTATACACACACTCATGCGTACACAAGAAAAAAAATTGAATTCTGTATCCAAATGTTAAGATACAATCTCAAAACATTTAAATCAGGGGTTGGCAAACTGCAACTCTTATCTTCTTCCACAGATTTAAATCACTCATTCAAATGGTTAGCTAAAAATATTCAGGACATAAATTTTATCTTGGAAGAAATTTCATTAAGGAAGCCTATCCACCCTGTAAGAACAATATTAGGATTTCAATAACCGTGTGATTTTGTAGGTGATTTTCTAAAATATCATGTATGCCCCTAGTTCAGTACAAAGTGAAATATTAAAAGTGCCATGCTACCACATGTTTTAATGATGAAAAGTTCTTAGACTTGGGAATGAGCACACTTGATAAGCATACACCCAAGTTCTGAAAATAAACATGAAAGACAAGTATACTTTATTGGTGGGGACTGTGGATGTCCCAGAAAAGGCAGTTTTTATGGTCAGGCTGCAGAAATCAAAAGCAATAGTCCAACTGAAGAGGAGAACAGCTTCTTAGATACAAATGGTCCTGTTAGAATTCAAGAAGACACACGTCCCGTATTCTAAGTAGGATCGACATTCAGACACACACTTCTGCCATTTATATTACTCAGGAGGGAATCTGAAGAATTGACCCAGAATCATGAAGGACTTCCTGCACGGACTTGCCTTTGTGATGGACTGACCGTGAACATTATCAGACCCTCTCTTGACCACCCACTTTCTAGAAGATACTCCCCAGAACTGGTGACAGCTTGAGTCTTTTCTCAATACTGTTTTCCCTTGGGCAAAAGCAAATCCAGTTTTATAACCTGTCAAGTGGCCAACAACACATGCTTCTATCCACACTTTCCATTCTGAGTCAGAGTGTGATGTCATCACAGTCCCATGAATGGCATGTATTTCTATATTTCCAGGAGAAACCCAGGCTACGCAGTCGCAATCAGATATCACAAAAACTGTGAGTTGGACCCCTTTCAGTGTCAACATTAGGTCTATTTACAGTCTTTGGACAGTAGCAATCTTCCCAATGTTGTTTTCTTCTTTCATCAATTACTGTGATTGGAAAGCAAATATTCCATGAATGTTGAAATCAGATATTAACCAAGAAGTTGTCTAGTATATATTTTTTTTCAAACAACTACAAAATGGCTTAGATGTAAACTGTTGGAATAAAACTGTTTAATAATTAAACTTATCAGTAATAATTTGGTATGAGGTATTATGGGGGGAGTTACTAAGACCACTATGAACCAGAAAGTTTGGGCATCTCTGATTCATGGAAAAGAAGTATATTGTGACACAATATACTTTTAAACCCTCATAAAATGTGTCACATTCTAAATAATTCCCACCCCCCAAAAAATCCATCCCGTTGCTTAAAATTATAAAAAAAAATTTAACAATTACAAGTTCAGCAGTCTAGAGAAATGAAAGCTGAAGTTTTGAAGGCCAACTCCAAAGGGAATAAATAGTACTGAAACCAAGCAGGTCTCGCAAAGGAAGCTACTGACACGGTCATCTTCATGCCTCACCCTGAAGCAATGATTCTCAACCTCCTAATACTGTGACCCTCATGTTGTGGTGACCCCCAACCAAAAAAATGATTTCATTGTTACTTTATAACTATAATTTTGCTACTGTTATGAATTATAAAATAAATATCTTATATGCAATCCTTGTGCAGTCACAAGGGATGGTTGACCTCTACTTTACCCTAAGCCAGATTCTTACTTCATCTCATGAAGAAAGTCCTGAGAGGTTTTATAAGTTTTTAGGCTTCTGATAAATAAAATCCTGCTTCCTAAACCTGTCTTTATCAACCTTTCCCTGAGACACACACAGGGGAAGCCATGAAGAATACAGGTTACAGGGTCTGTGTAAATGTTCTTCCTGCCTGAGTCCATTGAACCCCCCCGCCCCCAATATGCAGGCAAAGGTGTGCAATGATTAATTTTGATTTTCATCTTCATCTGATTAAAAAGCACCTAAGGGATTGTTAAAAATAAAAAAAAAAAAAACACCACTAGAAAAGTGGAGAGATGGCTCAGCAGCTAAGAGCATCCAGATGTTCTTGCAGAGGACCCAGACTCAGTTCCTAGCACCTATGACATGTGGCTCCCAACTGACTATAACTCTAATTTTAGGAGATCTGATACCTTCTTTTGGCCTCTAGGGAACCTGCAGATATGTAATACACAGACATATACTCAGGTGTGTACACACAAATACATATTTTTAAGTAAAAAGGAAAAGAACACCACTGGATGAATCTGTGAAGGTGTTCCCAAAGCAGATTAAGGACGTAACACACAGCCTGAATATGGACAAACTGCCCATAGGCCAGGGTCCCAGACAGAGTGAGAAATAAAGAGAGCCCAGAAAGCAGGCATGCTCTCTCTCTTCCCTTCTTCTCTGCCTCCTCCCCACCCTCTTCCTAATACTGGACTCCTTGGCCTTTAGAACCATTAGAAATAAATTTCTATTCTATGAATCACCCAGGCTGTGTTATTCTGCTATAATAGCCCAACACAGACTGGGACAGTCTTAGCAGACAGAGCTTGTCACTTTCTGAATCCTAGCACTCTTGAGCGCTGCAGGCTCACCAAACGCAGTGTGGATATTTCAGGTGTCACTGAAATCTGAAGACAATGGCTCTGGAATCCAGCATAGCTTGGATCAAGTCCCAGTACAAGGACTGGGTCATACCACTTCATCCTTGAGTATAGAAGCCACCCGACTCCCCCAGATTCCTTATTTGAAATGAGGATGAGATTGTCTTTGAGATTCTACTAAGGAGATTCTGGGACTCACATTCAGAAGTCTCACCAACACAGTTGAGGTTGCCCACTTGCCATATTCAAATGATTGGGTTAATAGAACACAAGCGACATCTGTGCTTGGGGATTAGCCTTTACCGGCACTCCTGATGAAATGGAAAACCTTGAATGTACCCCAGCACTGATAAGAAGGTGTCTGACAAAGCTGGTTGCAGGGACTCCTCTGTTGTCAAGGAGAACAGTTCTAAGTATAAACCATCAGCTGACATCAGACTTGGACAAGGTCAGCTGTCCACAGGGATGCCTGCTGTAAGAGCGGACCCTCTGAAGGTCACAGCAGTGAGGCTCACAGCTGTGGATCCATAACTGAGAGAAACATTCCAGATCCATTGTCCTTTGTACTTTGCCATAGTGGCCAGTATATGGATACCACGAAATCCTTTGCCCCAGCTTAACCTTGACCGGTATTGAACATTGCCAATGTTAAGCCAGCTATCCTGGGTCCTCAGTCCTTACCCCTGGGCCTTATGAATAATCTGTGAAGGACTCTGGTCATTGGTTTTCATTGTCACATCTATGGCCATATGCGGGGGGAAATATATACATTAATAAGGAATCTTAAAGAGAGACAAACTATCTAACTATGTCTTATAAAACAGGAAATGACTCCAATATATCAAAATTATTTTAGACTAAACCACATGTTTTCCATAATCAAAGCAAATATACAAGTGGCTTGCTAGAAGAAAACAATGGCCTGGCTCTATTTAAAATCCAATAATATTCCCGATCTCATTAAAACATTTGCATTGTAAAGCATTTACCATGAAATACAGTTATCAGGATCTCTGATGTTGCTAATTCTTCAGGGAAGATTTTCATCCAACAAAGCCATTTTAAAAATCTAATTTTGCTGAATACAATGTAGATTAACTACTGGCTCATTTCTATAAATACCAATTCTAAAAACAGAATTTTTTCTGATAAAGAAATAAAAGCCAAACAGCATGTCCAGTTACTACTCTAGCATTTTCACAGGTTGACAGTCACTGTCTACTATTAAAAATCCAACATTCCAGGATATAACTACAGCATTCACCTAAATGATAGTCATAGAAACCCAATTCATGAACTCTGATGTAGTCTAACGTGTGTAGAAAATGAAACTGATGATAGAAATTCTCACATCCTGGGCAAGTGTCCTGTGGTGATGGTTACAATGCTGACAAACAGTATTCTTTAGCCTAAATATAAGTGTGGCAGGTAGGTTGGACCAGTTGTATTTTAGAGGTGAGAAATCTAAGCAGTGGGGTTAACACACACCACAGAAGAATCAACAAAGTTTGTTTACAAGAATCTCCCTCCCCCAGAGAATGCCTCAGTTTTGTGAATGATAAGGGATGGGGTGGTCTCAGTTGTCCCTCTTAACCTTTACATTCCAGGAAGGGCATTTCCAGTCAGTCAAGTCTGAGCACATATCCAAGACTAGAGGCAGCATGTATTATTCATTCTGTGACTCCTTAGTCTTGTATCAGCTTGGGATTCCTAACTGTGCAAGTTAGCACTAATGAAAGGGCACCACTCCTCAAGGGACGGGTACCACCCCACAAGGGACGGGTACCACCCCACAAGGGACAGGCACCACCCCACAAGGGAAGGGCACTACCCACAAGTGAAGGGCACTACCCCGCAAGTGAAGGGCACCACCCCACAAGTGAAGGGCACCACCCCACAAGGGAAGGGCACCACCCCACAAGGGAAGGGCACCACCCCTCAAGGGACAGGCACCACCCCACAAGGGAAGGGCACTACCCACAAGTGAAGGGCACCATCCCGCAAGTGAAGGGCACCACCCCGCAAGGGAAGGGCACCACCCCACAAGTGAAGTGCACCACCCCACCACCCCACAAGGGAAGGGCACCACCCCGCAAGGGAAGGGCACCACCCCACTAGTGAAGGGCACCAACCCACAAGGGAAGGGCACTACCCACAAGGAAAGGGCACCACCCACAAGGAAAGGGCACCACCCACAAGTGAAGGGCACCACCCCGCAAGGGAAGGGCACCACCCCACTAGTGAAGGGCATTACCCACAAGGGAAGAGCACTATCCACAAGTGAAAGGCACTACCACACAAGGGAAGGGCACTACCCACAAGGAAAGGGCACCACCCACAAGGAAAGGGCACCACCCACAAGGAAAGGGCACCACCCACAAGTGAAGGGCACCACCCACAAGTGAAGGGCACCAACCCACAAGGGAAGAGCACTACCCACAAATGAAGGGCACCACCCACAAGGAAAGGGCACCACCCACAAGGAAAGGGCACCACCCACAAGTGAAGGGCACCACCCCACAAGCGAAGGGCATCTCACAAACGAAGGGCACCCCACAAGTGAAGGGCACCACCTCACAAGTGAAGGGCACCAACCCACAAATGAAGGGCACCACCCCACAAGTGAAGGGCATCTCACAAACGAAGGGCACCCCACAAGTGAAGGGCACCCCACAAGTGAAGGGCACCCCGCAAGTGAAGGGCACCACCTCACAAGTGAAGGGCACCCCGCAAGTGAAGGGCACCACCTCACAAGTGAAGGGCACCCCGCAAGTGAAGGGCACCACCTCACAAGTGAAGGGCACCCCGCAAGTGAAGGGCACCACCTCACAAGTGAAGGGCACCACCTCACAAGGGAAGATATCGAGAAGTAAAGAAAAAATAACTTCATTTCAGTGCTATGAGAAATTCGAGTTTTATATCTGAAGATAAGACTCTTAGAACTCAATACTCGTTAGAAAACCCTATGAAACCAACTTAAGGGATCCTAAGTACCTCTGAAGCTGCTGAGTTCCAAGAAGTCCATGCCCAGGGAGCCTGAGGATCTCTCCCATCCTTAACTATGTTGTCCTTCTTGAATGGCAGGTCACAATTTCCTGGGCCAAGGTGAGAATTCTACAGACTCTAGAGATTTACTACAGCAGAGCTGTGTCTAGGCTATCAGACAAGCCAGATTTGAGTCTCCGTTCCTTGCACTGCTTGTGGCTAAACAGTAGTCCAGAATTGAAGCTTCCTCATTTCAAAACACAAGATGGGAATTCAGGGATTACAATACTCTCCTGAAATGCAGGGGATGCTAGGTTCTAGCCACAGCACCATAGAAAAAGCAATGGGTAGGGGTAGACTCAGATAAAGTGTCAGGCAGATAGCCTATAATTCCAGCATGGTCAGAGACTGGATTTCTGGGGGCAGGCTGGCTAAGCTAGATTGGATGAATAAGTCAATTCTGGGTTCAAAGTGAGAGATCCTGCCTCGGTATATAAGGCAGAGAACAATCATGGGAAATTCCTGATATCAGCCTTGTTGGGTAGCTTTGTAAATGTGTACATACACACACACACACACACACACACACACACACACACACACACACACACACACACACACACACACACACACGGAAAAGAAAAGGAGAGAGAAATGAAGAGGAAGGAAGGGGAGAACATTCTTGGCTATAGGCAGCTAGGGAAATCAGATGTTTGGTGCACTATCATCCAAAGCAGTTATGCTGAAGTTGGAGTTACCCCACATTTTCCATGATACAATCCCTTGAAGTCTAATACCCTTGATAAAGACTTTATTAAGATTGGAAACTTTTCTACCAAGACTTCATCTACTCAGATGTAAGGCTTCTGGAGTAAAGGGAACCATTTTTGTTTGGCATTATGCCGCTGATAGGTTGCCCATGCTCCAGTGAGTGACTCCACACTCGTGCTAGGACAGCACTAATTGGATTCAGTACATTATCACACAACAGAAGTCATGATGTTGGGAGGAGAATGGGCTGGGGTACTCTCAGGAGAATGGGAAAGGGAGTCTGAGGTGTATGTTAAAAATATATTTATACATGTATAAAATTCTCAAGGTATTAAAAAATTATATTTTGAGGGGCTGGATATATGGTTCAAGAATTTAAAAGCACCTGGGTTCTTTTAAAGGACCTGGGTTCAATTCTCAGCATCCACATGACAGATCACATTTGTCTGTAATTCTAATTCCAGGAGATCTGACACCTTCATACAGACACACATGCAGGCAAAACTTCAGTGTACATTAAATAAATAAATCCTTTTTAAGAATTATATTTTCAAAACCACAAACAAGCTGCATTATTTCAACAAACTCATGGACTTCTGGGAAATACGTCTTATGAATGATGTGTGTGTACTGCCTTCCTCTTTCTGTTCTCAGAAACACTTGCTTTCATAATACCAGAAGGTGCAATGCAATCCACTGGGGAAGAAATGTCATCAACAGTCTTCCTCAGCTGGTATACATGTGAGCTACAATAACTGCTGATATATCAAGATGTGTTTATGGGTACAACAGTGATACAAACGTTATGGGGCAACCAACAACTTTCTGATTAGATTTAAGTCCTGCTCCAAAGAAGAAAACATACTATAAATCTGGCCAAGAACCCATGGCTGGGAGCTCAGAGACTCCAGGTGAACTTACTATTATTTTGATACATGGCATCAAACTGCCCTCTAAATTTTATCCTGATGCAGCTCAAATACTTCATCAAAGAAGTTTCTTTATGTAATGAATGGCAATTAAGACAGAAACTCAAAGCTGGTCAATAAATGTCTGTAGGACTCAGCCGCAGGGGACTTGTATTTCATACCCCTGCCTCCAAGACTCAGATTCCATTGCAGGAGAGTAAGAGCCACAGATCAGGGAGGACCAGAGGAAATAGTGTCTTCTAGACACAGCAAGACCACACACTCAGGAACTCACACATAGCTATAACACAAGATCAAATCAATCAATATTTCAGGATGGGGAGGGAGGAGTATGGTCCATAGCTTCTGGGAAAGAAAGAATGGGTTCTCATTAAGGATATTGCACTTTATAGGTAGACTTCACTCCAGTGGGTGGCCCCACACCCATGAGTATATGAACAACATAAATTGGACTTGGTGGATTTTTTAAAAGAAATAAAAAGAATATGATAGTGTGTGGAAGATAGTGTGTGGTACAGGAGGATCTGAGAGGGTTTGGGGAAGAGTTGGGGGTGAATACCAACAAATACACTGTATGCATATAGGAAGCTCTCAAAGAATTAATAAAATAATATGATAAAAAAGAACACCAGGCCGAGAGTCAAAGGAACAATATCATTCTCTGTCCACTTATGTGTGTCATCTCTTCACTCAGACGGTCATGAACAAAGTGAAGGGACTATCAAGAATCTAGGTCATGTTCATGATCATTAGAAGGCCAACTTTCATTATGTTAGTAACCTCTAACACTCTGCAATGGTTCTGTACAAAAAGCCTACCACAGGCAGAGTGAGACTTACAAACATAGTGTATATATTTGTGTAATTAGACTTTTTGCAAATCATGGTCTCTAGCTGAGGCTAACAGTACACTTACCTGAATGGTTAGCATGACTCCAGACCACCCACAAAGGGTCCCAAACATAGCTGATACCACAACATATACACACAGAGGCATCAAAAGGGGAAAAGCCAGCATTTTCATCTTATATTAACTTCAAAATGTGTAAAATAAACAATATATAGAAAAGTATATATATGTATATATATAATTTATCAAGCTCAAAAAAAAATCAAGGCGAAAAGAACAGGAAGACATGAAAGAAGAGAAGAAGGAGGAAGAGAGAAAGGGAAGGAAGAGGGTGGGAGGACAAGAGGGTGGGAGGACAAGGCTCTCCCAATTCTGTAGCAATAAATTCGCATTCTAGCACACAGATTATGACAGGTTTCATTTTCAGCATTTGGATCCAATTTATTCAAATAATTGCAACCTAATTACACTGAGCTATTTTAAATACTGATTTGCTTCCCATTTAATTTAAAGCCTTGTCACCTGTGACTATTATTCTAAATAAGTTCCTCATAGTTTAGACAATGGCAAATTAATTATAATGGTTTTAATTAGCTTTGCTGAGAAGCAACTGTTCTTCACAACCCGCAGCAAACAGAAAGGACTGTTAGAAACAGAGCCTGTCACACACATTAGTTAGAACCTTTTATCTGTCATTTTTCTAGCAAAAAAAAAGTTTACATTTTTATAATATTTGTGGGTGTGGCCGTGTGTTGGTGTGTGTGCACTTGCCATGACAAACATGTAGGTCAAGTGACAACTAGCCAGAACAAGTTCTCATCTTCTTTCATGAGGGCCTCAGGGATAGAATTCAGGCCACCAGGCTTGGCAGTAGCCACCTTTATCTGCTAAATTTCTCACCAGCCCATTTTTCTAAAACTAGGTCATTGATTTCTATATCCCATAAAGAACCCAGAAAAATCCAAATCCTTTGGCTTTGGAAAAATTAACAAAATATACTCATGAAAAGAAGAACAATAAGTATTATTTATTGTCATTTTTGGTATGTGATTGAAGACTGAATGTTCTGCAACACTACTGTCAGAGGGACGTGAACAAATATCTACCAACTCCAGATAAGGAACCAACACAGCAGACCAATGTATGATACTACCAAAGTCTAGCTTGGTGAATTTTATTGGGCTAACTTACAGGATTATGGGTGTGTAGGTACTTACAGGAGCAAAAAAGACTCAAAGACAACCACATTATCAAGAGCCTATTCCACCATGGGTGACAATTCATGAAACTTGGAGTGTACTGCACAACCTGCAGGTAGCTGAACAGGTTTTAGGGAGTGTCCTTCTCCATACCTCAGTTGGTCTGAATCTCTTTCTGGCAACTTGGCTGGTCTCTACTTCTAAGGGTGTTCTGCTAGGCAGCATCTCTCAGCAGTCCTTACAGCTTATACATGTTTGGGGTGGGAGGAGCATAGTGAATCTGCTCAGTCTCGGGGACTTCCTAAAGCCTTGAGTTGTTTACTTCCAGAGATTAAGGAGCTTCCCAGTAGGAGTGAATGTTTTTTACATTTGGGTGCACATGCACACACACACACATATGCTCGCACACACATCTAGAACATCCTGTTGTTTCACTCTCTTTTAAATACATCTTAACACACTTCCTTCCAAGTCGGAGGTTTTTCTTGGAAGAAACTGCCATACCACACTGAACACTTAGTAATTTTCACCCCAAACTCTGTTACTCTCTTGAAGATCTATAACCAAGAGCCCATTACCTAGTTTGAGTATACTATATGTGCATTCTTAAAATATAGATGAGTCAGACAAGATACTACTCAGGGTTTAAAATGCCAAGCATTTTATCAAACTCTACCCTTCCACATCCTTGAAGAAAATGCCTTAAGAAAATGGGAATTAGTAAAAATTTTGTATTGGCTTTTGACAGTTGGAGAAATTTTTGTTGTTATCATTACATTCCAGTCATTAGTGGCCTCTCTAATCGTCCACAAGTTGCAAAGCTGCTGGGCACAATGTTCAATGGTTCTGCATGTGACAACTTAACCTTATCCAGAAGTTCAGAACCAAACTATTAATTAGAAATTCCTTGATTTAAGACTTCTGGCCTCCAAACCCACAAGAGAATACACTGCTAAGTGAGCTACTTGTCTGGTATCACTTGGTACAATAATCCCAGAAAACTATTGTAGTATAACAAAAAAGGTATCTGCTTGGCTCGGAGTTCCTGCTGCCTGCTCATCCTGCTTCTTCATCGAGCCCTGTGTGATCCTCTCCATACAAGTCCTTTCTGCATGCTTTCTGAGACACATACAGATCGTATGGAGTGTCCTTGTTCACTGTTCTATTGCTCTGAAGACCAGGTATGTTTGTTTGCATGTTATCAACTGTTTCCACCTGTTACTAAAGTAACCTAAAGCCAGTTCTTTTCTCTGAATGTTTTTAGGCTGTGACATTCATTTGGCCTGGTTTCCAGATGGTCCTCACAGAGCCAGGCTTGAGCTACACAATGCCTTCCTGTTTGTGTACAGTTCTGGAAGCTATACAAAATGATCGTGTCAACCTTCACACCTTAACTTTATTCTTGCTGAGGTTAGCTCAACAACCCAGGGCTCAGGTTTCTGAGACTTCTCTTAGTCCATTTAATTGGCTTTTCAATACAGAGGCAAATCTCCTAAAGTCCTTCTAAGTAAGCATGAGAGATATACTATTATTTCATTTTATGGTATAGCAGATAAACAAGACTCTGAGAAATTTTATAGGATGGTGCCATTTCTTTGAAACAGGCCAATAAGCCCAAGGCTAAATAGAAATTACAACCAAATCAAAAAAAAAAAATCACATAAAGCATATGTAGAAAAACCCATTTTCTCAATGTCATTCTCTTGTATTCTATATTCATGGAAAATCAGTTAAGGCTGAGAGTGGGAAGGAGTGAGGGAGAATTTATAGAATATAAAAAAAAATGAATTCATGGCTCAGCCCCCACTCTTCCCAGGTGGTCCTCTATCCATCTAATCCCAGCATCCCTGCTTCTCTCCTCCGCCTCATCTCCTGCTATCAGCATCCTCTCCCCTCAGTAACAACACCCTTTATCAAGCCTGCCTCCTCCACAGCTGTCAGAGCCAGTCCGGGAGCAGAGGGCTGTTGCTGGCTTGTGTCAAAGGCCAGAATGAAAAGGAGGGGGCAGAGAGGCTGGGTTCTCTGCTGATCAGACTCAACAAAAATCTTCTTACCTAAAACTCCCAACAAGTTGCAAATGAACTGAATTATCCGGTAGAAACAAAGTATCGAGGAAACAGTATAAATGAAGAAGAAAGGTCGGGCAGGAGATCTGTCTAGGTATTGGGGGGAGTAAAAGCAGCTTTGGAAGCAATGCTTCAAGAGGCGGCACCAAAGGGCCTGGAGAAGATGCAGTATGCTTAGTCTGGAAACAGGGTAGAAAAGTTGGAGATTAAGAGCTCATAGAAAGCAGATTCTATTATATAATTTTGAGGACTAAGATGGCACCAGAAATTTCCAGTCATTCCAAAAGCCAGGGGGCAAATGTTGAGCAATAGAGGAATATAACCTCACAATCAAACCGTCTCATCCAGTTCCCCAAAATATAAAGACCGAAAACCATGTACAGCTTTCGAATTGTGCAAAATGCTTATGGTTTGGGGGTTTTTAAATTGAGATTTATTTCTTTTCTTTGTGTGTGTGAATGTTTTGTCTGCATGTACATGTGTGTACCAGCCATGTGAAGACTTGGTACCTAAGGTTGGAAGACTTCAGGTCCCCTAGAAGTGGAGTTAGAGATAAGTTGTGTGCCCAACCCAGATCCCCTGAAAGAGTCACAAGTGCTCTTTATCATTGAGCCATCTCTCCAGCCCGGGATTTTTCTTTTTTTTTTAATAATATGAAGAAGAAGAAAGCTAGAGAAAGCACAAATTCAATATCTTCCCATATTTGCTTATACAGCCATTACTTATGGTCTCTTTTTTAGACCTTTTTAAAAATTCAAACACATTACCAAAAGCAGTTACAGGGAATCAAACAATTATGGAGAATCAATGTTTCTTCCCTGGCGGGGGCCCAGTGAAGCATCTCGATTGCCTCGAAACCGTAAATGAAGCCTGACTTTTCTTTAAGAATGCCTTTCCTTCCCATCTTTGTCTGGTTGCAAATAATGTCTTCAGCATCCGAAGGTAAATCAATAAGTCAATACAGTCAACCAAAATGCACTGGCATAAGATATTTTAATTGATTCATCCTTAAGTCTGAACTTATTCTAAGCTGCCTTACACTTTAAGTAAATACCAAGGAATTCACCTCTGAAATCTGCTTTTGATATAGTGTATACATTTTTCTCTGTGTTAATAAAGATCATGTTGATTATTTACTGAAAATTAAAAGCATACCCAATGTGAGCCGCTTCTTTAAAGATGCTAACACGGTCTTAGAGCTCATGGGAGGAAACTCATTACAGGTCACATTGGGAAGCTGTGCTCACGGGAGGTTAAATAACTCACTCCAAATCCCAGAACAGGTAACATATTTTTCCTTTTCTCTAAAGCACACTGTCCCAGTAAATTTACCAGAACAGCTCTTAGCATGCAGTCAGTCGGTCAGACACCTCAACTTATACTTTCCTTCCCGTTTGACTAGCTACCAGAAAGATGACCTGCTGTCAGCCTCACACAGACTCTCTGTGATGTGATACCCTGAATGTGCTCTTCTTTCAACCAATGCCTAGAAAGTTCATACCACAAATATCCAGGATTTAATATGCACACATTATCCTGCAGTTTATAGATGCAACTAGTTACAGAGCAAAAAAAACAAAACACCATATCATGCTGAGTCCATAAATGAGTCTATCTAGGTTAAAACTTAAGATGTGACAGGGTACAGTCAACCAAGTCTCCTCATTTTAATGACATCTTAACCAATTGGTATCCTACCATCCAGTCTTCAGTATAGTACCAGCTAAGGGGGAGACTGTTTTGAAATCTGAAACAATTAAAAAGATATGTGCTGCCCGTTAACAATGATCAAAGAAAAAGTTGACAATGGAGCTACCATGATGAAGAAACCCACCTAGCAGGTGTCACTTTATCTATGGGTTCTGTTCACTGAAAGAATATCATTAAGAACAAGTTGCAACCAGAACTGGTAATGGAGAATCTTCTAGAAGTTACTAATGTGCCAATGTGAGGAGCAGGTTGTAAGCAGAGTAACCACAGAAATAGAGGGTCCCTCAGAAGCAGGGAAATAAAAGAAGAGCTAAGAAACCTGATAGGCATGTGAAGTAACTAGAGAGATTCCATGGTGAAATTACATCTCTAGCCCAGAGGTACCAAGGGAGCAGTGAGATGTGACAGATTGGATTTTCCAAAAAGGTACAATAGCAGCTTTCAGCCCATATCTCCTTCTGTGATAGGACTTTGTCATTTTCCTTTCAGAAGGTAGAAGCCCTGTCCTATGCTCCTTGGGCTCCCTTGGTCAATAAAGAGGACAGAAATTCCATCTTAACAGATCCTCAAAAGAACCTATCAGCTACTGCTTCCTGCCTCTGGGAGGACAGCCACCATGCTGGAAATGACATCATCCAGAACCCATCATGCTGCGAAAGCTGAATCATGTAAAGAGATGCCCCAAAGCATGGTGTTACCAGCTCTTAGGGTCAGAGCCTGGGCTCTGGCAGCCCTAGCAAGCTAGACTTGGCCACAGTCCAACTAAAAAGGCAAATTATAGTAAAAAAATTTTAAAAGGTAGATTTATTCAATACGACCACACTGGGAAGAGGAACAAGAGACCCAGCGACACCAGGTCATCTTGGTGTCTTGACAGGAAGTTCAGGTTTAAATAGTTAGAGACATACAAAACTGCACACTCACAGATATGGCCTCGCCATCATGGACCTATCATTGTCTCAGCACCTGTCTCTCAAGCCAAGTGGTCTGATGAGCTGTGAGAACTGTGAAGTCTCTGTCAGGGAGATCACTTCCAGTTCTGGCTGGCACCAGGCTTCAGCTTCCTTTTTCCAGCCTGAGATTCCTGGAGAAATTCTAATTCCCTAAACTTTATTGTTTGAATAATCCAACAGTCAAAGAGAGAGGCACAGTGTCTCTCTTTAAAGTATCTTTCTTCCTGCCAGAATAGCTGCAATGAAGCTAGAGGCAGACCTAGGGGAGGGAAAGCATGGCAGAGAGCAGGGATCACAGCCCCATGCACACCTAGCAGACCAGAGCAAATTCAGTTTTGCTGCTGCTGCTGTTGTTAATTTGGTGTATATGAGCATAGGTACATGAGTAAACCAATAAATGTGGAGAATTAAAGACAACCTTGAATGTCCATCCTTACCTTCCATCTTGTCTGAGGAGAGCCTAGTTTTGTTGCTGTTTGCCATGCTCGCTGTTCACCAGGCTCACTGGCCTATAAGCTTCCTGTAGTTCCCTTACACTCACATCCCAACTCCCCATAACAGCACAGGTATTCAGATGCCTCTGGCTTTGGATGGGTTCTAGGGATTCAAACTCAAGTTGATAGGCTTGCACGGCAAGCATTTTATCTACTGAGCCATGACACCAGTCTCAGAGACAAATCCCCGTCTCTCAGCTCAGGAAATAAAGATTAAAATAAAATGGCTACTTCAAATAACAGAGCTTGGAGATTCACTTGTTACCCAAAAATAAATGTCCAAAATGCAGAAACACCATATTACTGACTCCTCCCTAGACTTGTATTTTGTTCAAAAGATAGCATGATAGATTCAAAAATAAATAAATAAATAAATAAAATCCAGAGTTCTATGGTTTGTTGAAACAGAGGATGGGGCCAGGTTTGCCCTAGAATTTTGTGTGGTACTAGAGCTCAGCCCAGGACCCTGTGAGCCCTGCAGAGAAGACCAGAAGATGTTACCATGGCAACCCAATTGCCTTAAAGCATTTAATCTTCTCTTTGGCTATGCTACTGGCCACTTAGGTCGTAACCTCACCCACCTCAGTTGTTCTGTAAAGAATTCAGGAAACAAAAATTAGTCAAGGAAAATAGATTTGATTTTGGCTTGACCAAACCATAGGGATAAAATTTTAAAAATCCCTCCTTGCCCCTGCCTGTGGCCATCTAATCCAGGAGATAAAAGCTAGAACACATGCACATGTAACTGGGCTTCAGGTTAGCGAGGGAAAAGGAGTCTGCTCAGGTTGCCTCTGTGTGTATTATAGTATATATTCATGTATATATATATATATATATGTGGATGTACACATGTGCATGGAGTAGCATCCAGGGATCAGTATCAGGTGCTCTCCTTAATTGGTCCCCTGCTTATCTTTTGAGACAGGATCTCTTACTGATCCTAGTGCTTGCTTGTAAAGGGTCTTAAGGTTATTGACAGAAAACACAGATCTCTTCTCACAAAAACTGAGTTTATTTTGGAGCCAGATATGAGTGATCACAACCTGGGAAGGTATCTCTCTGTTGGAAACAGAGGGCCATGAGGGCTGGTTTATGTTTAAACAACATAGCACTGATATGAATATCTGATATGAGTCAGATTAAACATGGAAGACACCAAACACCTTGGGGACTAAGAGTCATTGTAAAATGGCTGACAAGAGATACTCAAGGAACCCCAAAGTAAGCCATGGAAAACAATGATATCGTTCATTATATAGCTATGATGGCAAAGTGATTCTTCTGTTTTTATTTTATTTATTTTATTTGTATGAGTGTTCTGCCTGCATGCATGCCTGATGCCCCTGGAAGCCAGAAAAGAAGGTTAGATTCCCTGGAACCAGGCAGCTGTGAACTGCCATGTGGGTGGGTGCTAGGAGTCAAATCTAGGCTCTCTAGAAGAGCAACCAGTGCTCTTAACGACTGAGCCATCTCTCTAGCCCCCACTTTTATGTGATTCTGTATAAATATGGCCTGAGATAAGAGGCCTGAGCCCTTCACTTCCACCATTGTGTTCTGCCTGCGTCTGCCTGTCTGGAGGCCTGTGTCCCTATCTCCATGTCGATTGTGTGCCAGTCTCTCTGCCCACCTGTGTGTGCCATCATTCACTTGGGCGCCTGCCAGCTATGTACTCACTAGTCTGTGTGCCAGTGAATAAAATGTCTTATCTTTCCACTGCACCCCAAAATCTCTTCCAACCCCCAGTCTCCCACAATCCTCTTCCTTTCCTGGCATCAGAGTTGGAACTTCTCATCATCAAATGCCATGTTTTAATCTGGAAATGGCTTCATGAACTTTTGATCATTACAGAATGAATGAAAATCATAAGTCAAGGCATTTCCCCCAATACCAACAGAGCGTCAGGTTACAGTAAAGACAGAAAAAGTGTATTTTGGGTTTCAGAATGTTATCTGATAACATTCCCAGCGTGGGGTTAGTGGTCTGTTGAGTTGATGCATCCCAAAATGTTTCAGCTGTCTATATACAGCCACAGTGCATCAGGCCAAGACTATAAGTGGGCAATAAGCCACTATCAAGGTATTTAAAGATAGCCAAAGATAATTTTGCTCTCCACTGGCAACATTCCAACTCTTTACACTAGGTCAGTGGTCATGGAGACTCGTCAACACAGACAGCGTTTTTTCTGGGAGCCTCCATTCACAAGGGGGCATTGTAGGACACCTGGGAAATTTGTCTTCATCCTCAGTTTCCTCTGAAAACTATCGTTGCTGTTTAGATATGGAAAAAGCTGTCTGTCTTGGGGAGTAAAACGGAGAAGAAGGAAGGACAGCAGGAGACTCTTTCCTCTATAACCTCTCATTGGACAGAACTGTTTTTATTTAAAAACACATTTCAAGAATTACTAAGTCTCTCAGCTCTGATTGGTTTTCTTTCCTTGTCCAATAACAGGCAAGACCAGGCCATAAACTACATGGTAGTAAAGATACCACTTCCAGCTTTTAAATTCAACACCAGAAATTCTTTCTACATGGCCAGTTACCAGAGCCCAGGACTCTGTAGTCAAGAGTAATTCGGGAGAAACAGAAGACAACAGTTTGTATCTGAGCCTCAAGTTCCACATCTGCAAAGTGTAAAGCTGGGTTATTGGCTATGCATGTGCATCTGTAACCCCAGCCCACAGGTAGTACAAGCACAAAAGCTGCTACAGGTTTGGGGCCAGCCTGGTCTATATACTGAGACTCTGGCAAAAACCAAAAGACAAAAAAACCAGACAGAGTTAAATGAGCTAACAAATGATTGGCAAAAAGGTAAAATGTCAGCAAGGACTGTTTTCATTACATTCATTCTTATTTATTTTATGTCAGCCAATAAATGTCAGTATTTTTCCTTGTCATACTTTTGAAGTGGACACTATAGAAATGTACAGCTTGATAAGAATATCTCTTTAGAGGCCAAAATGGATTAGTGGGTGTTTCATGAATGCTCAGAAACTATACTGGAATTCCATCCCTGGAACCCTTATAAAAATGGAAAGAGAAAAGCAACTTTACAAAGCTGTCTTCTGGCCTCCAAGTATGCAGTGTGGCACATGCATTCATGTGTGTAAGCATACACACACAATAATAATAATAATTATTATTATTATTATTATTATTATTATTATTATTATTATTATTATTATTATTAATACAATGTTTTGACCAATCTATCTTAGCTCCCCTATGAAAGACAGCACAAATCCAGAGTAATTTGTGCTTTCTATTCATGTACACAACAACAGTGTTTGGGAGACTCTGGCATATTCCATCTAAAGCTACATAAATACTCACTGCAATAAGGCCCCTGCACCCTAAAAACCCAGCAGCTAAAGAAAGGGAGCCCCTTAAGCCCTAGTTCCAGAAGCATTTGCTAGTGAATCTTCTTGGGAAAAAAAAAAAAGCACCAATAAACAGTTCAAAGCAGCTTTCCAGCAGGTATAAAGTTCAAATAGGAGCTTGGGGACAGGATCTGGAGTGGGACCACTCACCAAATGATTATAAGTCTCTCCTGAAAGGGTAGAAGATTAGCTCATAAAATTCTGCAAGCATTCCGAGGCAGCAATGCTTAGACCATGTACTAATATGGAAAGTCCAGATCACTGCAACAGATACATCAGCACTGGAAATGTGCTAGTTAGCAGACAAACTAGCTTTGGAAGTCTCATGTTAACAGCCTTTCTTATTTAAAATAGTGAAGAAGGGTTTAGGTCTGAATATTAAAAGAATAAAAAAAATATGCCTCACCAGATAAAGACAAAGGAAGTGGGGTGAGCTGGCTCATGCTCCCAGTAATTAACAGCAGAATAAGCTAGGAATTTTCCCTTCTACCATCAAAACTAGCTTTTAGCCATATCTGGTGGGTACACTTTTAATCCCAGCACTCAGGAGGCAGAGGCAGATAGATCTCTGTGAATCAAGGTGAGCCTGGTCTCTGAAGTGAGTTCTGTGACAGCCAGTGCTATATAGTGAGACCTTGCCAGTGGGGGGGAAGGGGGAGCCCCCCTAAGTTTTTTATTTTTATTTATATATATGTGTGAATGTGCAGCGCGAGTGTGTGAGTACCTTCAGAGGCCTATAGAGGGCTCCAGACCCCATGAAGCTGGAGTTACAAGCAGAAAGGTTGTAATTATAATTTGCCTGACAAGGTAAATAGAAACTGGGCTTAGAGCTAGATCCTCTAAGGCATGTCTCCACCCCAGGTTTCGATTTCTTAAAAAGAAAGAAAAAAGAAAGAAGGAAAGAAAAAGAAAGAAAACATCTGAGTGATATCGTTATGGATCTCTCTTTTTATTGCTAAACTTCTCATAATGAAAAAGATGGTATTTTAAGAACCAAGTAAAATCATGAAAATTCTTTGGAAGAGCAAAAAGGAATCCAAAGTACTATAAACAATGATTTAAAGTGTGAGCACAATAAAAAATATTCAAACTGAAATGAAGATGGGAAGTGAGATCTGCAGTTGTTCTCTGGCTTCTTCACACACGCACACGCACCCACACACAAGGACAAAAATGTATAAAAGCCGGGAACCAGAGTGTTTACCCAAGTGAAAACACAAGGAGAATTCCAGTTTAAGGAATAAATTACAAGCCCAACACAGCAGGCTATGACATCACCCTTTTTTACTATAGGACAAAGACACACAAAGGCAGCCTGTGGGGGGGGTGAGAAAGAAGAGTAATTTTACTTTTGGATCTGAGAAATATGTACCTAAAAGAGAAAATCATTTCATTTTACAATGCACCATTACATCCAGAACTTGGCTTTGGTGAATTATTTTTCTCCCTAGAATTTATGGCACAAAGTTCAAAGAGAAACCACATTTTCTAGGAGAAAACAGCCTGGCATTTACTGCCATTTCACAGTCTGGGCAGAATGGGAACTAGGGAATTGCTATCTTTTCTGCTCTGATACCTTCTCAATGCTGCTGGTCCAATGGAGTCTGTAGTCACCATGGCAACCTGGCACCACATCCTCCATGAGGTGGAAGGAGGGGCTGACTCACACAGTTCATCCTCTGCCAGTGGAGACCCTTCAGGCCCACGTCACAGCTTTCTACCACCTGGTCTTCTCATGACTGTCAACTGTGGTGACTCCTCCTTAAATGATGCCTTTTGGAATCTGACCATCAACTGGATTTCATCTCAGACAATGGCAATGTATCCGGCAACTGTCCAAGCTAACATATCCAGCTGGTGTGCACAATGACAGCAGGCAATCACAAGGCAGTCAAGCTAATTCCTCTGTCCCTCGGCCCCTCTCATCCATTCTAAGGAGCCTTAGTTCTTCCCCCCCACAGCCCCTTGCTGCTCCAGATGCTTTAACTTTCTCCCTGGGATCTCTTTGATCTCCCCAAGATCCCAGAAATAAGCAGCTAATGCCTGGCAGAGTGGGGGTGGAGGCCTTCTCCAAAGCAGGTGAGTTCTGATAAGGACATGCCACATGTTTTACCACAATCCTTTTCCAGGAAGGCCCTGAGGTTCCACAGAAGTAACCTTTCATATTGATTAGCTCTATCTGTCAAGGGCAGGAAGGAAAGAGGAGAAATAGATGTTCTGGCTTCATGCCAATCTGATCAAGTGCCTGCAACTGTTAATCAGCACCTCCTCAGCATGTTAAATGTCTTTACATTTCTCATAGGGAAAAAGAGATTGAAAGAGGAAGAGTGTGAAGACAGTAAGGGAAGGACGATGAAGGCTGCTTGGAGTATGCCTGGGACCAATTTGAGCGTTCTCTGCACACCAGTTCTAAGGTATCAGATTGTGACCATTTATTTCCAATCCACAGTGTCTATGAGAGTGTCATTCCTTAAACATCCTGAAATAATATTAATCATAATGACATTGAAAGTGACACTTTTTTATAGCAGTTATTACATGTTGAATGGTGTCCTGTCCATGCAAAGGGTATTCATTTACTTAAACCTCAAGTATGCTGAGGGTTATTAAGACACTTTCATAATTTCTATTATGTATTATCTCCCTTGACATTTACAGAGAAGAAAACTGAGACATAGACAGGTTAACTAATTTGGTCATGGGGCAGACTCGAAGAGGGCCCAGCTGAGATTTGAACCCACGCTGACTAGCAGAGATTCTTTTTTCACACATGCTACAACTGTTCCAAGCCATTGCTTATTGGAGCAAACTGGAGGCCCAGCACTTTGAAGTTGTCATTTTTCTGACTGATGCAAAATGATATCTTCCCAAGAGACTCCTGACTTGTGCCCACAGACCCGTGAATCATGTTTCCCCATCCCAACCAGACAGTTGCTCTCAGGAGAACCAGGGCTCCCCTAAAAGAAAGGGGTTTGTGCCAGGTAGAGATCAGAAAGGAGAATGCTGAGCAGGGGAAGGACCGAGCACACAGCACAGGGAACCCACACCCTGCTAACAAGGCAGGCAACAAGGGCTGGGCTTGCCAGGAGCAAAGCTGGTTACTAATGGAAGTTCACTTGTTTCAACACTCTTCAAACCCCTCTAAGGGAGACAGCTGGAAAGGTCGGAAGAAATGGCCTGGTCTCCCAAAGCTGTTGCCCCCTTTTCCATCATAAGAGCAGATTCCCTCCCAGGAGAGTAAAGTCATGTGCCTGAAGCTGAGCAAATGGCATAAAATAGGAAGCCCCTACTCCCTACCCCTGGCCACACTAATGCCCCCTAATGCCCCTCTGGCTAGTATGAATTCCCATGCAACCATTCCCAATGAATCAGCTACTCCTGTCTGTCTCTCTATCTGTCTACCTGCCTATATGTCTCCATCTATCTACCTATTATTTATCTCTCCCTCTCTCTCTCTCTCTTCCCACCTCCAACTTGTAGCTCAGGATCTCAGAACTTAGCTACTGCTCTATGGCCATATCTGCTGCTACTATACCTGCCCACATGACAGTCATGGAGTCTAACTCTCTGTAACTCTGAGTCCAAATTAAATGCTTTTATTTATAAATTAGTTGCCTTGGTCATGGTATAATGTCATGGCAATAGACAAGATATTAATTAAGGTAATTAATAAATATATAACATAAACAATAAGACAGATATTAGATCCTACAAACATATTTCTTCTTAAATAGTTTGGTATATTTTTACAATCTATACTCTCAAAAATATTTCCTGCCATTGGAGCTATCTGACATAAACTATAGGCAGTGGTATTCTGGTGAGTGTCTCTTCTCAGAATTGCAGAGTCACCACCCTGGAAGTCTGGAAGCATCCAGGAATATTTACAACAGAAATGAGCAGACAACAAATCAGGGCGGAGACAGACAGAATTGCTATTCCTGGAGGATGCATGGTTGAATATTCATGCCTGCCCCTGGGGTGAAGCCAACTTTAACACCACTCACAATTACCTTGAACAAGCCAGGAGACATCGCGTCCTCTGTCAGTATGGGAAAACATCATTTTTATTTGTATATTTTACATGTTTTGACTTCCTTCAAAAATCACTACATGGCTTTAGTAAAATTAATGTTCTTAATGCCATGTAAATAACAGAAATAGATGTCACATAACTTATAGCTGTAGAAAATTGATCTCACTGTTTATTTTCTTTCCAAAATATACATTCACTGTGTAGGATTTCTCTTCTACAAATTATGAGCAATCCTCTAAAGTCAAGAAAACCTGACAGAGGGTAGAATCACAGAAGTTTACGTCAATTTCTTTCCTAAATGACATATAGATTCTCTGAAATCCAAGCAGGCCTTTTCATAAATTTTGGAAGCCTGATTCTCAAATGTATATGTAATACAGGAGAGACTGTAAGCAATAAAAATTGATATTGTAGAGGACTTACTAAGAAATTCACTTAGGAAATAAGTTACACAAAGTAGAATTTAAGTAAAGGGAAGCTGCCTCCAATATGACTGAAGATGATAACCAGACTTACTGGATACTGTATGAAAGAAAATTTTGTAGCATAAATGAAGTTTGGGGGCCCTAAGGAAGTTTCTGCTAATTTTTGCTTACCACGATTGACCTCCAATTAGCCTCTTTTTCTATAACAAAAGGAGACAATCCTGAATCCTGACTTCCAACCATCCATTAGGCCCTTCCCCATATCAAAAGACATGCCTCTAACCTGCTCTTAACCTGAAGACTGGAATTCTACCAGTGGGCAAGATGACCCTGGGTAACAGCTATTCAAAAAGAACAATCCTGTGTACTTGAGAAATAATTCTAATGATATCTTGTCTATACAACTCTCCCAACTGCCCAAGTGACCAGACTTATGCAACCTCCTGTCTCCATTTAAACTGTTCAGAGTGAAAGCTGGGGCCAGGACCTGAAGGAAATTTAAGGCTAACAGTGTAAGTGAAATATATAAGCCTACAGCCTTATACAAGCTGCCAAAAAAAAAAAAAAAAACTATTAGAGGATGGTTCCCATTTGTGCATTTGCTGAAACCAGTCATGTGCTTTTCAAGAGCTTTTATTTTCTTTCTTAATTTCTACGTGTGCAGAGTGATTTCTCACAACAAAAATTATGTTAATTCTAAAACATGGATATAGATACTTAAATGTGTTCATTTAAAAGAACTACAAAGTCCACCTTTAAAAAAAGAAGAACTATGAGGTTTATCCTAGTCTTAAAACTGTGGTCTAGTATAGCAGCCAGAGTAGTCAAGGCAATATAGTATTGGTCTAACAGCTGACAAATGGAGTCAGTAAACAGAATCCAGAAATAGACACAATCGATTTTCTCCAAGTGTGCCAAGTCAGCTTAATGGGTAAAGAATACTCTTTTCATCCAGTGGCATAGAAAAAAAAATAGGTATCCATATGGAAAATATCTCCATGGTATTCAATTCTGTTTCTAAATCTGCACATCCTGCAACGCGCATGAGTGGCAGGGCAAGATGAGATGCCTAAAATGTGTATTTTCCCTAGTGATAGGGCTTTAATTTCAATCAGAAGATGCATAGATAATTCCTGCTGATTATCTAAATAAATCGATGATGTGTGGACTCATTTATCTACCAGAACCTCCTAACCCTGTAGCCAAAAGACGTGAATCAAAATGCTATTTAGAACCACAACCTTCCAGCTTATGTTACACCATCACCAGAACAGCCCACAGAACCATGCCACTGAGACAGTTGGAATTCAGTGCTATTTACAGACTGAGAAAATAATTGTCAAGGTAGTGAAACCTCAGAGCTGGGTCTCCAGGTTGCTGGAGAAGCCATGGAGCAGGCTCCTATGGAGCACTCTGGTCACCTTGTGTTAACTGAGGCAGATTTGGCCAGGGAACCTAGGGCTGGGAGTTTCTTCACCAGGGCGTGTCACACCAAAGTGCTATCCCAGGGTAACCAATGCATTTATTAGGCTTGTTTACAGAGCATGAATGAGGAGTTACAGGCAGGAGCTGGGTGACCCTAAAAAGCAGCTGCATGCACAACAGCTCTTCCATGGCCATGTAGAGCTCCCCTGGCCTCATCCTTTATATACTATTCACTAAGACTTCACGCTATTCGGGCAGAAATATATGCAAATGACTGGGGGAATGGCTGAATGTTCAGGCAAAGGCCCAGGGACCCTCCCTACCCTCTCCTTCCATGACATGTCAACAGTACACAGGCCAGATCTGATGAACACTTGAAGAAGGTACAGCTGATTTAATGAAAATGGAAACTGTTTCACTCAGAAGACTAAGTTCTACATCAGGAAGGTCTAGAATGAGTGGCTTTGCTCTCTGAGAACACTTTCTAAGAGGTACTAGCTCACATCTCTATGATACAAGCTCCAAGCACAGAAAAGAACACCGAGGAATGAGCGGCTATGGGAGGCAGCTTCGGAATAAGAAGATGGGGCGTATCAGTCTTTTATCTTGAAGCTAAAACAAATTTCCCTCTGACAATTTTAAACATTGTGAAATGTCTTGTTTGAACACCACTTGAAGATAGGATAATATCTTAGAGTAAGAACACTAATACCTAAACGCGTTATAATTCTAAAAGTAAGCTTTTGAAGGGGTCCCTTATAGGAAAGTGCCTATAAGCCCAATGCTCCAATGAGACCAGGGTCTCAGTGTCAATCTCACAGTGCCTGCACAACTGTCCAGGGACAGATGGAGCCAGGAGGAGAGCGGGTGACATAGACTCCCAGAGGCCCCAAGCACAGCCTGCCAGGGCAACACTCAGATAACGGCCCTCACAGCACTCAGGAGGTCCTGGATCTTCCATATCCACACCAAGCAAACTAAACTCAATCTCCAGGCCCCTCCTTCAAGGGTTAGTGCCCTATTTGAACATGGATCTCAATTACTACCCATATGTGTATAAAAAGAACCCTTTAAGAGACAACATTGTGAAAGAAGCCACTTTCTTCCTGCTGACCTCTTAGTTAATAATATTCAAGGTGGCTATTTTAATTTTTGTTACACTTATTTATTTGTTTGCATAATGGGGACAAACATGCATAATGTGGGGGGCAGAGAACAACATGATGGGGTTGGTCCTCTCCTTCCACCATGTGGGACCGAGACTGAGCTCAGCTCATCAGCCCTGGTGGCAAGAGCTTCATCCCTTGAGCCACTCACTGGTCCAAGGTGGCTACTTTTAAAAGCTGGAAAAAGGACAAAATCAAAAGCGATAAAAGGTGAACAATGATCTCAGTATCACTTTTGCGAAGAAAGTTCCAATCAGTGCCTATGTTGGCAGCTCCTTGCCTACTCCCTGAGTGGCTCAGGATGACACACTGATGCAACCCTTCCCACTCGTAATCCCAGAGCTTTTGTTGGATGTGGAAATGTGCCAAATTATTTATAGATATATGAATAGTGAGCAAAACATTGTCATCGGCTGATCCAGGATGAAGATTCTGTGCAAACGCTGTCATTGGAACACATACCTTGCCTTTGCTGGCGCCCACAGAGTTTGCCTATGTGGGGCAACTTCAAATCCTGCAGCCGTTTCTGGAATCAAGATGTGTTTAAGGATGGCTGGGTGTGTGGCACACATTTTTAATGCCAGAATTTGGATAGCTAAGGCAGGAAGAACAGAAGTTTGGGGTAAACTTGGGGCACATAGCGAGTGCCAAGCTAACCAGCCTACACTGGTGAGATTCTGCCCTCCCCCCAATCCCCCCAAAATGTATTTTATACCAGCTTAATTGTGCATATATAAATCATAGTCAACACAGAGGAGACAAGAAAGACATAGTTGAACACATACCCTGCATGTCTGAGTTGGTTTCTTCTTTGGAAGAACATGTGTGTCGTGGGGCTAGTCAATACAAGGGGCTCTAAGGGCTCACTGAGGCTGTATGAAGGGCTGCTAGGCAGGGATCAGGACTAACAGATATTGCAAACCATGGTTATTGTTGCAGGGGTGTCCAGGTGGATGGTTTCCCTATATAAAAGCCATGGGGCCTGGCTTTGGGGACACATAGCCAACATCTAGACATGTCTGGGCTATGGTTCTGCTGAGCTAGTTGGTGCAGGGGGACAAATTAGACCATGACAAGAGTTTGGTTTGGGTGGTGCCTCCTGGACTTTAAGCTAGCAGGATAGGGAGAAAGGAAAGTGTTGGTGTCAAGAAAATGGAGCCTTAAGGGCTCTGCACATTTGGAACTTGAAGGACAGGTGTGGTGATGGGCATAGAATGAGAGAGAGGACACAGGAGCAAGGTAAGGGATGCAGAGGATGCAGGAATCAGAGATCTTGGAAGCCAGCAGCTCCAGAGCTGGCTCTGCCCAGGACATCATCAGGGACAAGGCCCAGATGGAACAAGAAGGAAGTCTGCACAGCTCAGGAGGTGGAGCTACGATGGGTTTGAGGGCTGAGTTATATGGGTGTTTTTAAAAGCATGCTGCATCGAAGTCAGTCTAATGACTAAGACTCAGCAGATCTGAAGGAACCTAATGGAATATAGGATATAATGGGGTGGAATCCCACCAGAAATAAAGCTTTCAAATGGTGGATAATTTGGCACTCAGATGTTGAAGGACAGTATTTTCAAGCTATACTGTGAATTGAGGAAGCTCCCCCACCCCCCACCCCCACAACTCCTGCACACCCATATGTGGCAATACATTGTATATTTAATAAAAACCAGTCTGAAACATCAGAGAAGAGATCTACCCACAGTCAATCCAGGAGGATCAGAGATTTACACCTTTAATCCAGGGTGGGGGAGACTGGGAGTGATGACCTGCGCCTTTAATCCCAGAAGACCTGAGTTTGAGGCAGCTTGGTTTACAAAGGGAGTTCCAGGCTCCCAGGCAGGCAGTAGTGGTGCCAGCCCTTTAATCCCATAACTCCTGAGACAGAGGAGATCTCTCTGTGTTTCTGTGAGTTCAAGGCTAACTATCAAATAATAGTAGCCCACGCCTTTAATCTTAACCTGGATGTGAAACAAATGGGTGAAGAAGGTATTTAAGGCACGTGTAGGAAGACAGATGAGGCAGTAGAAGCCACAAGGAGCTGAGGAAGCTGGAAGACAGCTGGGTGAGATTTGACTGTGGTGTTTCCTCTCTTTGATATTTCAATCTGGTTTTTATTTAGAAAGAAACATATCACCACACCAATATGTCTGTAAGAACATTACAAATTAATAACTGGCCCAGACCTATGATCCCAAGGAACTTCTGAAACAGAAAGCCCCGCTATACAGAGATGTGGGGAACTATGCTGCCAGTCTCCTGACCCATCTCCAAGATAACAACCATGTATTGTATCGGGGAAAATGAAACAGACAAATGCATACAACACATACATCCCTCTAGAAGACAAAACAGTATCAAAAAGAAAAAATATTCTCCTGAGACATTTAAATGTTTCCTTTCAAAAATGGGAAGTGATCTAAAGAGAGTAGGTTGGTCACCTTTTGCTTCTCAGCACCCTCTGCTGGAATATTGATTTTTATGGCACATCCACTTCAAATCAAACCAATAAACTCTGGGGGGCTGGGGAACCCATGCTGGCAGGGATGCAACATCAGCATATGAAGATGGAGTAAGAAAAGGTCTTCCAAAACTAGAAAGGAACATGTCTGTGCAAGAAGCCACACACACACACACACACACACACACACACACACACACACACACAAGCCAAGAAATCATTGCAAAAGCACATTTACATGTTTCTTTATTTCTGTGTTATATGGAATTTACTATAGTTCACTAAAATTCTATCCGTTATACTAAAAAGTCTCCTCTAAGTGAATTTTCCTACCAGCAAGAATGATGTTTGCTCCAAAGACAAAGGCACCCAAGACATCTTGCTGTAGCTATTAGAGAAATTGCTAACATATTCTTAAATTTGAGGTTTGTGGCTGGAGATATCATTTGGGAGATTTGTTTGGGAAAACCTGGAATATTTTTTGACATAGAATCTCATGTAGCCCCAGGTGGTCTTGAATTCACTATGTAGCTAGGGCTAATCTGGAATTCCTAATTCCATCTCCAGGCCCCAAGTGCTAAAATTACAGGCAGATGCCACTCAGTTTAAATTTTGTTTTTCTCAATCCCAAAACTAATTTGGATTTTTAACTCAGAAACAGTTTCGTCCAGTTCTCCATCAATGAGAAAGCCACTTTGATAGTAGTCACGGCTTTTTTCAAAGCACACCACCGCTCCACAGAGGCAGACATCCACTAAAATACAAAGAGAAATCCAGATGAATGGGTTGAGATCCTATTGAGCATGATGGTTTGACATGATTAGTAACTTCAAAAAACACAACACAATACAGACTTGCAGAAAACCACACCTAGCTAAGTCCTAGCTGCCCTGTTCCTTTGAATCAGAGAAGATAGTGTTTAGAAAGGGTCTCTGTAGTGTGTAGAACTTAAAATTAGCACACAGGAGGCAGAAGAGACAGATATAACTCAGTCAGTAAAGTTCTTGGCCAAACATGAGGACCTGAGGTGGATCCCTAACATCCATATTAAAAACCACACACATCACCATCCCAGAACTTGTCCCAAAACGCAGTAACTCATCAATTGCTTAACTTACCCATACAATTAGAGCACACACACACACACACACACACACACACACACACACACACACACACACACACACACACACACACACACACACTATGCTATTCACACAGATTATTGACTACTTAGAATCAATCTGCTAAAACACTTTACATACACGATGTAAGAGGGATGTCTTTATTTCTGGGAAGAGAGCTTAATTTTCAGTCATAGGCAATGTGAAAAGGTTCTCAAACTCAATCATCACCATGGTGACATCTTGGCCCTATCTACCTTGGTAGTTCAGAGATGAATAGATGCTAAGGAAACACATGTGCTAACTTTATGGCTCTAGTTCTTCTGTATAATGAATTTCTAATCTGTTCAAATGGTCCCCTACAGCTATAAACACTGCTCAGTGAAATGAAGATGAGTGTCAATGACCATAACGGTCTGAAGAATGTGTTTGTGTCATTCGAGACTCTGGGTGTAATGTGAACTTGCTGAATCAGAGTTGAGGGCCCTTTGTTGGGAAGGGAGGATATGAAACCATGTGCTATCACAGTGTATAATAAATAAGCAAAAAGCCCTAGGTGCCTGCTACCATAGTAATAGGGTTCCTACAGGTCCCCTATAGTAAATAGGGGGCCAGAATTGAAGTTGCTCCAAATACCATTGTAGTCCCACTCAATCTGTCCTTCTGGGAAATTCAGGCTCTCATAGGCTCTCGAAATAGCCCACACATCTTGCACAAATTGGACTGTGCTTTCTTATAGCTACTCAAGACCTCTTTACCAATCTATCTACAGGGCCTGTGATGAGGGTTGAGAATATAATTTATTACTCGAGACAGATTGTTTTAGGGTAAAAGAGGGTACTACCAGTAATTACCAGGATGCAAGTCTGGGGTCCTGATCCTCCTGTGTGAACACAGGAGAATTAACATCACCTAGCCCAGTGGAACATCCTACTGTAGTTTCTTTGATGTGCTAGGCAAAGTGTTTCCTATTTGTGGGTCAAGGGACTGACAACAATAGAGATGGATGAGCTGTTCAGTGAACTCCACAGTCTCATCTTAGGATGTAGAGGGAGCTACCAGGGCATTTGCAAGCTGATGTGATGAGTGCACAGAGAGGTGGGACAGTTAAACTACACTGACACAGTCCTGAGAAACAGGAAAAGAGGGGGTGGACATCCTGCCAGGAAACCAGCCTGGATCAGGTAATCTGGGGTGAGGGAGGGTCTGGTATAAATTGTTGTCCAGAGAGACCAAAATATGGGACAACATTTGGCACTGTGAAATTTAATCCTCTGCTGCTGTCTGGATATATATAACTTCAGATAGCGCTCCCTTCCCACCCTCTCCTCCTAGGAAAACAACATTGGTAAACATGACAGAAGCTATTCAGTTCACCCATGTGTGGATTCCTCCATGTTCTAACACAAGACATTACAAGACGTCCCAACAAGCAAAGACTAGAACTAGATGTTCTGTAGTGGCCCTTCTTGGCTGTCAACTACATCTGGAATTGACTAAAACACTAACGGCTGGGTACACCTGTGAGAAATTTTTCTTAATTTAATCCTTTGAAGTGAGAAGACCCATCCTAAATCCAGATCTTTTGAGGTGGGAAGTCTCACCTGTAATCTGGACCACACCTTCTGCTGGCAGCCTAGATACTGGACATGAAAGAAGGAAGCTCTTATTCTTTGCCTGCTTGCTTTTGCTCTCAAGGCATTGTTCTTTGGGATTTCAGTGTATACTGAAGACCAGCTGGTCTCATGGACTGAACAATTACTGGATTCTTGGGCCTTCCATTGATAGATAGCCATTGTTCGGTTAGCTGGACCACAGCCTGTCAGCTACTCTAATAATTTATGTCTCTGTGTCTCTCTATCTCTATCTGTCTCTCTCTCTCTCTCTTTCTCCTTTCCTTCCTCCCTTCCTCCTTCCTTCCCTCTGGGTGTGTTCTATAAATTTTATTCCTCTAGAGAATCCTGACTCATGCAGGTCTCAAGAATATGATCTAGAAAAGCATTGCAAGCATAGGTTGCTCACAACACAGAATAAATAATGCTACATCTGTTTAATTCAGACTCCCAAGCACTGAAACTGGCACATCAAGTAGCCATAATCTTTTATTTGCATCTTGCTGATGCTGGCTGTGTAGATTATGCTTATCGAGGCCATTGTGCAGGTGAATTGATTTAGAAAGGAAGGCTGGGGCCAGCCCTCTCAGAGCTCCTAACAGGATAGATGGAACCACATCTGACAGATGCTTGTTACACAACATTACACTCAGGGTTCTTGAAGGAATGAAAATAAAGATGAAAGCAAGCAAATTCCACAGGAATCGTGGCCATACTTTACTGGCATCTCCACCCAACATCTGTTTGCTCCAGGCTGCTCTGTGCCAGGAACATACTGGGTACTCAGGGGTCACTGCTACCCAGACAAGCTTCCTGCCCCCAGCCTCATAAGCAGTAGCCAGAGACAGGAGAAAGGGTTTGAAGTCCATACTAAATCATTATTAAAAGATAGTAACCAAGCAAATAATAAGCTTTTAATATCAAATGATGGTAGAAAAAAGAAAGCAGAATAAGTGGCCAGAGCAGGTGTGGTGAATATCTGTCATCCTAGCACAGAAGGTGTGTAGTCTGGAGACCTCAAAGTAAGGCCAGCCTGAGGTGTACAGTCAATTTCAGATCATTCTATAATACTGTGAGAGATCCGAAAAGGGAGGAAGAGGAAGGAAAGGAAGAAGAAGAGGGGGAAGAGGCAGCTGGAGAATAACCCAGTGACAGAAAGTTGTATATCATTCACAAGGCCCTTGTTTCCATTCCAACCTACCTCTGTCCCTACTCACAGAGACACTCATGCAAGTGTGAGTGCATTCATCCATACACACACACATATACACATGCACAAACGTGTGCACACACACATACATACACATGCACACACACATGCACACGCATGCATGCAAACATACACATGTGCACACAAATGCACATGCACACACACGCACACATGTGTACACACACACGCACATGCACACACACTCACGCACATGCCCACACATGAACACAATGATATTCTAGTTGCTGTGAAACACCAGAGCCAAAAGCAATTTAGGGAAGAAAGGGGCTTGTTTAAGCTTACAGATTAAGCTCCATAATCAAGAATGTTCACAATAAGAGCTTGAAACAGAAACCATGGAGGAATGCTGCTTCCTGGCTTGCTCTCCACAGCTTGCTTGGGTACCTTTATTGTAAAGGCCAGGTGCTGAGCTAGAAAGATAGTTCAGTGGTTAAGAGCACTAGATAATCTTCTAGAGGACCTGTGTTTGATTACCAGAAACCCTGTTGTAATTCACAACTCTGAAACTCCAGGTCCAGGGAATCTGACATCTTCTTCATGGCCACCAAGCACAAACATGGTGCCACGAATATACACAGTCAAAACACTCATGCACATTAAATTAAATTGATTTTTTAAAAAGCCAAGGCCTGCTTCCCAGGCATGACATCACTCACACTAAGCAGGGCCCTCTTATTCAATTAGCAGTCAAGAAAATGCCCCATAGACATACTCAAGCCAATCTGATGGAGGCAATTCTGAGACTCTCTCTTCAGCAAAAAAAGGAAAAGAAGAAGTGAGAGGGGAGAAGATGGGAAGTGGAGGAGATGGAAAATAGAGAAGAAGAGGAAGACAGAAGTCTCACTTCTCAGGGGGACAAGACAGGAAGGTCACTTATGCCCAGGGGTCCAAGATCAATTAGCTTGAAGAACAGAGCAAAACCAGAGAGAGAGTTCTAGGACAGATGGAGGGGAGAGCCAAGTTTAACGAGGTAGAATGTTCTGGAAGAAGCAATTAAATCATAAAAACAGCAAGAACAAGCTCTAGGGAGGCTAATACAGGAGAATTGCTGCACATATAAGGTCATCCTGGCCTATATATCAATACCCTCTCAAAAGGAAGGGGGGAGAGCAGGGAAAAGCAAGAATAAAATTGATTTCACCTATGCAAAAATATTTTAATTAGAATTCCATTCCCACATTTATATCTCTTGTACTACATTAAAAGATGCATTGTGAAAATATTTATGTCATTTATATCATGGCTCAGCAGTTAAAAGTACTGGTTATTCTTCCAGAGGACTAGGGTTCAGCTCCCAGCTTGCACATAGAACTCACAACTAACTGTAACTCCAGTTCCAGGGCCTCCAGTGACCTCTTCTAGACTCTGCAGACAAAACATTGGGTATACATATAATAATAGTAATAAAGTGTATTTTTTAAAGACTATAAACTGGAAACTACTGCTAGAATGCAAACATATGTGAAAAGCCATAATCATCATAATCATCCAGTTCAGTAACTTTGCTCTTTAAAATAGTCAATAAGGATATAGAGACTTTTATACATAGATATCTATAGCTAGCCACAGAAAATGTGTCTACAATTAATAATAAAAACAGAAAACGGACAGAACTTTCTCACCTACTATGTCTGTATGAGTAAAAAGCACTTTTTAAATAATATTTAATAATATGCATTTATTATCATGAGAATTTTAAAGAAAGCGGGTTATATATTTGTATATAGGATAACAGGTGACAGTTTGAAATTTATATTATGTTTGCATTAATATAAACAGTATTCCCATGTTTGTATATACATACAAACCACAATCATGTGTCAGCATGTGTATATAAACCACATTCCTACGCTTGCAGACCCAGTAAAAGAACAGGGTATCATTTCAGGGTACCGGAGAGGCACTGAATTCTTCTCCTTCACTCTTGTGTTTGTACTGTTCCCCTTATATCTGTTGAAGCTGCCTTCCCATGAACCCACATGAAAAACTGGACCAGGATGACCTCCTCCACATCCCAGGGTCTAACACTGTATGTGCTACACAGCAGATGCTTAGGAAAAGTCAGGTGACTTGTGTAAGTCACAAGTTCAAAGCACTTAGCTCCACTGCTTAGAACATCTACACACTGAGTCAGGTCTATGACCGGCTTTTGTGGCAGTCAAAGTGCCCTCTCCTCCTGGAGTGACACCTGGCTGATGGAGTATTTAGCATTTTTCTTTGTACAGAGCTTTTGTGTGCTGCTTGTGAGCACAAAGCTAAGCAAAGTCACTGTAGTCCATTTCCCCCTCAGAAATGTCAGATGTGATGGGTGAAAATGCCTACTTTTCTAGGGCACTCTTTTTAAAATACTTAATCCTGGGCTTTGGAGTCTAATCATATGCTATGGCATCACAATAAAAGAACCTTAGAACTGACATTAAATGGTAGACACTCAACACAGGGTTCTGGGACCTCGAACCTGGCACAGTCCTCTCCCCGACAAGCATAAAAGCCAACAGACTTGTCTAACTTTTCTGAACTAGACACCTTGCCCCAGACTAACTATATTCTCTTGAAAATATACATATTTTTTAATTTCCAAGATCTTCTATTGGACAGGTGTTTACAACCACAGTAGGCTTCCTCACACCCAGTGACAAGGCCTCTGCCGATCCGAGAGGCCAAAACTCACTGAATTCACTGGACATGTTACTAGTGGCTGTGATCTGTCAGTAACCGCATCCAGAAGAGGGGGGAGGAGATGAGTAAGAGCTAGACAGTTGCATCAGGTTAGCAGGGCCTCAGAACTATCCCTACCCATCCACCCTTATCCCAGCATGTTTCCCACTACATCCAACTAACAGTATGTTGGGTCAGGGCAGCACATGCCTGTAATACCAGTACTCAGGAGGCAGGAGTGAAACACAATGTGAGGCACATAGAAAGCCTCTACTCAAAGAAGAAAAGAAAAGCAGGCATACAACTTTAATTCCATCACTTGAAGGCAGAGGCAGGCAGATCTCTGTGAGTTCAAGGCCACCCGAGTGAGTTTCAGAACAGCCAGGGCTACACTGAGAAGCCCTATCTCAAAAAAAAGAAACAATGGAAGGAGGGAAGGTGGGAGGGGAGGGGAGGGAAGGGGAAGGGAGGGGAGGGGAGAGGAGGGGAGGAAGAAGAAAACAGGCAACTGTTAAAGGCTGATCACAAAGGTGCCTTGAGAAGCTTGACTATACACTTTGTTTTTTGAGACAGACTCTCAGAGTTATATAGCCCCTGCTGCCCTAGAACTTGCTACATAAACCAGGCTTGGCCAGAATTCAGAGATCTGCTTGTCTCTGCCTCCTTGACAGAATTAAAGGTGTGTATCACCACACCTGGTTTTAACCTTACATTTATATGCCTGTCCCTGCTTCCTTAAAATAGTACATCATTACTGCATTAAATATGATACTTTATGTCAAAGGGAAGAAATTAGACACACACAATCAGGCTCCTTTGGAATGGCTAATGTACTATGATATGCAGACAGCCAACTCTCTAGAAAATATTCTGTATTTGAAGAATTTCCTATTTCCCCATCATATCCAGTACTTAGCTACCAGCATGATGTCACTATCTTCCAGAGGAATTGGTGGATATATCACACCACTGACTATATATAGCTAAAGACATCATGGAGCTAGACCAGAACTAAAGCAGCTGAGATCATGTCAAGAGTTATGATTATGACCTACAACACGCTTTCAGAAGTTTCTTCTCACAGCTGAGTTTTTACATATTATAGGCTGGATGAGAAATACCCTTTAAAAAAAAAAACAAAAAAAAAACCAAGGTTTATTTCTATGTGTATGTGTCTATTTATATATCTGTGTGTGCATGTGTCTGTTTCTGTGTCTGTGTGTTTGTTGTGTGTGTCTATGTGTTTGTTTCTGTGTCTGTGTATATATGTGCATGTGTGTGTGTCTGTTTCTGTTTGTATCTGTGTTTTTGTTTATATGCATCTGTTTCCGTGTCTGTATGTGTGTTTGCGAGTGGGTTTGTGTCTCTGTCTGCTTGCCTCCCTCCCGCCCCCTCAGTGTGTGTGTGTGTGTGTGTGTGTGTGTGTGTGTGCAGGCCAGAAAAGGAAATTAGTGGCCTCCTATACCACTTTCTGTCTTTTCCTTTAAGTCAGGGTCTCTCCCAGAACCTGAATCTTTCATCTCCCCTGCTAGGCCAGAAGCCAGCAATCCCCACTCAGAGCCGGGATTACATATTACAACACACAGCTTGTTATGATGGTTCTGGGATCCTCATGATTGCAAAGAAAACCCTTTCATCTACTGAGCCACCCCTCCAGCCTTCTTCTCTTCTCACATCTTAAAGAATGGCATCAAGACCACTGTTCAATTCCCATGTAAACTGTATATCCCACAAGACACAGTCAGCTGTTACCTGCTATTACACATTCTCACCAAAGAGATTCCATGAGCTAGAGAGGCATCATCTTGCTCAGACTTCTGTGCCCAGTGAACATCACAAACACTGCTGGTCTCTCACACACCAGGGAAAGCACATTCCTCTCCATCAGCATTTGCCCAGGGCTCATCCTCAAAGGCAGCCTTCACCCCACATACTCTCTCCAGACACTCCTTCCCAGGGGAAAAGCAGAATCTCATCTCATGGTAATCTAGCATCAAACCTGCTACCTCCCCAGAGAGAACCCCCCCCCAGCTGTCCGCAGGCTCCCTGCCTGTGGTTTCCTTCCCTAGTTCCCCTCAGTTGCCTGCCCAAAATTATCACATCACTGCCCATCATCTTGTCCATACAGCACTTGTCTCCCAGCAGTGTCTCTAAACCCCTTCCATTCCCAGGGCCACACCATGATTTGTTCTGAAGGGACTGGGACCCACTGATGTAAAAAGGTAACCAGCACATAGTGTAGGAGACAGACATTGGTCTTACTGGCCTCCCCTCCAATTATCTTTCATCTAGAAAAGGCCCCAAGATTTCCCTTAGGGAAGCTTAGTGGAACTGTCATAAAGGCAAGCTCCAGTGTGGTGCATGACACTGTCCAGCCATTCAGCTTTCCCTAATACAAGTCATGAGTCAAGTGGTGAAGGACAAAGTCTGTTTGATCCAAGGGTGGCCCAGAAGAGAGAGGGCCACTGAGTCTGGCCATCCAAGCTACCTCCCACAGAGTGATGACATGAGGTTGACAATTACTGAGTCCATTTCTGCTGCTTACAGCTCTAACCAGCTTAAACACATCCATAGCTATTCAGCTGACAGATCAGGGAGAGGGGTAAAGCCCGCTCTTTCCTTAATATTTTCCTTCTGCTCTCATAGAGGGTGTCAACACAGGGTCTCCCTAAACTCTGGACTTGGCAAGCTGTACAAGCATTCTCTTCCTATTCCTTGTGGTCTAAGACATTATCTGAGGGCTTCAGAAAAAGCAGAATTCTCAAAAAAAAAAAAAAAAAAAAAAAAAAAAAAAAAGCTCTGGAAGCTGAGGACAGAGACAGCCTGTTCTAAACTGAGTCTGTCAGCTGCTCACAGTTCACCTCATGGACTCTGCATGGGGCAGATGAGGCCAAGTGCATGGGGATGAGACCCTTGCTGAAGAGTCTGTTCTCAAACAATGAATTAGCTCAATATTAACCAAGGAGACCTCAAGGACTTCTAGAGGTGACATCTCTAGTCTCCCAGTTTCAAGAGGGATCATGAGAAAGTAATGAGAAAAGGGTAGAGAACAGATGTTAAGCCAGTCAGCCCGTGCCACTGACCAACCCCAGCCTCTTACGAGTCAGCATTACACCGTGCAGTGAGGAGGGAGGCGATTAAATCAGAAGCTCTGGTGGGAAAGAAAAGGCTGGTTCGGAGCACAGTGCATTTGTCTCAATTAGAAAGGAGAAATGACAGGCATCTGATGCCCTGTCCTATTACTGGTCATTCCTGTGATGTTTCTAAAAAGGAAAACTGGGCTCCAAGGAGATTTGCTTAATGAAAGCCTCAAAGAGCTACAAGACACACAAGGAGAACCAAGTCCCACCCTGACAGTGAAGAGCAGTTTGAGGTGAAGTCAGTGGAGGGAACCCAGCCTGAGGTCTGGAATCAGAATCAAAGTTCACAAAGGTCTGCCTTCACTTCCCCAAGCACTCACTCTCACTTTCTCGTCACCAGGAAAATAAATAAGGCCGCCATGTAGCAGGTTCATTCCACAGAGTAAATGAGCAAATGAAACTAGACCTTTATTAAGCTCCTGTCTGATCTTGTGAGTACACTAGCCTAGCCGGAGAGCTCAGAGGATCTCAGGAAAAGCCCACTGCATAGCTAGATGCGAAAAAACCCTGTTTTTAAAAAGATATGGAGAAAGTTGGGGAAATGGCTTAATGGGTAAAGTGTTCTCCACACAAGCATGAGGGCCTGAGCTCAGGTCTATAGCACACCTCCCACCCCCATAAAAGCTAAGTGTGACTGCATGCATTCTCTCTCTGCTTAGGAGAGGCACAGAGGAGTCCTGAGACTCGCAGGCCACATCTTAGGAATCCACGGTGGGAAAGACAGTCCGTCTTCATAAGCTCACGAGTGGGGAAGGGGTCAATTCTTCTTCAGCCCGGTGTCTTTGGGTGTTCAAGGAGTGGAGGGAGAATAATCAGAGCTGAGCTTTAAGAGGCTGCCAAAATAGCACCTCACCTGCCGCCACTTTTTCTATTGACCACAAAGGCTATTATCTATTTCAGTCATTGGTGATAAGCTGGGAGAAGCAACTGAGGAGGAGGAGAATGCAGGCACAGGCAGTATGTAGATGACCAAGGCTCAGGCAATTAGCTCACAGTGATTGTAAGAGCTTGTGGGGACTCTGACCTGCAGCCTCTGGCATCAGTGTGCTAATTTGGACCCCAGTGTCAGTGGGCAGGCACAGCGTGTGAACAGACTTCTAGCAGCTGAGTTCCTGTCTGAGGCAGTGGTTTTTCCTGACTCACACTGAGAATTCAAACCTTTTCTGCATGGGTAGCTCAGCCTTTAGCTCCCGGGTTAGTGGGGGGGGGGGGGGGGGGAATCAGATGCTTTGGGAGACAGTTCTCCTTTCTCCCAACAGCTGCTGCCCAGTCTTGTAGGCTAGTGGAGCAAGGGGCATCTTCCAGGAGGCTCCATGGGAAAGACTCATTCTCTGGACTCCTGGGGTCAGCAGGGAAATGACACTCACCTAAGAGCCATCAGTCCTGAGCCAGCCAGGCTGTTTGCTTATCCTGCTGAGCCCTATGCCACACGAATAGCAGCAGGCATATAAATTCTCCACTCTGTAGTTATTTCTCCATATATGGGCCACTATCTTGGGATCTGCATTCCAAAGGCAGGACTTGGTGCACAGTTGGGACTACAGAACCTCCTTCCCCAGCTACTGTCTGGCATCAATCCTTTCCTATTGCACCTGGGGATTTCAAACTGACAGATAGCACTGAGGTCAGCAGTAGGAGTGGGGGGCGGGGTATGGAATCTCACCTAAGCCTAAGACACAAGAGAGACAAGGCAGTCCAGAGAGACTCCATAAGTAAAACAAGTAACAGTGTTTGCAGAAGCAGGTCGTTTGGTTGGTTGATAGTTTTGATTCTTGATTTCAAAAGCACTTGGTCTATTAGGAAGTATAGAAAAGGAACTACAGTGAGTGAAACTGACCTGAGTACCAGCATGCATTGTTCTCTGCTTCCTGTCTGTGGATGCTATGCCATCATCCCATGCTCCTGATGCCGTGACTTACCCACCATGATGGACTATGCCTTCAACCCAGGAGCCAAAGCCAACCCTTCCTTCCTTAGACTGCTTGTGTTCAATGTCTCTCACAGCCATATTCAGGGTGGTCTTCTCTTCTCAGTTAACCCAACCTAGCGCTCCCTCACAGACATCCCAGAGGCTTGTCTCCTAGGTGACTGACTCTAGCATCTGTAATTTAAAGTAACTGAAGAGGCATCCTATAGCTGTTATCTACGGGATGAGTGTTTACACAACAGAAGGAGGAAAAGGGCCCAGGCTGAATCCAGATTTTGACAATCACGCACTATGTGAACCTCAGGCGTGTTTCTCAACTTCAGTGTCATCTCTTAAAAGTGTCATCTCACCTGATAGTATTTCTGTGAATTAAGTCCAACCATCCCTACATAAGAGCATGGCCCAGGACAGACACATTCCCAGTACCATGCATGGCTGAGCTTTGGTTCAGAGCCAGCCGTGGTGTGCGTTCAGGAGTCAATAAAGAATTAAGAATGGCCAGAGGGATGACCCCGTGAATCAGCTGCCTGCTTAGTTAAGCACACATCAAGACTTGGGTTCAATATCCAGCCCTTCAAATTTGGGATGGTAGATCACACCTGTAACCACAGCACTCAAGAGGTGGAGGCAGGAGACTTAAAGTCAGTTGCAGTTACATAGTAACTTTGAGGCCAGTCTGGGATCATTAGACCCTGGAGGGAGACAGGGGAAGGGGAAGGAGGAAGAAGGGGAATGGAGAATGGCTTATTGTGAGAAATCAAAAGAAGCAACTTCTAGCCTTCCAGTTCTTTGGACCTGCTTTCTCAGTACACTTCTTGTCAATAATTAAAATAGCTGCCGTGCCTTGATACCCACAATTCTATTTATAATGCTTATTATCTGCTCCGTTCTGACTCTCATCACTTAAGGACTTACTCATCAATTCTTGCAGAAGGAGTTTAATTTCAGCAAATGTGTCTTTTGAGATATTTTGACGTCCTGGAGCTATAAAACTGTAACGCGATTCATTTACTTTCTAAAAGACACACAGGCTATTACTTTTTTTTCTTTTTTTCCCCAGGTTTAGTGACTCATACTTGAGAAATAAAAGCTGTAAATATTCAAGACACATAGCAGAATAGCTTTACGTATACACTGTGAAAGTGACGGCCAAGTCAAACCACTTCCCACACCTTTACTTACCATCCCATTGTGTGTAAGTGCATCTGCAGAAATTTCCAGTGAATCAGACAGTAGTACTAGCCAGTGGCTCCATGCTAGACCTTACATCCCCAAATTCTTTAACCTTATTATTTTTTCTTTCATCTCATTATTTCCTAAACCGCAGGACTCTCTGAGCACTGCTCCAGTCTCTGCCTGTGGATTTGATGATTTCTCTGTTCCACTCATCTGCGAGAAGCCTACACTGTCTTTCTGTACCACACTGATTTCATCCAGAATTGTGTCCTCCGGGCTCCTTCTGTTGTCTCACATGGCTGAATTCCCCTTCCTGGCTCAATAATAGTCTGTTGTAAATAGACACCATGCCTTCTTTTAGCATCCATCCATGAATGGGAATTTAGATTGATTCTTTATCTTGAAGGTTGTGAAAAACACTCTGCAGACAGTGTGATGAACCTCAACAAAATGTAGGTAATGATATTTCAAATTTTTCAGTTTTATTTAGTATGTGAGGGGTAAGTGGTTAGAGTATATACACACTCTCTCAGTGGCCAGAGGCTCTATTATTCTTCATCTTTGAGAGAAGGTCTTTTACCTAATTTGTAGTAGCTTTAGAAATACTTCTATCTATGCCACACATAGCTCTGCGGTTACAGGTGTGTGCACTTGTGTGTATGTGTATGAGATAGAGAGAAAGAAAGAGAGAGAGATGCACCCATACCAGCTTTTTGTGTGAGTGCTAGGGATCTAAGCTCGGGTCCTTATGCTCATACACCCTGAGCCATCCTCCCAACCCCACTTCTAACATCAACATTACAACAAATGGGCAGCAGAGTCATGATGACCCTGAGGTGTTTACTTCTAAGAGAACTCCTCATCAGGTAGCAACAGACCTCATTCATCCTGTGCTTGCTCTGTGCCTACTATGAGTCAAGAAGATGCTGTGTAAGCCCTGGCTTCTCACTCTCTACCTCTGGCCTCTCTCTACATGGTTCAAGCGTATCAGAGTAGCTTTTCCTTGAGAACCACAACCCCAGCCGGAAGCAGGAAAGTTGTCAGCAGCCTTCCTTCCTGGATTGTGATCAGAATTACCAGCACCATGGTGACCCAGAAACACCCTGATCTGGGCTTGACTGTATTTCAAAAGAATTTCACAGAAATTGTTAAAAACTTGTTCCTCTTCACAGGCTTGGAAATACAGTTTCCCTAGGTCAGTGATTTGAAGACAAGAAGGAAAGGCAAAAACAAAACAAAGAAAAGAAAAGAAAGAAAGAAAGAAAGGTGCTTTAAACTAGAATTAGCACAGATGTGGTGACTCACACCTGGAATCCCAGCACTCTGGATGCTGACGCAGGGGCATCACAATGAGTTAGAGGCAATGTAGGCAGCAAAGTGAACTCCAGGTCAATGTGGGCTACAGAGTGAGATGGCATCTCAGATAAGAGAGAGATGATGATAGATAGATGGATGGATGGATGAATGGGTGGGTGGGTGGATGGATGGATAATTTGGTTTAAGCAGACTGAAGTAAAATACAAGCACCTAATTAGACTGAATATTCTAGAAAGATCACTAAAGTTGAGAGAAAGTGTCAGATTGCTTTCATTATTTGGTAAATTTAGTCCACAGAAGCATGCAGTAGCCTGGCAGTATCCTCCTTCCCTGCTCTCTTACCCACCTGTGAAACCTTAACATCCACAAATGCTCCTCTGGTGTCCCCCCAAAGCCAGGACTCTGAGCTGAACTGAATGGGCCTATTTATCCTGTCACAAGTTATCCAGATATCAATAAACTGTCCTCTCTTCAGAAGGGACCTCAGGAACCCTGGAATATCACAGCATCCTTATGCTACTGTGCGGTACCCAAGCAGGGCCAATCCATGGAACTATAAAGCCACCAGGCTGGACCTGTATTTCATAGTAGAGAACTTGCTAGAATGCATGAGGCTCAATCCCTGGTACTACCAAGGAAGAGGGAGGACACATTATAAAACAAAAACGCTGTCTACTCAGAGTGAATCAATGCGTGCAGTAAGCCTTTACTAAACTACAGCAATGTCTGTAGTAATTAGGGATGCTTGGGAAGAAATTTGGTTTTGTTTTCCAATTGACCATCAGCAAGGCCTTGGATAAATAGGTGCATCTTACTCCTTTATCTAATTAACAAGCAAGCAACAAATCCGAGACTACCTTGATCCCTTATTCTCCTAGAGTTAGGGTCAAATAAAACTAATCTAGTCCTTTCCTAAGGCTGTCAAATCCAACAGTTCCCCATTTGAAAGGACAACATACCAAGAGGATAATAAACTGAGGGCATGATCCAACTGTAAGAGGATCATAAACCGAGGACATGATCCATTCCTGTGACGGCTCTTGAGTGCTGAGGCTGGAGAATCAGTTTGAAGCAAGCCAAGATTACATAGTGAGACTCTAAAACATATGTCACAAACTAGCTTTCTATTGAAGATACTCTTGAATAATCAATACTCTACATCTGAACTTTAGCCTGAAGTATGTAGTGACCTAGATGCCATTGACATTGGTGGCCACCAAGAAGAGGCCCTCCACTCAGTGCAGAATGAGGTAGCTGCTGGAAAGGTCAACAGATTCACACTCCAATCCTGATTAATTAAAGGCTTTGTGTTTTCCATCCTGTGCTAACAATCCCACAACATCCTGTCAGGCCTGGTGCATATACTTCAGCATCCCTGGTAAGAGGTATCACACCTTCCTTTAGGGAAAGTGGTTCTCAACCTTCCTAATTCTGTGACTTTTTAATATAGTTCTTTATGTTGTGGTGACACCCCAATCATACAATTATTCCATTGTTACTTCATAACTGCAACTTTGCTACTGTTATGAATTATAATGTAAATATCTGATATGCAGAATATCTGATAAAAACCCACAGGTTAAGAACCACTGCATTAGGGTGACTTGATGATATTGATTTCACTAGCTTCCCATCTGCACACAGGCTTCAGTGTGGTACCTCCTCTACACCAGGCTAAAGAAGAGACACGGTTAATACAATAAGTAGGAGAGATCAAGTGCTCAGTCACTGAAGGGTACTTTTATAATCACTTAAAATAAGTGTGTAAAAATCGTCAGGCACTCTAATCTAGGTCAGAACCTAGCCTCAGGTATGATAGGAGTAAGATGCGGACATAAATAAGCACTTAGAGTCTGGTAATGATATAAAATAACAGTGCACAGCATATAGCATAATGGAATACAGTGACCTATATTATGTGTATGTGTATCTACTGTATCACAGCCTGGCAATGTCACAGGCTGTAAAACTTCAGCTCTGGTGGGGGCACAAGGAGATCATTTAGGTTATTGTCTTTTCTGGGAGGTAGGGCTGCTTTCACACATCATCAGATCTGTCATAAATACCAGTGTTCCTGAGGAGCCCCATATAACTTTGCCTTGAAGAGAGGTTCAGGGAGACTAGCTCTCAGTTGTCTCTTACAGACAGTCTCTCAGGGAAGCAATGGCTTACTCAAGGTCATGCCTGATTGTCGGCCTGGATCCAGTTCTCCAGTTCACATCTTGTGACCAGACTGCAAATTAGAAATATTTAGATCACAGTGGGGTTCAACTAGGTCACGTGCTCTGTTCTATATAATAGCTACTGAATATGAGCACGTGGAGTCAGGACATTAGCTTCTGACTTTTCACATATGACCTTGTTACTGGAGCGCTTCTAAAATGTTTTTGAAATTTGTAGTAATTTGTAGGTGAGTCTATTGTAAGTATTGAAAGGAGCAAACTTACTTGATTTCAGAAAGCTTAATGGCTTAAGAACCTAGCTCTTCAGTGTAGTGTCCCCACTCTTTCTTTGTGCGTGTGTGCAGAGGACATTGAATGTTCCCTCTGTCGCTCCACACCTTACTCATGAGATGGGTCTCTCAATGACCTTGAAACTCACTGTTCTTCAGTTACAAGATTATGTGGCCACACTTGACTTTTTGTGTGGTTGCTGGGGATTTGAACTCAGATCCTCACGCTTGTGTAGCCAAGAATCTTACCTGCCAAGCTGTCTCTCTCCCTTCAACCCTACCTTCATTGCCTGCTTCCAGTGCTTATAAAAGTCTAGCTTCAGAGACCGTAAAAGGAATACCACCATACATCTCTGGGCAAAAAGACACGCGTAGGCTTCACTCAACCCCCAGGAGGAAATGTGGTCCTAAAACTGCTTTTGCAGAGTTTGTTGAAGATTTTGGTCTGTCACAGATAAGCTTGCTATATGGAATTTAAATCATTGAAATTAGGGGGAAGTAAATAATGAGTCAATTTAGGTAAGAGACAATTTAGGTAAGGCAAGGTTGCTACTGACAATCCTAATTATCAAGTTTGCTGCTTTGTACAAACCCACCTCTCTTTTTAAGATTTTTTATATATTTTTATGTGTCTGAGTGTGTTCCTATATGTATATATGTGCACTCCTATATGTATATATGTGCACTGCATGTATGTCTGATGCCTGTGGAGGTCAGAAAAAGACTTCAGATCACCTAAAACTGGATGGAGTTACAGATGGTTGCTGGGAATCAAAGCTGGGTGGTCCTAACTACTGAGTTCTTTCCATTCTCCTACCTACAACCTTTTTATCACCCATTGCATCTCCCCTTCATACCTTTTGCTCAAATGTAAATTCCATATGAAAAAGGTTCTATCTGACATGTTTCCTTCTGTGCCCTAAGTTTTGAAAACAGCTGCCCACTCTATACATGGCTCATTGAGCTGAAAAACTAGAACCGTCAGCGAGAGCCCTAAATTCCCAAGATACCAAAAGCTGGAGATGAGGTCCAATTTTAACTGCCTGTCTGAAGCCAACTTCCTTACAGATCGCCCAAAGAAAGATGAATGGGATTGTGGTTCTTCATCAAATGGAGTATGGATGAAATGAAAGAGAAGACGTTGATGTTGGGGGAGTGAGGGTTGATATCGCAGCATAAACACAATGAGCCAAAGGAAAGCCTTCGTATCAGGGCATCTGGCAGAAGGCAGCAGGCAGGAAACCTGTTTGATAATTAAATTTTTACATAGAATATCCAGATGTTGTCATTTCATAGTGACTTTCATTGATAAAGTGAAAGAAATAATGCCCCACTGAATGATTTATTGGAATCCAGAGTCATGACTCATAACTAAAATAAATAAATAAATAAATAAATAAATAAATAAATAAATAAATAAATAAATCAAATCCCACAGCTGCACATTCATAGGACCACCCTTAAGATCCAGTAAGCAGAAAACCCCAGGAGGCAGCTAAGGCTTTCTTTGCCCATTACATCAAATAATGTGTTTCACTGAATTCAAGTCAATTAATATATAATTTCTTGCCACATAGCTATGACCAAAGGCTTATCAGAACCTACAGCACTACATTTTATCATATCTGTATTCATGTGTCAATGTATGCTACTTTTCAGAGTTCTGGGCTGACAGCAATAATCCCATTGGCTGGAGAGGAACAGTGTCACTAGAGGAATTGGACAGGACTTTCAAAGTCAGCCCAGCAAAGGCATCCAAGGCCATTCACCTAGTGAGACACAGCTATACTTAGATCATTGGCTTTGCATCTGTGAGCAGTGTTACCCAGGTTGGTATTTTTCCAGTTTTGCTTTGTTTTAATTGTGAGCCAATGAGTTTAAGTAGGGCTGCCTATAAGAGCAAGGGTGAAGAGCTCTTAACCAAGCATGTAGCTACACTACAGAAGAAGATGTCTCTCCTTCCTCCAGTAACCACTAACTATCAACAGCTTCTTGGAAAAGGGGTGGGCAGTGTGTGAGTCCCTTCTCTTCTTCTTGTACAAGTCCTAGAGGACGCATGAGAAAGGTGGATTTGAAGGGAGTGGTATCAACCAGGGATGCTCACTACCAGGCTTGCTTCTCTGTGGTTTACACACAGCACATGAAAGTCATTCTCACTTGTAGAAGAGCAAAGTGAAGCACATGGTGACAACTTGATGAAGGTCATTCAGCAGATGATTTTCAGAGCCAAGACACAATCCCAGGAGCCCTGGGTCCAAGTGTCATACTCAACCACTGAATGGAGCACGGGCTCCAGGGAAGGAAACATCTGTCTCATCTCCTCCCTGAACCAAACCTTCCAGGTCAACTGAACCAAACCTGAACCAGTGTATGAGCAAAGAAGCTTCTAAAACCTGCTGAGGGGGATGTGAAAGTGAACTAATCCATATCAAGAAGTCCTGTCGGAAACAGTAAGGACCATGTAATGGTGATGAACTGAATTTCAGTAACTGGTCACCCCTAAAACAAGACCGTTTGTGATTTAAACAGCATGAGCTGGGTGCAGAGCTGCAGGCCTGTAATCCAAAGTACAAGAGGTAGGAGAATTACAAGTTCAAGCCATTGTCATCTGAGCAGCAAGTTCCAGACCATCCAGGCCTACCTGGCATTAGTAGGTTGAACCATTCTATTCTAAGCTGTGGGCCTCTGGTCTCTGAGGAGAACCACACTAAGCCTTTCCAGGCCTCCCAGTAGCTGCTGGATCAGATGAACTGAAGCAAGTTATGCAACAAGCCTCAGCAATACATGATAGTCAACTTCCATTTGCTGCCAAATGGTGAACTCCCAAATGGACCCTTCTCACATCCCATATGTACCACAAGTGGGAAAAGGAGAGGTTACCTGCCTATTTGCAACAACACATGGTCTATATGGTTGTTTCAGAATAAAAATGAGCACAAGCAAGTCCACAAAAGTTCTGGGACTCAGTGAAGCCATCCCCACCTCGAATTTCCCTATTCAAGGTAACTCTGACATTGAAGTTAGCTGGCATGCCACCAGGACAGTGATGGCCTCATTATCCCCACTCATGCTCCAGTTTCTGACTTCCACTGGATTCATAAACTCCTGAGTATTTATCATTTTTCCACTACAAAATTCTGATTTCTTCTAAACATAACAGTGATTTCCTCCCAGTATATGCTTTTAGTAACTGATTTGCTCAAATTAGTGGTCGGAGGAAAAAAATATAGTTTTTAACTTATATGCACTTTGTGTACACCAGCTGTGATTGACAATTTGATAGAACCTAGAAATCACTGGGGACATGAGACTCTAGGTATGCCTGTGGGAGGTTAACTTGGTTGTGTTCACTGAAGTGGGAGGACACAACCACAGCGGGTGGCATCATTCCTTTCCCTGGGATCCTGGACTGTATAAGTACACAGAGATGGCTGAGCACAAGCATTCACTGCTCCGGTTTTCACTGTGAATGTAATGTTACCAGCTGCTTCATGTCCCTCTGCCTGGACTTCCCTGTTGTGATGAACCACACCCAGAACAAAGCATCTCTCCCTTAAGCTCCTATATCAGGACATTTTATTACAGCAGCAGGAAAGAAACGGGACACCAAAGACAGGATATATAGCCCAGTGCTTCTGGGAAAGTAAAGAACAGACATCAGTATGCAAATCTTCAGGGGTATGGCTTCATCTTTACTATTTTAAACTATTTAATATTGGATAGAAATATTCACAGAAGTAATGCATAATTTTTAGATTTAAAGTCAAGCTCCAACAGAACATAATAGACATGTTTGGGCATTCTTAAAAGTTGGGATCATCTCCCGTATGGAGTTGAAGACCTTTCTTTCTGTCCTAGCTCAGACACCTTAAGGTCTCTGCAAACCTTAGCCAGGTATGCCTGAATCCCTGCGATGTCCTATTACTGATGTTTCTGCTTCTCCACTCCAATCTAGGCACTGCACATCAAGTGAATGCCTCACATGTTTGCCCTGTCTTATAAATGATGATCAATCTTGATAACTTCACTAGATCTGAAATCAACTAAGAGGCAAACTGTGGGCAAACCTATAAATGGCTATTTGAAGTTGAGGAGGTATTTGAATCATGTTATTTGAAGCAGGAGGACACACCCTAAATGAGGTTTACTTCCAATGGCAGCTAGATAAAAGGAGGTCCAAGGGGAAAACTTTTAGTTTTGCCTGCTTATCTTCATGTCTGGCTGACAAGTTCATCTACTCTGTTGCTTCTATTGCTGCTTCCACTTCCATCGCTGCTATATTCTTTTACTTGTATCAGAAGCTGGGCTTGTCAAGCTTCCACCATGCACTGAGGACCACTGGTTCCCCAGGAATCCACTGTCCTTCAGCACCAGACTGAAACCACTAAGGAATTCAGTCTTGTACACTAAGCAGCTACTGGGGCCTCGGCCTCTCCAGTGTGAATCCCCAGACCATGTCATGTAAGCCAATATAATATATTCCCTTTTATTTTAAGTTTATTTTTTATTTATGTATGAGGGAGGGTATGTACACACATGTACAAGTGGCTACAGAGGTCAGACGAGAGTATCAGATCCCTTGGAACTAGAGGCATAGAAGTTGTGAGATGCCAATGTGGGTACTGGGAGGATAACTCCAGTTCTTTAGAAGAACAGACAAGTGCTTTTAACTATTGAACCATCTCTACAGCTCAAATCCCTTTGTAATATATATTAGTGCTATGATGGCTTTTTCTGACCTCGGGTGGGGGGGGGGGCACGACTTAAGGCCTACTATTAGCCTTATTCAATCAACACAATTCTGTCTAGAGCTAGAAAATGATAGTCCAGGTGTGCAGCATTGTGGTTCTGTGATGTGGCATAGAAACATTCCACCACCATGTATTGTTCTCCTAGGGCCTGAGTGGAGCAATATATAACATAATGAAGGTCACCAGCAGGCCTGGAGGAACCCAGAGGGACCTTACCCAGTGCTGTTCTCCTCACACAGGAAAATATAAATAACTTTGAAAAGGTTCCACCTAATATCCCTAAGGAGAAGTACCTAAGGAAATGCCTAAAGGATCTGAGAAGATGGCTCAGTGAGGAAGATGCTTGCTGTGCAAGCATGAGGAGGTGAGTTCAAATCCCCAATGCCCATGAAGAGGCAGGGTGCAGTGTCACACACCTGTAATCCCAGTGCTGGGGGAAGAGACAGAGATAGATAGATCCAAGGAGTCTTGTCCAGACAGTCTAACCAAAATGGCTCCTTCAGGTTCAGTGAGAGATTTTGTCTCAAAAACTAAAGTTTAGGCAGGGTAGTGATGGCACACACCTTTAATGCAACACTAGAGAGGCAGAGGTAGGCAGATCTGAGAGTTGAGGTCAGCCTGGTCTACAGAGTGAGTACCAGGACAGCCTGAACTACACAGGAAAATCCTTTCTCAATAAACAAAACAAAACAAAAAAATAAGGTGAAGATCTATATGGGAACATGATCTTGTGGCCTCACACGCACACACGTGCACACTCACACACATATACATACACTCACACATACACACGGACATGCACATACACACAGACACATGTGTACGTGCACACACACACTCACATATACATATACACTCACAATATAGACATGCACACACTCACACAGATACACACATGTGCACACATGCACACTCACACACATACACACACGTGTGCCCACACAAACACTCATACACATACACACATGTGCTGCAAGAAGTCACTGAGGACTTCTGACAAAGCCATTAGGAGTGGACCTCAGGGGTGCCTGTGCTGGAATGCTGAGGTGCAAGACCAGCATTGTTTCTTTGTTACTTCGGGGCTTTGTTTGACCTTTGTATTCCTTCTAGAATTGGTGCTGTCATTGCCTTCAGCACCTGCCACAACCAGCTAACACCACATAAGAACCATGTGTCACCTGCGTTTCTTCTCACTCAGGGCTGTCTATGAGAAGGACGTACCTTTGGTGGTAGAACACACCCAGCACTTAGGAGGTGAGGGCAGAAGGATCATGTACTTGAGGCTAGTCTAAACCACATAGCAAGTTCCGGGGCAGCCTGGACTACATAATGAGACCTGGTTGCAAAAGAAAAGAAAGGGGAGAGGGGAGGGGAGGGGAGGGGAAGGGAGGGGAAAAAGGGGGAGGGGAGGGGAGGGGAAAAAAGGGGAGGGGAGGGGAGGGGAGGGGAAAAAAGGGGAGGGGAGGGGAGAAAAGAGGACCTGAATGTTTCCAGTGTATCTCAGTATTTTCAACAAGACTGTAGTGTTTATAATTTAAAAGATTAAAAAAAAAATTCAGTTTAAAGGGGAAAATGAATGGGTGGATGGATGGATGGATGGATGGATGGATGGATGGATGGATGGATGGATAGATGGAGCCTGTACCGGGGAATGTGAACAAACACAGTGGATGTTCCACAACTGTGCCCATGCCACCCTGGGATAACAGAAGGCATATATTGTGTGGCACTGAGAATGTTTGAAACCCAAACATATACCAAGTGCAGCCTCACACGTCACCCAAACTTTACAAATGGTCTCTCTTCAGACATAATGCTCCTATGCCTGTGGGGACCCTGCTGTGGGACTGCAGCTATTACTGTCTGTCCCCACTTGGAGACCCTTCTGAGGGCTCTGTGGGTGATGACATGCTCCCTTGACCTTTGTTTTCATATCTTCCCAAGGGAAGATTACTATGAGGGACACTTTATGTATTATATCATGTCCCAGACAGCACAGGACGTCTTCTATAATGCTTGGACCCAGAAGGAATACACATTCTTCATAAGAAGCAAGAATATATCTTAGAAGTAGATATCACACACACACACACACACACACACACACACACACACACACACACAGCTTTTCTGAATAAGTAACAAATGGCAGAAAATTTTTACTGAGTATGAAAACATGGGGACTTCTCTCCAGAGTCCAAGCCACTCAGACACAGCAATTCTTACTGGAACTTCAGACTGGCATCAGCATTTTCCTCTAGACCAAGGCTGCTGAGCTAGATTCTGGTGATGGAAAGACCTCTGTGGACTCAACATCCTTTACAAACTATAACCATTCCCAACCTGCAGAGACAGCAGCAGTCATCACCAGGCATCAGAAAACCACATTTATTTACAGACAGAAAAAAATAATAATGATAACACTGAGTGACTCAAACAGCCAAGCCCAGACTCATGGCCTGACGTGTGAATGTCACTACCTAAAGAACCACATGTTGAGAGTGGAAGCTGGCTGCAGGTTAGTCCTATTGGAGAAATGTATTCTACTCATCAAAGATTGATGGGGCCCCCTTGCCTTCTCATGCTGATTCCTGAGGGACTATGGCTCCTGCTACTATAGTTGTGTGTGACCGTGCTGTGACCATAATTGTTCTTAAGCCTATCCCTCATCAAATGACGTGATTTATAAAGACTTCAGGGAGGGAACCTAGGCTGCAGCCCTGGGGAAATGAGTCACTCAAAACAATAATCAAGCATGACTGGAGGAATGAAACATTTTCCACGAGATTCTCCAAGGACATGGGAACTCACAAGAGAAGATGATGTTACTGCATTAGCCACTGGTATCTAAATACACAGCTGTAGACGTTGCCAATGCTATGGCACAGTACAAATGCATAAGGACAAATCACTCACTCACTCACTCACTCACTCACTCACTCACACACACACACACACACAGAGAGAGAGAGAGAGAGAGAGAGAGAGAGAGAGAGAAAACACTATCCCTCAGGCCTTACCATCAGGGTAAAAATGTACTCTCTTTCCTGACCACATGGTAGATACCATTGGGGCAATCTCTGAGTACTCAAAATGTGCTATGGAGAGTAAAGGGTTGGATTTTTTTTATTTGATTTATTAGCAAATAATTTAACATTAATTTAAATAGTCATGTGTGCCTGGTAGTTACCAAATCTACAGTTTGGACCTAGTGATTAATTCCAACTATGAAATTAGGGGAAATGTGTGAAATGCCTTTTTATACTTTTTTCTATTTCCAGTTCTTCTAATAATAAACGTGTTACTTTTATAATTAGGAAAGATAAGAAATTAAGTGCTGGCCATATTAAAAGAGTAAGAAAGGATAATTTCCACAGTTCCTGTATCCAGTGACTCTGCCTTTCTGACTACAGTAATGAAATGGAGGTTTGAGTTGGTGAATAGCCAATAAGGAGCCAGCTATAATGGTGTACCCCTGTAATCCCAGCACACAGGAGCCTGAGGCAGGAGGATCACAAATTCAAAGCCATTCTGGGCTGCATAACAAAAACCTGTCTCAAACAATAACATCAACAGTAACCAACAGAGATGCAGCCAACGCCTAGTGGAGTTTCCAGCTCAAATCTGCCTGTAGTCCATGCCTCCAACAGCTGCTGACCAGTAAGCACTTGAGCTCAGTGAGCTTACGCTCATCTTAGCTACCCAGGCCATTTACCTTACCTAACCCATCATTTAAAATTCTTCCAAATCTCCTTCTAGCTTCTAAACTTCACTTTTTGGATGAAATGCAGCCTGTCACATCCTCTCCCTTGTGACATCACCTCACTCACTACACAGAACTACTTACGACCTGCTGCCTTTTCCATTATTATCCTTGCCCCTCTGAAATAGAATGAAAGCTTTGAGATAGCAGAAATAGTGTCTTCTTACTGCCCTGTGCCCATGACCAGTCACAGTGTCTTCAACTCATTGATGTTTGGCACTAACTAGCTAGAGTCCTAGTGTTTCCAAAGGCTTCTCAGAGACTCTTCTTTACAAGATTGTGTTTGGGGGAAGGAAAGGCTCTGAACTGCAGGCGGCAAGTTCCATCTGGGCAAGTAGTAAGTCCTCTCACCTCTTACGTTACAGAAGTAGCAGGAAATAGCAGGAATTCTCAGACAGTGAGAATCCATGGAGTAACAGAGGAAAAGCATTGAGTGCTCACATGCCTGACACATGAAAGTGTTCAAAAATGTTAACAATTATTATGACTTGAAGAGCAGTGGTGTTGTGGTTTGAGAGAACAGCCACCATAGGCCCATATATTTGATTTCTTTGTCCCTAGTTAGTGGAACTATTTGGGAAGGATTTGGATGTGTGACCTTGTTAGAGAAAGTATGTCACTGGGGACAGACTTTGAGGTTTCAAAATCCCCCCATTCCCAGTGTCTGTCTGACTGTCTATAAACTCCAAGACCATGTCAGTAAGGATATGACTACCCCCAGAGTCCTTATTTGGGTTTTGTGTGTCCTGTCCACTCCTGAGCACGGAGCCCTTTTACTATACTCCACTCCAATTCTGCTCACTCAGCAGAGTCACTTCTAGATGGGACCCAGACTGGGCCTTATAAACTCTCATTCTTAGGAATTAGTAAGTGGTAAGGGATGGAGAGATATCTGAGTCAGTTAAAGTGCCTTCTGCATAAGCACAATAGGCCTAAAGTCCCCAGAATCCATAAAAGACAGGGCTGGTCACATGCTTCTGCAACCCAAGGACTGGGAAGATAGAAGCAAGCAGATATCTGGAGCTCATTGACCAGTCAGACTATCCAAATCAATGAACTTGAGGTTCAATGAGACCTTGCCTCGAAAATAAATAAATAAATAAATAAATAAATAAATAAATAAATAAATAAATAAATAAATAAATAATTGAGAGTTATGTCCACATGGAGCCTCCCTACACATACCCACACATATATTTATAATTATAAGTAAACATTTCATATACAACACCACACACATACACACACACACAAATATATTGTATTAGGGTTTCTATTGCTTCAATGAAACACACACACACACCACACATATACTTGCATTAGTTAGGGTTTCTATTGCTTCAATGAAACACCCTGACCAGAGAAATTTGGGGAGTATTTATTTGATTTACTCTTCCACATCTTCCATATCTGTTCATCATTGAAGGAAGTCAGGACAGGAGAGGCAGGAGCTGATATCTGCTGAGGCCATGAAGGAATGCTGCTTACTGGCTTGCTCTTCATAGCTTGCTCAGCCTGTTTTTCTTAAAGGACCTGGGACCACCAGCCCAGGGATAACACCACCATAATGAACTCTGCACTTCCACATTAGTCACTAATTAAAAAATTTTTTACAGCCAGATCATTACTAACTGTTTATTGATACTTCGTGGATTTTACATCAGGCATCTCAATCCTATTCATTTCCCCATCCCTTCATATCCACCCTCTGCCCTTACAACCTCCCCCCAAAAATAAAATTAAATGTAAAAAAAATCTCAGCACAGAAGTTGTACTGTGGCCCAGTGAGTCATACAGTACACCCTTTAGTCCATACAACTTTATTTGTAAATGTTCATTGCAATGAGTCATTGGTCTGGTTCAAGGCCTCTGGTTTCTGCTACAACTATTGATAATGGGCCCTCTCTGGGACTCCTCTTGGATATCCTGTTGTTGCCTGTGTCATGGAGGTCTGCAGGTATGGCCCCTTCATATGCTCTAGCAGTTCATAGATGGGTTGGATGTTGTGATGGGCTAATTCACGGCCCTGGTTGTGGGCCTGGGTTTGTCAGTTCACCAACTTTCTCTTATCATCACCACCAAAGCAAGGTCTTCTACACTTCTCTACTAGCTCACTTGCTACAATAGACTGCAAGCAGTAGGGCCGGTTCTCTTGGGACCTGCTCTCCTGCACCTACAACTATTGTTTTGCCCAAGTGAGGTGCTGGGCCCATCCTCCTGAGTCCTGCAGTTGGTGAGGGGCAGGACCAGCTCTCCAACTCTCCTGCCCACAGACCAGCTAATCCCACCTGTCACAGGTAGAAAGAAAGAAAATTATTTTCTTCACCCATGCCACTATATTACATGGGATGGGTCGGCTCTTCTGTTCTCACACCTTCAGGACTGGCTCACCTGTGCCCCTGCCAATAGGCTCAGCTCTAGTGGGCTTCCCAAGTGAGGTACAGGGTCCAATCTCTTGAATGCTATAGCTAATGAGGGACAGGGCCAATATTCCTTGGTGCTATAACCAGTGAGGGTCAGGACCAACTCTATGCAGCCCTATCTTTTTTGTCTTAGGTGGTCACAGGAGCCATGGGCATCAACACAAAGCACAACTGTGGCAGGACCGTGAATTCAGACATGGCCCTTGGCAGCAGCCCAGGCCCAGGCAATGCCATGGCCCCAGGTGACAGTGCATGTCACTCACATCTGTATGGCCCCTGCAAGTAGCACAGTCCTTGGACACTAACATAGCCCTAGGTGGCAGCCCAGACCCCTGACATCTCTGTGGATCTTGGTAGTAACATAGGTCATAGATATCTATACAGACTATGGCTACAGGTGGACAACATACATGGCCCTGGCCACAGCTCAGGCCTGAATGATGCCATACCCCAAGAAGGCAGCACATGTCACTCAGGCAGGTAACATGTATGGGCTCGGCAGCTACATGGCCCTCAGACACCAACATGACCACAGGTGGCATCCCAGATCCCGAGAATCTGTGTGGTTTTTATTGACAACACAGACATGGACCCATCTTCATCAACCCTGGCTGGTGATCTGAGGGCTCATGGCCATTCTTCAAACAGTGCAGTAAAGCCAGTGCTACAGTAAGGCCTGACATTCTCCCAGGAGAAGCTGGCACATTGAGACTCTGGCACCTGACATCCAGGGCCCCAGATAGTACTTCAGGAGCACCTCAAGAGGGTTACGAAGTGAAGGAAGCCACAGCTGGCTATACAAGGCTGCAGCTGATGTATTTCCTACCCTCATTGGAACCAGCACAGAGATATCCTCAAAGCTTGCTGCCCTTGACTTTGTGGAAAGGTCACACTTTTCGTAGCTTCAGATGGTGAAACAACAGATATGCCCTCAGAAAAGGGCTCCTGGTGTTAGAATCTCCCTACCATGATCCTCTCTCTGATCAGCTACTCGCCAGTGTGTAAGTACATGCACCTGTTTCAGAAGGTGGCTGGCTGATTAATGCTAAATGATGGGTTGATAAGATTAAAAGCATAAAAAGAATCACACTGCTATATATTCTAAATGCTGCTGGTGGTGCCTTTCTTAGATTCTGTTTATGTGCTACAGCAATGACAGGCCTTATTTCTTAAATAAAGGACTGATCTTGAGGTCTCCACATCACATGTCTATTTCTAGGCATTTCAACAAAATTCTGCTAAGAAACACAATGGTATAAATGTTTTTTGTGAAAGACCCAAAGACATTTATCTCCCAAGGAAAGCTCTGACAGAGGTCTCATGGGATATTCAAGTTGTCTATATACATAATTAATGAGCATCAGCAAAATATCTTAGGATAAGGCTACCTGGAGCTAAGTTGAACTGGGCCATCTGTCTGTCTGTATGTCTGTCTGTCTGTCTGTCTGTCTGTCTGTCTCTGGTGGTTTAAATGAGAATCCCCCATGAACTCATATATTTGAATGCTTAATCCTTAGAGGAACTGTAGAGGAAGGCTTTGTTGGAGGAAGTTTATCGCCAAGAGTAAGTTCAATCTTGCTTTTTGTATCTTGTTTGTGAACCAGATGCAAACTCTTAGCTACTTCTTGAATACCTGCCAGCCTGCCTGCTGCCACGCTCTCTGCTATGATAATCATGGACTTACCCTCTGAAACTGTAAGCAAGCTCCCAATTAAACTGAAAATCCTCTTCTGTAAGTTGCCTTGGTCATAGTGTCTCCCCCTCCCCTGCAGAAGACGCTGCAAGGTTGATGTGACATTCTCTACAGCACTCTTTCCACCTACATTTCATGAAGAGTTGAGGTGTGTAAATCAAAAAGCTTTTACACATTCCCTTTACCCTGCTATTAAGTTTGGGTACATGTTCCGAACAGCCTACAGCCTCAAGATGTGCCTAGCATTTGCCCATCACTCTATATGGTAAACGGACATGGATGATTCTTTTATCTTCTCTTCTTGTTTGAGTCCTATGAAGTCTCAATGGTAGCCCACTTAAGCATGTGGGGCTGTACAGAATCCATTTGATCCATTTCTCAGGGTTCTCCCTCCTTGACTGTCTCTTGAAGATGTTCATTCGCATCTTCTCCCTGAACTCATCATCTGTTCCATCCTTTCTTGAAAACCCTGGCTCTGTTTCCCCCATCTTCAGCCTTCTGGGATGACTTCTTTGCTTGCACTTCCTTTGATCCTGTACCTCTTTCTTACTTGAAACAGTTCCCTCTGACTGGCCAGGGTACAACTGTGATGATGGCAGATCTTGTATCTTTTTTTGTTTTTAACTAATTGTAACTTTTGTATGTATATGGTATGTATGAGTGTATATATGCGAATACTTAACATATATATTAGTACACATGTGTATTCACATGTAGAGGCTGAAGTTGATGTTGGCTTTCTTCCTTTACCTCTCTCTCTCTCTCTCTCTCTCTCTCTCTCTCTCTCTCTCTCTCTCTCTCTCTCTCTCTCTCTCTCTCTCTCTTTTTAATTGAAGCAGAGTCAAGATCTCCACTAAATCCAGAGCTTGCCAAGTCTGCCTAGTCCAGCTATCCACCTGTCCCAAGGATCCTGTCTCTGTCTCCTAAGGACTAGGATTCTGACAGCATCCACACCTGTCTGTTTTTATACAGGTTCTGGGTATCCAAACTCTAGTCCTCATCTTGTGTTTCAAGTGCCTTATACACTGAGCTATCTCCTGCACCCCTCCTTTTTTGAGACAGAGTCTCAGTAGGTAGCACAGGCTGGCCTCACACTTACTTGAGCCTCTCATCACTAGGATGACAGAGTTGATGTCTTGTATTTCCACCCAACATATCTCCCTTCTGTCTTCCCCCATCACAAACTGTGTCACTCTGGTAGAATCTGAGGTGGAGGTGTCAGTCCAAGGTCTCCCATTACCATAGCTGATGAGCGTATTTTCAGGTTCCTAGTCTCTGCCTTTACTTGTTTTATACCCAGCACTAAAGACTCAGAACTGAAAGGAGGAGTCCCAGAGACCATTCGGGTAGACACCTCTAGAAGGGATGTGAGAATCAGAAGAGAAGGAGAAAGGCTGTGAAATGCTGTCCTCTGGGCACAGCCACTCCATCAGAATTTCACAACATCCCTGGCTACATGCAATAGGACTATCTCCATGCCTCTCCCTCCCCCTGCTGAACTACTGTCTTCTGTTGAGTATCCATTGAGAAATCCATCAGGCTCCAACGGATCCTTCCAAATCCATAGTCTCGTGGATGATCCTCCTTAAACTCAGTAGGTCTCAGAGTGGGAGGAGGAAGGATGTATGAAAGTCAGTCAGGCTGGAGAGATGCTCAGCACTTAAGAGCACTGACTGCTCTTCCAGAGGACCTTAGATCAATTCCCAGCACTTAAATGGCAGCTAAGAAATGTCTGTAACTTCAGGATCTGACTCACTTTCACAACTGGCAAAACATCAATGCACATAAAATAAATTTAAAAAAAAAAAAACAAAGAAAGTCACAGTCATTAGGATGTACTTTATGCACCTGTGAAATTGTTAAAGAACAAAGTCAATGAGAGAGAGAGACAGACAGGCAGGCAGGCAGGCAGGCAGGCAGGCAGGCAGGCAGGCAGGCAGGCAGGCAGGCAGACAGGCAGGCAGGCAGGCAGGCAGGCAGGCAGGCAGGCAGGCAGGCAGGCAGGCAGACAGGCAGGCAGGCAGACAGGCAGGCAGGCAGGCAGGCAGGCAGGCAGGCAGGCAGGCAGACAGAGAGATAAATGTAGGAAAGAGCTGAAAGAGCTGGGAGTCAAGTACTTGTCAGTTCTCATTTCTCACAACTCTGGACAGCCATAACTTTGAAAAGCAGAACAACTTTGTTCTTTTCCTAAACACACACCTCTTATTCCACCACAGAGTACAATGTGTGATCACAGTGATTTTGTTTTTCAGATCTATATTTAGTGTACTATTCTAAGACAGAGACTTCAGGGTGTGATGTAAATGTGTCACTCTTCCATACATGGGTCAAAGACAGCTTACCTTTTGGGATCTGGAAGCAACACATCATCACATTCACAAGAGCATTTTAAAATTTTTGGAAGGATTAAAGAAATGACCAAGTGCCTTTGATCTCACTTTGATTGTTTCCTGGCCAAGGAAAATAAACATAGCCAAGGCTTTCACACCAACATAGGCAGGAGATTTCGCTTGGTTTTCTATGAAGCTCATTTAACTAGCAACTGCTGTCCTCCTTGAGAGTTCCTGGTACCAGAAGGAGGAGTATGTTAAGCTTAACGTAGCAATTATGATCCTGTCCACTCAGGCAGTGGGGGTGGGGTTAGACTTTCTGTTAATGAGTTTTCTAGACAAAACAGCAAATGTCAAAACTCATGCATGCTAGAAGGATCACACTTCAAGTGCATCATCCAGGTTTATACAAGTGGCAGCCACTCACTCCTCCTTGGTCATTTAGTAAAAGGTTATGAGGTAGTGTCCTCTGTGTCCTGCCCAGCAGGCATTCCAGTGACTCCTAGATTCCTTCTAAGACATAGTGGAAAATACTGCAAATATCTTGCTTATCCCTCATGTGACTCCAGTAGGGACATTAGGGTTGAATGGTATCTCTTCTTCCCACTCAAGCAATATGCCGATGTTCTAAGCACCCAATCCTCAGAATATGTGCTTATTTAGAGACACAGTCTTTATAAATATAATCAAGTCAAAGTAGATTATTAGAATGAGATCTTATCCAGTATGAATAACAAAAACTGGATATAAGATAGACAGGCACCAAGGAAAAACAACACAAAAACACACAACGAGATTGTGAAGGAAGCAAGATGAAATGATGCACCTAAGATGAGGAGTAACCAGAAGAACCTAGCCGGCAGGCAAGGTCTGAGCTTCCTGAAGCTCTCAGAAGGAACTAGCCAGGCCAGCATCTTGATTTCAAACAGAACTATAAGACAATTGATTTCTGTGGTTTCAATGTGCCTGGTCAGTGTCACTTGGTGACAGCTGCCCTAGGGACCTAACACACTAAGGCCTTCTTGTTTGGGTTATGATCTTGTTTCTAATAATGGCAGGGGCAGTGCCATTGTTGGCCTCACCACTGATCCTGGAGGACTAGGGTGGAGCAATGCCTAACCTCAGTGAGTCTAGTTCAGTTGGTCTTAGAGAACATACATGCCAGGGAATGCTACTATGGTTAGATGTGCCCAGGCCACAGGGAATGCCCACATACATAGTGAACTCTTCGGGAAAGCCATATTGCAGCTCAAGACCCACAGATTTTAATATTTTCTGATTCTCCCTTATAAACAACAACAACAAAGTGTACAATTAGCTGCAAGTAATGTTGGTGAATGAAAATGCATTCTGTAACTAGGAAGACCTTGAAGAACTCAGGTAGGATGGCCAAAGAGCTTTGTCAGATGACAGTTAGGAAGCTAGGTGACTGGGATGCACCAACCAGCCATTTATGTGTTGCAAAAGTGAGACTAGAAGCCAGGTATAGTGGCACACACATTTAATCCCAATGCTCAAGAGGCAGATGCAGGTAGATCTCTGTGACTTTCTAATCAGCCTGATTTATATAGTGAGTTCCAGACCAACCAGTGGTACCCTGTATTGCACAAATTCTTCTTTGCCTTATAATAAAAACTTGGAACCAGTTTTTCAGAAAAACTGAAAGATCAGAGACAGAGTAACAGCCACAGTCACTCCTCACAAATCCTCAGACTGATGCCTCTGAGGCCTCAGACAAAAGGGTATGAGGTTCCAGGCTGAGCTCCTGCCTCTCCTTTCCCTGCCCAGCTAACTCACTTCCCCATTCAATTTTCCTAGATCTAGAATTAAAGGTGTGAGTCAGCACCACCTAACTCTGTTTGCCCTTGAACTCACTCACAGAGATCTAGAGGATCTCTGCCTCCCAGTGCTAGGATTAAAAGTGTTGGTCACCACTCCATTCATGGCTAAATTTGTGTGGCTAGCTCTGCCCTCTGATCTTCAGGCAAACTTTATTAGATATATAATATCTCACTACAACCCTGTATCAAAAAAAAATGGCATTGGGCCTGAAGAAACATGTGAGCTTAAGGAAATCTACATTAAAAAAAAAAAAAAAAAAAAAGGCAGGTGTGGTGGCATCAGGGATCTCTGATGATCCAGCCTTGTCCATTATTAAGAGACAGACCAATGAGAAAAAGAATGGATGGCACCTAAGGAACAGCACCCAAAGCTGTATTCTGACCTCTATATGTACACATACATGTACACACACACACACACACACACACACACACACACACAGATACACATACTTCATATACACACAAAAAGTGAAACCTGTGTCTTTCAACCATGAGTTGTGAAATTTCCTCAACCTATTCTATAGGCTTTGGGACACTGGGCCTCAGTCCTACCAATCTAGACCCTGAGATTTAGAGCATCGAAGTTCATCAACATGTTTTAGTACCAATAGACAGTACAACTGTATTTGCATAGTGTAGAGGGTCACAACAAAAGAGAGACTGACTGACAGGGAGAAAACTAGAAGGGCATTGGACATAGTTAGGACATGAAAACGTCCTTCATTGCCTTGTGTTTTAGAACACTTGGTCCCCAGCTGGTGATGTAGTTTAAAGAGGTTATAGAACCTTTCAAATATGGAACCTGACTGGCAGACATAGGTCCAGAGGTACAGGGCTTGTGGGTTAGCTCAGTCTATCCAGCCTAGGCTCTCTGCTACCTAACTGCCATCAGGATGTGGCAAGTTACTGCCCAAGCCAAAGTCACTCTCCTCAGCATGTTTCCCAGCAATAAGAAAAGTTACTGATGCAGATATGTTCCATAGTAAATAATATAAAGAAGTGCACAGACAGCCAAGTGAACCATCGTTGGGCCCTTGTGTAAACCACTCCTCTTGAGTATTGACTGCTACTCTGACCCACCTTGACCCACAAAATACAATGGAAGTAACAGTTAGCTCTAGGCCTCAGATTTAAAGAATCCCACTTCTAATGATTTTTTTCTCAGTAAGAAGCTAGCTGCTATGTGGAAGGGGCACCTACTATGAGTCCATCCTGCCATGAGAAGTTCTATCTGAACATAGCAGGAAAGTCACAAGAGAGAGACAGAGGTCCTAACCTACAGCCCTGGCTGAACTTCCAGCCCAAAGCTAGCACCATTCAGTAACCAGCCTGGAAGCTAAGGAATCAGTCCAGTCATGCCTTCTTACTCAACACCAGATGCCCCTTTCAGCCCTGCTAAATTATAGGCCATTTTCAGATAAACAAAATGATTGCTGGTTTGAGTGACTGTGATCAATGAGTCTAGAACTCACCCATGCCTCTGGAATGCTCCAAAACTAACCAGTGTCTTCAGAATAAAATAAAATGTGTAACCCTCTAATAAATCTCCTGTCACCTGTCCATCTAACCTTTCTAGTCACACCGACTATAGCAGCTTCTTCCAAAGCTACTTCCACTCCATTCTACGGATGAGCAGAATAAAGCTGTTGGGGTCTCCAATCTCGGCCGAAGGCACCCAGAGTGGCAGGAGATACCCAGATCTATTCTGCAGTTAAACTTCCTAGCAAATCTTGTCTTTGTGGATATGACCTAGTTATAGACCATGGCTCACCACAAACCACACAGTGGCATAGACTGTTTTCCAACTGAAACTAATTTGAAATAATTCACATTTTGAACAATTATAATGAGAATCCATAGTTATAGATAATTGTGATGAAAGCTGGTTTCATGACCTAGTAAAAATAAAGAGATAGCATATGCTTAGGAATAAATGTGGTTCTTGAGGATGCAATCTAGATAATCACTGAATTATTATAATCATTCTGGGATCTGCTTTTATCCTTACTGATTTTTTCCCCATCCACTGGGATTCTGGTTGTATAATAGTAGCACAAGTTTAGAGGACTCTCATCTCCAGTTGCCTAGCAACCTCCAGCTTTGAAGAGAATAAGAGAAGAAGGGTCAAGGCAAAATAATATCACCTGAAATTCACCAAGTATTCAAAAGTTTTAGAACTATTAAAACTGTTCTAAGTACAAATATATACAGAGTAACACCTCACTGGATCAGCTGCCACTTGGGTTTCTTTTATACCTTGAATTTGATGCTGGAGCCAATGATTACCTAATGACATATATTTACCAATCTAAACAAAGACACAATATCCTATTGTTACTTCCAAAGCAGAGCTCAAAACATTGTTGGGGAAAATAAGTGAAAACATTCGTGTAATTTATAAGGATGCTAACAAATTGCTTGTACCCTCCCAGAAAGTATTAACTGTCAATGACACCATTATTGCTGCCATTTCCAAAGAGAAACAGATAAATTGGCTTATGTGAAGAATTCAGCAAACAATATGTGTTCCACAAATCATTTTGGTGGTGGCAAATGTAAAGTAAGTCTACATGTTCCTCAATAATTCATCCATATATTATTTATTGACCAGGAATGTTGGTGTACACCTTTAATCATAGCACTAAGGAGGCAGAGGCAGACAGACCTCTAGAAGCTTAAAGATTGTCTGGTACTACATAGCTCCAGGCCAGCCAGAAGTAAAAAATAAATAAGTCTTCCTTATAGTCATTTACTGTTTACCTGATCAGTAAATGGTCATAGAGCAACTGTAAACACAGAGAAAACATCTGGAAACATCATGGACCATCTTTGTGGGTTCTCTAAGGGGAAGAGAGAAAACAACTAATTCTGAGCCACAGCAAGAAGGAGGCAAACAGGAGACCAAGATCAACTGATAATTAACAAACAGATAGTAAAGTCATGAATCTAGGCAAAAGGCTAGGGCGGGCTGTCGGGAGGAAGATCACAACATGTGTTGGTGTTGGGAGCCCCTCAAGTTTTGACAGACATAGTGCAGGGAGACTGGCAATGGAGATGGATCTGGATCTTTATGAATTAGAAGCTACACCTGAAGCATTGGAACTGCTCATTTGCTTGTTTGTGTGTGCTGGAAATCAAACAGGGAGTGTCACACATTCTAGGCAAGCACTTTGTCACTGACCTACACCTACAGTCTCTCACCTCTCTAAGTCACATAACTTTGTGTGGGGGTAGTATGTGTATGTGTGAGATGGCTCCATGGTTAAGAATGCATACTGTTCCTGTATAGTATCCAAGTTTGGTTTCCAGTACCCCACAAGATCACTTGTAACTCCAGCTCCAGGGAAATCTGACACCTTTGGCCTCGATGCACTCAGACACATATGCATATATCTACACAAATACATGCACATGTACACATGACTTAAAAATAAAATAATCAATTAAAATTCTATCCTTGAACTGTGTTATTATTTAGCTATTCTAGTATTACATTTGCCCTTAGAGACTGTCCCATTTGAGAGCTATAATAAGTAATTCCTTGATAACTACCTCTGCTTATAAAACTTCATTCAAATTTCCAATTATTTTTGTAGGGCAAGCTCCAAAAAGAAATACCATGAAGTCAAAAGATTTGAAGGTTCTTGGTCCATAGTGTCTAATTACTTTCCAGAAAAGAAAAGAAACAATTTTCATATCCAACTTTGATCTCAGTGCCCATTCTGTTTCAAAAGGTATATTTTCAGTGCAATTTAAAATTACTTTAATCTGTCATAATATTTTAATACCACCTAGCTGCCAAATACAACCATAGGGCTAATAGTGTGATTTCGCACAATATTTATGTATCTGGCAGTGACTGTGCCATAATGATTTCCAGATGGATTCTCAGTTGACTTTACCTTTAACTTCCATTATTTCACTCCATTCTTTCTATCCTCATAATCTGGTCAATAATTAAAACTGGATAAGCTGTAGGTGCAATGCAGAATCGGTGCCTATGCTCTATCAAGGCAAGCCCACATCAGTAAACACACCTCCTGAAAAGGTGTTTAAGATTATCTTAAACAATTGTTGGTTGTATCTAACATATCCTACCATAATAGGACAATTTGAATGTCAAGAGGCCCTCCCAAGACAAGATACACCCAATTGACCTTTATAAGGGCATGGTCAGAGCCTATCACCTAGAAACCCATATATCTCTTAGAAAACTTGTGGACAACTATACAGTCACTTGACTGTCTACCAGGGTTTTCCTGGAACAACCAACACTGATCCAAAGCATTCATGCAAGTCTGGATGTCAGTAAGTTCAGCCACAAGAACCAGGGCATTCTCCTTTCTGTGGGAAAAAAAATTCCCTAGAATCCTCCTGAACACTGCGATGTAGCAAAATATGGGTTGTGGCACCAGCCAGACACCCTCTTGGAAACATCTGTGGGGTTCCCAAGATCCCATCTGTAGTGGGTAAGATAGCCTGCTAATAGTACATGAAATACACCACTGGACAGGACATGGATTCTCTTCAGGCCCGTGACCTTCTATAAGGTAGGATAGAGCCCTCATGAAACACCATGGTTTGCACATTATGAACTCTGACAGCACATAAAAGGATTTTATCTGCAAAACTGATTCCTGGAAAATATTTTCTAAATTTACATAATCTCAGCACATAGTGAGGATAAACTCACAAATCTAAGTTTAACATACAGATCTTAGCCCATGGTATAAGCAGTCTCCACCCTTCTACTCAGGCATTTTGTTGAATCCTGCTTTGTTTCTACCAAAACCATCAATTGGGTAGCTTTGGTGGAACCAGATCTTTTTATTTTTCTTTTTTCTGAGACAAGATTTCTCTATGTAGTCCTGGCTGTCCTGGAACTCACTCTATAGACCAGGCTGCCTTGAACTTGGAGATCCACCTGTCTCTGCCTACTGAGTGCTTGTATTAAAGTTGTGTGCCACCACCACCCAAATAGAAACCATACCTTCTTAATGGTGCATGAGTTTAGACATATGTCTCCTATTAAAACACATTTAAATACATGCAAAAATGTAAAGCCATTTTAAAATATGTTTCTGCATACAATTTATCTTAGCTTCAAAAGAATATAGAAAGGAAAGAAACAAGCTAAGTATGACAATATCAGCTTACTAAAAAGCAGTAGTGATGCAACTTAGAAGGACATGTCTAAAAAAAGAATGTTGGACCCATTGAACTTAGACTGGATGGAGAGGATATACCCCCACCTACCAGTGTGAAAATCTCTTGGCACTTCCCACATTCTGAAAGCATGTACACACACATGTATATTCCTTTGATTGGGACAGTATGATAAGTAGTGAGTGGCAGAACCACCCATAGTCCTCTGTGACTCCCTGGAAAGACTTCAAAGCTTCTACCATATAGTCACCACATCCTTCCTAACAACCCCAAGGAACATTCCAGACATGCACATTATATAACCAAACTCCAAAGATGAAGTCATTTGTACAAGGACTTCCTTTAGGCTATGATAGAGCCTGGCTTCTAGATGTCCTATCTGGAACACTCTCTAGCATGTCACTATGACACATGAGGCTTACTAAAGGTTTATTTTTCCATTCAAATGAGGGATTCCTAAACATGACAAATGTTGACAAGCATAATTGGAGTAATTATGTCTAAGGCTGCAATTGTTTTATTCCTGTGGGTCACTGGAGTCTCAGATTGGTAATGAATAAATTTTCCAAATGATCAGCCCCAAGTGGAAAATTTCTTCTCCACTCTCAGACATCAAGTAGTTAACTATTTAGCCAACTAATTTCTCCAAAGAAATAAATGCAAGACAAGAATATGTCAAGCTCCACAGAAATATAATACAATGAAAAATTTACCATGCAAAACCCAATATGATCCAGGGTATACAATGTAAAAAAAAAAAAACAAATGCCCGGCCTTGAGAGGTTCCTAAGACCCCTAACACAATACAAACAATTACTATTGTTGTTAGTTGCCAACCAGAACTAGAAAATAAGACCCTATGGCTGAAGACACCATATGCTCTGGCCCCAGGGCATAGAAAAGTCAAGCTGGAAATGAAATGGAAACTTTCTACCTACACCAGCCTTCATAGTGCTGGAAGGTGATGTTATCATCAAAAGTCTTACTCAACTGTGGAATCTGTGGGCTACTCTATAAACCGACCATGGTATTCCTATTGGTATAATAGTAGCAAGGCTGTTAAAGAAGTAACCAACAGCTTTCTGCTTAGATTTGAAGCCTATTCAAGTCTAGTATGGAAAACAGTAAGCAGCCCCATGGCTGGTGAGGACATAGGTCCTAGGCAGAAAGGTATGGCTATCGTTTTGCTGAAATGATATCTTGTCTGTTTGTACTTTTTCAAAGACTTGGATTATATCCAAAGTGTGAAGAGAACAAAATAATCATTTCATGAAGCTCAAATTTCAGCAGTAAAGTTTGAAAAGTAATAGGTGACAAGTGCTACACTAAAACAGAGCAAAATTACAGAATTTCCCCCCTTTCTGTGTAATTATATGTGTATTCATGAACCCAATGACTACTATTTTATTGTTTATTTCAGGTTTTTGTTTGTTTGGCTGGTTGATTGATTGATTGTTTAGTTGGTTCTTCAAGACAGATTTCCTGTGTAGCTTTGGCTGTCCTGGAACTAACTCTGTAGACTAGGCTAGCCTTAAACTCACAGAAATCTGCCTGCCTTTGCCTCCCTGGGGGCTGAGATTAAAGACATAGGCCACCACCACCTGACTAACTTCAGTATTTGCTTATCGCATTACAATGTTAATGTTTATGATATGTCCATGTCTATTCTTATCAGTGCCCATGAACTGAGAATGAATGTCAGCTATGTGTGCTGGTGTTTGCCTGGAACCTCAACACTTGAGAGGCTGAGGCCAGAAAATTGCAAGCAAGGTTTAGACCAGTCTTAACAACACAGTGAGTCATGGTTCTAAATAAAGTTTAAAAGGGGGTCTAGATGTGTAACTGTGGTAGAATGCTTGTCTAGCATGTGTGACACCCTGAGTCATTCCAAAGAGCCATACACTAGAAAAAAAATAAATGTACCATACAAAATCTTCTGTCAGTAAAGTTATAAGTAAGGTATCAGATTTTTGTCTTTTGGTCTTCGTTTCCTGTACGTTGAAATTGGCTATACAGATACAGAGCACTCATCCGGCTAAGAACATCTAAAATCCTATTCTTTAAAAAAAAAATAGATATGCTTAAAGAACATCAAAAGGTATCTAGAACTGGGAAGGCTTCTCCTCCAAGAGTATCTGAATTTTCCAGAAGATACCAGACAACTGAGAAATGAGGCAGTGACAGCTTTGTTGAAATAGACCATACTGAGGTTCTAGTCCATTCTAAATGCAACACCAGGCAAATTCCTCTCCTTCAGGGTTGGAATCCCAAACATTTAAAGCCAAACAATTAAGAGTGAGACAAAACTGTAATGTCACATAAATAAACGTAGTTGTAGATATGAACAGCTACATGTCCCATTAAAGGACCAACTGCATAAGATGTGAAACTCAACTCTACAATAATTATATGAGACATAATTTAAATATAAAAATAAGGGGCTCTAAACACAGTTCAGTGCTAGTTTGGCATGTGGAAGATCTGGACTCAGTCCTTAAAACCACAAAATAAAAAATAAAAATAAATTGTAATAAGTAATTAATAATTATTATTTGTAAATTAATAAATTTGTAATAAATTGACAAATAAAAAAGTAAGAAACAGAAGAGGGTGAAGAACAGGAGGAAGCTGGAGGGAAGGGAAATAAGCAGAGGAGATGGAAGGGAGGAAGAAAAAGGAAGGAGAGAAGCTAAATGGGGGAGAGAAGGGAGAAGGAAGAAAGGGAGGAAGAGTAGGAAAGGTAGAGAATTAGTCAGCTGGGAAAAGGCATCAGACAAAACACATATTTTCCTATTTAGCCCTCTATTACTGCAATAGACACCATGATCAAAAGCAGCTTGGGGAGGAGAGGGTTTATTTCAGCTTAGCATCCATCATCTAGGGAAGTCAGGGCAGGAACCTGAAGGCAGGAACTGAAGCAGAGATCATGGAGGAATTCTGCTTCCTGGTTATGTAGGAATGACTTTCTGTATGCTGTGAATATCAATATTTAAATAAAGGAGCTGTTTTGGCCCATGACAAGCACCGTAGAAAAAGTAGGAGGGGAAATCAGAGCATAGGAGAAGGGCAGAGTCAGAGACAGATCGAGCCAGCTGCCCCAAGAAGAAAAATATAAGGAACACAGGTTAGCCACGTGGCAGGACAGATTAATGGAAATGGGTTTAATTAAGATGAAACAACTAGCTAGCAATGTGCCTGAGCCGAAGGTCAAACAGGATGAAATTAATATAAGTGTCTGAACCATTTGGGGGGCCTAAGCAGCAGCTGGTAGCTAAGTGGTCAGGGGCAGCAGGGCTGTGGGTCTGGACCTCGGGCTAGCGGGGCAGAAACCTTATCGTAAAAGATGGCATTTCACTGTGAGCCAAAGACCCACATAAATCCAGAGAAAGATTAGAAAGGGCTCTAGAGCACAGAAACTGAGCCAAAGTAGCTTCCAAATTATGTATTTGAAGCGAGTCATTGTACAGAGATAGCGCAGCGTCCAGGCCACATTCAAAATGGTGGCAGACTTGTGTCAGGGAGCATAAGCTGCAACCAGGCTGGTTCCTGAAGCCTCACAGAAGACTCACTAGCATGCGATTGACTTAAGGTTTATGTTTATATTGAACAAAAAGGAAACATAGTCAAAGACAATTTCTTAGTAGCAGCATTTCTTGGGTCTGCTGTTTGCTGGCGGCAAAAACTATGTGGATGTTTAAGAGAGTGGTAGCATTTTAAAAGCTCTTCTGGTTGGAAGATGATTAAGGATTCACAATAAAACAGATTCAAATGAAAAAAGCCTGTAAAGGAGTTACAATGTGTATAAATGTACATAGGCTTCAGAGAGAAAAGAAGATAGAGAAAGCCCTAAAAAATAGAAAGAGTAATAAAAATATAATTAGCCACATAAATATGGAAAATAGACATAGAATCTGGACTATGGTTATTACTGTGTTTTCTTTTCATTTTTAACTGTTAATGAGCTAACTGCAGAAAAACAATGGATTGCAAAGGCTGCTAAGTTAAACAAGAATATATATTTTAAAGGTATCTTGATTTTGAAATTTGTGTCTAAGGATTTATTGCTTTGGAAGAGTTCTGCTTTTGTTTCCACAGAAGAGGAGAACCTATGGATTGCTTCCAAGCAAATATGGTTTCATCAACCAAGACCACCTAAAAATTCTCTGATGGGAAGAGATGGTCACATCAGCTTCTGGGCTGCAGACTAAGATGATCCAGTCTCAAGAATCTATAAGATTATCAGCCACCCTTTAATCAGCAGGAAGTAATAATGGAAAACCACGCCCAAATTCCCTAAATATTGTTTACAAATGTTTGTTTTCATTATAAATGGTTAGTGGTCAGAGTTAATCTCTTTCGAAAAAGAAAAAGGGTATATAAGTGATTTTTAAAAATTAGATTATTGAATTTACTTTAATCCAAAACTCAGCTGTTAATCTCAAAATGTTTTACACTGGTATGGATTTTGGTTTATTGATACAAATTTAAAGTCAATTTTGTTATGCTGTGTGTATTTATTTTTCTACTCTTATTTAAGGTATGATGCTCATGTAACTGATTTAAAATTGTAATGTATAATTAAGAAATGTATGTTAATAATCACCTATGATAACCTAACTTATAGTTATGTTAGTTAGGAATTTTTAGGTATACAAAGATACATTTCAATTAGATAGATAATCTTCAAACACTTCTAAGATCTACAGAATATGGCATTTAAAATTATTTTAATAACCTAGACAGACAGTGAGACAAGTCTCCTCCTGGCAGCACCAATCTACTTCAAGAGAAAAATGGGCATCAAAGAAACTCCATATGGAGCTGACTTTCTTTGTGGCAAGAACTTGTTCTTGTACTGACTGCTTGACAATATGCTGTTTAAACTGGACATGTAGGTTTCATAGGAAGGTGACCTTTGAACATTGGCAGAACAAGCCAAGATGATCATTCAGGTTCCTGCTTTACAGAGAAAACTGTCAGACATTCTTCAGGACTCGAGGAGAAGTGACTGATGAACTGTATCAGAATAGGCAGAACAGATTGCCTGCTTCACTGAAATGAAAAGAGACTCCGGGCCTATAGGCTGAAGATAGATGCCACAACTTTGTAAAGGAACTTTGGGTGACTGTCCATGCAGATAGGTGTCATCTCTGTCATTTTTAGATTTTGGAAGTTGCTTGCACTTCCGGTTTACTTGGGTAAATATTATATCCTTCTATGGTCTTTGATGTAGTTGAAGATTAGATAGTTATAGGTACAGTTTTTCTTGGTTATTTTAAGGTATATTTGGATATGAAAACTTTAGATTCACAATGCTAAGGTAGATGATAGAGTATTTTCTTTAATTTTTTTAAATACAAATAGACTAGATATTGTAACTGTAATTCTTGCTTGGTAGCTATTTTGTTATATGTAATTTTGCTGTGTTAAAATTGAAACCTTCCTTTTTGATTAGACAGAAATGGGGAGATGAAGTAGGAATGTCTTTCTGTATGCTGTGAATATCAATCTTTAAATAAAGGAGCTGTTTTGGCCCATGACAAGCACCATAGGAAAAGTAGGAGGAGAGATCAGAGCATAGGTAGGAGAAGGGTGGAGTCAGAGACAGATCCAGCCAGCTGCCCCAAGAAGAAACATATAAGGAACACAGGTGAGCCATGGGCCATGTGGCAGACAGATTAATGGAAATGGGTTAAGTTAAGATGAAAGAACTAGCAAGCAATGTGCCTGAGACATAGGCCAAACAGCATGAACTTAATATAAGTGTCTGAGTCATTTTGAGGGCCTGAACATCAGCGAGTGGCTAAGGGGTCTGGGGCTGCAGGTCTGTGGGTCTGGGCCTTTGGTCACTTTGGGCCAAGAAACCTTATTGTAACATCCTGGCTCCTCCTTGTGGCCTGCTCAGCCTGTTTCCTTGTATTTTTGGTTGTGAGCCTAACCTTTAACACCTTAGCCATCTCTTCAGCCCCTGCTTTCTTATTCAACCTAGGACCACCTAGGCCCAGGCAAGTTACCACCCACAATGGACTGGGCCCTGCCACATTAATCATCAATTGAGAAAATGCCACCCGCCCCCAACTGCTTACAGGCCAATCTGTTGGAAGCAATTCTTTGGTTGAGATTCCCTCTCTTCACTCTTAATAAACATTTTTTAGTAGTTGTAAATTGCAGTAACATTGCAAGGGCAGCATGGAGTTCCTGAATGCCCACATCTCATTTCCCCTGTTATATACTTTATGCTAGTATGTGGTGTTTATCCCATTAATAAAGCAACAGTGACACACTGTCATCTAGAGGCAGGGCTCTAACTAACTAAAACTAACAAGATTTTCTTACTTCTTCCCAGAGTTGCTTTTCTACTACAGGCGCCCATGCATTTAATCCTTGTGCCTCTTCTGCCTCCTCTTTGAAGAGACTGTATCTTCCATGACCTTTCCCTTTTTGATCACCTTGATCATTGTAAGAGACACTGATCCAGTATTTTGTATATTGGCACTTAATTAGGATGCGTCCAGTATATTTTTCACGATAACATTCAGATCACAGGTTTAGAGGAAACAAAAAAAAAAAAAGTCCCTCTCATCATGTCCTAACAAGAGAGTAAGAGAGTAGATTAAGCTAGGTAAGGGAGAGATCTTCTCAGTGGTGATGTAACCACTGCCCTGATAAATAAACACACACACACACACACACACACACACACACACCAGCTCAGTAGGCAAACCTGACCAAATTCACTGAGTCACTAAAAAATAAGAAAAAAAAAGAAGACTCTTCCTCAACTCATGCTGTAAAGTTCCAACAGTGGAAGAGGAGAAGTTCTGCCTGGGGACCCCTTTATCTACCCGATGCTGCAGCTGGTTCCTGAGCCTCCCCAGTCAGTTTCTGCTGCATGGCTAAGTGTCTCACATGATGCTGAACTATCTTCCTACGGCTTGCTGTTTTATTCTCTTCTTGCTGTTTGCTGTGTCCTTAATAAACGCCTTCCTTCTAAACTAAAGCATGGCTCTCATAGCTCATTCTCAGTACACAGCTCCCCTTCTAGCACATGCACTGCAATATTCTCACACTGCCTTAACTCCGTTCTTCATGGTAGGACACTATTACTTCAAATAAGAGACCTGTATGAATAATGGCATTTGTTCACAACCACCATAAAAAGTATGTCTATGATAAGTCTCAGCAGATCTGGCTGTGGATACATACAGAAAAAATTCATTTGTGCTGAAATGTCACCTAAACTCAAAGCCTGAACTCAGTGAGGAAAGTGAGAAGTATATTAGCTGTCTCCCATCCCATTCTCCTGATTTCCTTAGGAAGGACTGACTTCCTACAGGTCTCAGTCTGCAGATTGGTGACTTTTGCCTAGCCCGAATCCTGACAGAACAACTAAGGCAATTTTCTTGGCTTTAGAAGGTCCAGTCTATGTTCATTAACCCCACATACTTAGGCAGGCAGAACATTATAGCAGTGAAAGCCATAGCTATAGAAGACAACAGCTGTTCACATCACAATAGACCAGAAACAGAGGAATGGGAAGTGGTCAAGGATATTATATCTCTAAGGATCCTCTCCAGTGACCTACTTTATCCAAGGAGGCCCTGCCTCTCAAACACTGCCATCAACTGGTGACTATGCATCCAAACTGAGAGCCAAAGAGGAACATTTCAGATTCAACTGGTAACAGCCTGCATGATTCCACTAGGGTTATCCACCAAAGTCAGTGGTGGACACACGACCCAGGCCTGACCAATCAGCAGAATTCAATCTTCTGGCCACAACGACTGATTTAGAAATACTTGTGACTTAATCCAGCTCAACAAAGCCAACCTCAGGACATCCTTCTTCATCTATAGCTCCTGACTGTGGGATAGTGTGAATCTGCGGCTATCAGAAGTCACTCTCTGGACTCTGAGGGTAAGGGAGGCCAACACAAAGAAAAATGAAGCTGACAGATGTGAGGATTTGTGGTATGGGCAAGACAAACTGAGTTCCCAAGCACTGTTCTGCCTACTGTCTTCAATCACATTACACTGAAGGCTTGCATACTTGTGTAAGCTTTCTGAATTCAGTTTTCTGTTTCTTACAACCCAAAGAATTCTAACACATACAGGAGGAAACTTGATCTATCATGGCCATTTAATCTCTACGGTTTTTTATCTGTAAGATAAAAAAAAAACAGTTGGATATGACCCAATCATTAAACTCCTTACAGGAACACTTAATGTGCTTATATTTAAGATGCTTTAGATTTACTCAATTAAATCTACAGTACTGTATTTCTGTGATTTTGCTCATATGAACACATAGATATGTTGTGGGATTCAGGTGTCAGCTGATAAGGTCCAAAGAAGCTTATCCAGGGTCCCGGGCTCCTGGAAGGGGTGTGGCCGACCCCTTTGATAAGGGGCTGCTGGGACGCTGGGGGGCTCTCTTCCTGGTTCCTGGCTGCTGGAGGAAGGACCCCTTCGTCCGTCCGTCTGCAGACTTCGGTCCCTACTGTGCTTGGTTACCTGTACCGTGAGTTCTGGATTATATTCTAATAAATATTTTTCTAGTATTGGTGTTCTTGTGGGTAAACTCCGCCTACATAGATATTATGGTTGTCTTAAGATCAGGGGTCCTCTGGCTATTTGTCATAGTTAAGCTAATTGCTGAGCTTTATATTCTAAGTAGTTATGCAAACCACTCGGTTAAGCAAGTCATGTTACTATTACGGGTTTTATGGCACTAAAAATATAAAATTATACTTTCAACCTAGTTATTTCTAAAAAAACATTAAGAGGGAAGGCTTTAAGACACACACAAAAATCACTTCTGATCTAAATAGTTTTGTGAGTTCAATAGAAAGCAATGGCTTCTTCTTCTAAGAGGTCTTTGTTTCCAAAAATATTAAATGATGCTATGCATACAGTTAATATTCCACTGTCTTAATTCATCCTGCAGAGTCTCCAGATTAGCTTGTACCTGAGGATAATATTTTATAAACAAGATTTTTCTTCTGTTGTAGGGATGAATAGAGAAGACAGCTGTAACCACACAAGAAGAACCCTGCACACGAGGCTTCAATCTCTACCTATCTGCTTTATTAACTTTTAATAAGTCATCAAGACCTCTACTCAGTCTCTTCTCATCTATCAAAAGGAGCTTCAGTGAAATATGTGGGTCAGGACAGGTAATGTATAGGTTTGAACCAGGCACATGGGTATGGTATAGAGAATTGAGTATTCAGTTGACTCTGAATGACCGTGAAGATGGCTATGGTAAGCCATAAAAGTGTCTTGTATGGCTAGTGAAGGAGCCCTGGATGGGGAATTGGCCTCTTTATTCTAGCATCCATCTCTGTGACTTTCATTTTCTTCCATAGAAATCAGTGAACTGACCAAACCAAATTTACATCTCAGCTACATTCAAGATGCTGCCATTGGAGTCTATCTTGGTGAAGAAACACCATGACTACAGCAACACTTGTAAAGTAAACATTTAATCAGGGTGGTTCACGTACAGTTTCAGCGGTTCTATCCATCATCATGATGATGAGAAGCATAGTGGTGTACAGGCAGATGTGGTGCTGGCTACATCTTGGCTTGCAGGCAACAGGAAGTTGGCTGAGACACTGGGCAGTATCTTGAGCATAGGAACCTCAAAGCCTGCCCCAATGACACACTTCCTCCAACAAGGCCAATACCCCTCCAACAAAACCACACCTCCTAAGAGTGTCACTCCCTATGAGATTACAGGGGTAAATTACATTCAAACTACCGCAGAGTCAGTACTCAAAAGTGGCCAGTGGAAGAGTCAGGGCCCTGCATGACTTGACTTTGCACTGGAAAAAACAGAGAACTCTGTCTCCCCCCCTTCCCCGACATTCCATACAGCTGAACACTGTAGGATCAGACTACGGCTAAGACAGACCCAGAAGACTCCAAATCATAAGAATGGAGGACTGGGTGGGTAGCAGACATTCTTGTTGACTCTGACTTGAAGATGCAATTGCTTTATGAGAGCCTCTGGGCCTCAGGGACTGAAAAGATGGCTCAGTCTGTAAAGAGTTGGCTACATAAGGATGAGGACCTGAGTTTAATTCCAAGCATCTACATAAAAAGCTGGGTAGAGTAGAAGCAATGACAGTGAGTTCCAGAAAACTTCTGGTCAGATGGTCTAACCTGGATACATCAGTGAGAAGCTTTGCTTTAAACAAGAAAAAAGAGGTGAGGAAAACAAAATGTGCAATACCTAAGGAATAATGCCCAAGGTTTTCCGCCACTTGCCTGGCATACACACACACACACACTCTCACACACACACTCACTCACACACTCACACACACTCACACACACCCACACACTCACACTCACACACATACACACACTCACACATATACACACTCACACACTCACACACATACACACACACTCACATATACACACACACTCACACACACACACACACACACACAGCTTCTGATGTCCAAATTCTAATTCCCAAAGAACTAACAAGAATCAGTGTATCATCCAAAGAGCCTGGCAGTGGTTGCTAAGCAATCAGGGATGTCCAGCCCTCTAGACCTGTTTTGGTTCATCAGCAAGTACAGGGGTCCCACCTCCCAGCATAACTGACTTCTCATTTATAGGGAGCCCATTAAATACAACATGGATGCTTGCTATCAACCCACATGAAGCAATCTTTTAACAAACAAGGCAGCTGAGGTAATATTACATCCTGCAATGACCACTGGGGAGTCTCTGCTCGTCTTTGTGGTACTGAATGTGCTTGATGGGGGCAAAGGGGATGACCCAGCAGAAATTATACAGAGTTTCAGAAGACCCCTTACTATCTATCAAAGCACTTTCAGGAACTCTGTGCACATGTGGGGCTCAGAGGAAAATCTTATCAGTCTTCACCTTTCAGTTTGAGGTACGGTCTCTTGTTTGCTGTTTAAGCCAAACTGGCTGGCCAGTATGTTTATGGAGGCTGTCCCTTCTCTACTTCCCATCTTGCCATTGGAGCACTGGGATTATAGATGAGTGCTGTCTCATCCAGCTTTATGCAGGTTCTGCGATTTAAACTCATGTTCACACACTTCTAAAACAAGAGCTTTACCTAGTGAGTCATCTCTCCTCTCTAAGGCCACTTCATGAGGCCTCAAATGTCCCTGGAAAAGACTGGTTTTGCAGAGGATCTGAGCAGACCACAAGAAATAGAACAAGGCTCCACTCACTGGCAGGGATGGGCTGTGCTCAAGGTCTGGGCAGAGTCAGAGAACAGAGCTCTCCAGCATGCAGGCTTTTCTAGGAGGGAGCCATGAAAGGCTGGGCCCTTAATGAGGAAAGCATAGAGTTGGGATACCAGGATGTCCCTGAGAGCTGGCCAACAGACTATGCTTTAAATGAGTTCTGGAATGCTCTATACTCAGGCCAGTAGAGTAAAGAGAGTATATCAGTCTGGCCTGTGAGTGGGGAGTGCAAATAACCATCTGTGTCCTACTTTGTCTATTGCTTCATGTGGGTTGATAGCAAGCATCCATGTTGTATTTAATGGGCTCCCTATAAATGAGAAGTTAGTTATGCTGGGAGGTGGGACCCCTGTACTTGCTGGTGAACCAAAATAGGTCTAAAGGGCTGGACATCCCTGATTGCTTAGCAACCACTGCCAGGCTCTTTGGATGATACACTGATTCTTGTTAGTTCTTTGGGAATTAGAATTTGGACAAAAAAAGGAAAAAAAAAACCCCACAGGGGAGGGAAGGGTTTATTTGGCTCACAATTCCAAGTCACAGTCCATAATTTCAGAAAAGTCAAGTCTTGGAACTCAGTCAGTCACATTCCATCTAACATCAAGGCCAAGAGAGAATAAATGCATCCTTGTTTGCTTGCTAGAAAGTATTCAGATAGCTCCACTCATAAAAAGCCTAGCCTAGGGAATGATGCTACTCACAATGGGCTGGGTCTTCCCATGTCAATTAACAATCAAAATAATCCAGCCCAGACATTCCCAAATGATAACTTGATCTTGATAAGTCCTCATTAATACTCTTTGGCGATTTAAGATTGCACCAAGCTTGCACGAATGAAGGAAATTCAGAGCCAGATCTCAGGGAAATATCAAAGAGAGTAAACACCACAGTCAAATCTCACCCAGCTGTCTTCCAGATTCCTCAACCTCAGCTCCTCTTGGCTTCTTCTGCTTGCTCTGTCTTTCTATGTCTGCCTTAAATACCTTCTTTGCTCAGTTGTTTCACATTCAGTTTAAGATTAAAGGAGTGGCACCACCACTGCCTCCCTGGAAGCCTGGAACTCTTTCTGTAAACTAAATTGACCTCAAACTCAGATTTGCTGAGATTAAGGGCGTAGGTCACCACTCCCAGATATTCCTTGTGCTGGGATTAAAGGTGTGAGTTACCACTCTCTGATCCTCCTAGACTGACTGTGGTAGATCCCTCTGATATCTCAGACTGTTTTTTATTAAATTTTAAACATATCCCCACACAAGCTGACCATCAAAACTAAACAGAAACATCTGCAGAGGACTCTGGACTCCACTGGAAGATAACAGATAGAAAAGCATCTAGCAGGGCAGGGGAGACTGCTTATTCTGAAAAGTACCTGCCACACAGTGTGAGGACTAAATGTGGGTCCCCAGTACCCATGTAAAAAATTAGACAGGGCAGTATATCTGTATCTATAGTACTAGGGAGGCAGGGGTCAATGGATTCCTAGAGTTCAGCTTAAGTAGTCAATGAACACCAGATTTGACAAGAGACCATCTCTCCTCTCTCTCTCTCTCTCTCTCTCTCTCTCTCTCTCTCTCTCTCTCTCTCTCTCACACACACACACACACACACACACACACACACACACACACACACACACACACGCACACGGCAAGTGATAGAGGAAGACAGCACTCAACATTGGCCGTGGCCTCAATGCAAGTGTGACACACACATGTACATTCATACACATACATCCAAATTTTTAATTAAAAGAAAGACAAACATCTAGTCCTTACAAAGTTTAACATAGCATTTTATATTTATTACATGTTGCTTGGCCTATAGCTCAGGAATATTGTTATCTACCTTTTGTATTTTAATTTAACCCATTTTCATTAATCTGTCTTGCCACGTGGCCTGGGGATTACTTACTTCTGTACATGTTGCTTTTCGGATGGCTGGATTGCTTCTCTCTTCCACCTTTTTCTCTTTTATCTATGCTCAGATTATTTTGCCTGCTTTTAAGATTCCCCTGCCATAAGTTGAAACAGTTATTTATCAGTGATATTCACAACATACAGAAAAACATCTCACATCACTTCTCCTTTTCTATTTAATCAAAAAGGACGGTTTTAATTTTAACATAGTAAAATTATATATAACAAAACAGTAGTAAAGTAAGAATTATAGTAATATTTAGTCTATTTGTATTTAGCAAATTAAAGAAAACATTTTATCTATTTTTTGTGAGCCTAAAGTTTTATATCTAATATATCTTTTATAATAACTAAGAAAAACTATACTTATAGCTATTTAACCTTTAACTATATTAAAGACCACAGAAGGATATAATATTACCTAAGTAAACAGGAAGCGCAAGCAACTTCTAAAATTTAGAAATAAGAGAAATGACATCTGGCTCTCTGGACAGTCACTTAAAGATTTTTATAACATCTATCTTTAGCTTATAGACCTAGAATCTCTGGCATATTTTTTAGCAAAGCAGGAAATTTGAAGGACTACTTTGCCCATTTTCTTTGTGTCTTGAAGGGTGTCTGGCAGTTTTTTTCTATGAAGCAGGAACCTGAAGGACCATCTCAGCTTGTTTTGTCAAAGTTTAGAGGTTACTTTTTTATGGGTCTTGCAGTTTATACAGAATACTGTCAAGCAGTCAAGGCAAGAACAGTCTCTTGTCCAGTGGCCAACCTTTGCCACAAACAAAGTAAACTCTATATGGAGGGTTTTTTTAATGTTTATTATTTTTTCGAAGTAGATTTGTGCTGCCAGGAGCAGACTTGTCTTACTGTTTAGAAAAGTTTTAGCTCTTAAAATATTTTCAATGCCATATTTTTTAGGTCTTTGAAGTATTTGAAGATTACTTATCTTATTGAAATATATCATTGTATACCTTAAAAAAACATAACATGACTATAAGTTTGGTTATTATAGATGACTATTAATCTGCATTTCTTAATTATACATTACAATTTTAAATGAGTTACATAAACATAATATCTTAAGAGTATAAATATACATACAGTATAAGAAAATTGACCTTAAATTTGTATCAATAAAGCAAAATCTACACCAATTTAAAATATTTTGAGATTAACTGCTGTTTTTTGGATTCAATAATCTATCTTTTTTTTAATCATTTCTATATCAGAACTCTGTCTCAAAAAGCAAACAAAAATTCCTATGGACTCTGCTTGAAATAATTTTTAAGCATACAAAAATATACAGAGGTTCCATTGAAACCACAGGAAGCAAGCTGGACATGGTGACCCACATCTGTAACCCCAGTACTTGGGAGGTTAAGAAGAGACTCATCACAGACTTGAAGCCAGCCTGGGCTACATAGTGAAACCTCGTCTCAAAAAGAAAACAAATCAAAAAGGTTAAGTATGATAAATATTGCATGATATCATCAATTTCTGGGGTTTTTTTAAGCTTCTGGTATACACTAACTGAACTTGGACACGGCATTTTTTTTTTCCCCTGTGAAACAAAAAGATTAACCTTTGTGTCAGAATAGCTCAGAAATCCCCATTATGCTCCATCCCTTCCTCCTCTGTAAAAGGAAAATACATATATATTAAATCTACTTTTCTCCAGCTGAGAGTTTATTTTGGGCCTCATAAAAAATGCTAATACTAGTTCTCATTTTTCTGTCTCTCTTATTATTTCTCTCATTATGAGGCTTTTCTGCAGAGATAAAAGAATTCTTTTTTGCACAACCAGAAACCAAAAAAAAAAAAAAAAAAAAAAAAAAAAAAAAAAAAAAAAAAAACCCAAAGTGGCCAATTTTAAAATGTGAAAATAAACACAGAGAAACACAGAAACCCGATGGCCAGGACTAATGAGGCTGTTCTTGAAGAGAAAAGAGCTAAAATTACCATGTGAGTGTTAAAGCATGGGAAGTGTTGCATGCTACTGAACATTAGGCCAATTCTTTCTCTGTTCAAGAGGGATGAAAAGAACCCTCTGGAACCATAACATTATACCTGTGATCAAGGACTTTGAAGAGAAGCTCTATTAGCAATGATGCCATTAAAATTAACTTGATAACTTTAACAAAATACCAAGACATCCAAGACAGGTATTAAGGGGCAGGGGAGCCAAGTAATTATTTTTTTTTAAGAAGAAAGGAGGATTCCTGATAAAGCAGAAATTTTTATTCCAATATTAATATAAAGTCATCACAAACTAAGATATTAAAATATAATTTATATCAACCTTTTTTGGGGGCAGGAGGGGTCCTGAGACAGAGTTTCTCTGTGTAACAGCCCAGAGCTGTGGAACTCGCTCTGTAGACCAGGCTGATCTTGAACTCAGAGATCCACCTGACTCTGCCTCCTGAGTGCTGGGATTAAAGGTACATTCTACCATCATCCCAAGTATGCCAACCTTTCTTAAAACAAGCATATGCTAAGGCTGTGCCAACAATGTGTTTTTAAAATCCAGGAGGGTCATTCTAGCAGTATAAGCCTTGACCAGAATGGAATTCATCAGTGCTTACACTACACATATAAAGGAGTGCCTTCCTTCACTAATAAAAGGTGAGTACCGATTAATGAGGAGAAGAAAATATAGCCCAAAAGAAAAACTCATAAGACATGTTCTCCTTCATTTTAAACATATTTCAGGGGACCAGGAATATGGGTTTATACAGAATCACCAAAACCTGGTCAACATCCAGATGCTAACAACCAGCAAAAAAGATAAGTAAACTATGGAGAAACATGAGTGTGAAGGGAGGCTGAAACAAGAGGATTGTCACAAATTTGCAAACAGCCCTGGCTATACAGTGAGTTTAAGGCAAGCCTGAGCTATAGTGTTAGAAATGTTTTGTTTGATTTCTATCAAGGGTGGCTAGCCCACGAAGAGCCAAAGTTCTATAAATCTCTCTCACCTCATAAAAGGGTTAGGCAAATCCTTTCATCTCCCCAACCCCAGGAAGCTTCTTTTTACACAAAGGCCTCCCAGAGCCTGATAACTCAACGTGTTCTCCCCTTTCTTCTTTCCTGCTTCTCCTTCCTGCTCCTGGACACATTTGCCCATCATAAGTAGACCCTCAGGTTGAACATCAGCCAATGAGTAACAGCCAAGCCCTCACGCCCTTATGTTAGAGATAAAAGACAGAGGCTATCATGCCTCTGTGTGCTGCTCACTAGCCCAGTCTGGGTCATAGCATGCCCTTTTTACAGAAAAGAAACTGTCTGAACAAGTCACTTTTGCTTTGTTCGGGTGATTCTTTATGCAGCACCAGGAATACTCTTTTCCAACAATATTCACAGCCTGTCTCAAAAACACACACATAAAATTATATTAAGTGGAGGAAAGCATTATACAAGGTGGAAAAAGCACTTACTATGTGATTTTGTTTATATAACATTATAAAAGGGCCACTGCCTGCCTGGGCTGGGGATGGGCCAACCTTAATGACAAAGAGGCAGAAGGATATTTGGGAAACAGAATAATTGTGGTGATGGTCTAAAACTCACAGAAACAAATGACAAAATGCATGGATTTTACTGTATATAAATTATACCTAAAGAGAGTGTCTGAAAATCCAGTGGAGAGCATTTATTTCAACGTGGAGATCTTAGGTGTCTCACTATTGTTCCTGTGTTATATCCTCCCTTCCTAGGGTAATAGGGGACACAGCTAGCATTTGTCCTGTTCTAATGCATCTAACTAAGCATGGGATTTTGTGTCTTTCCAGAAAGCTAAGCAGAATGAGAGGGTGGGGAAACCTAGGAATCTGTGTTTCATCATCCACTCTACGGTCCTTCTGAGCCTCTGACCTCCCATGGATAAGAAAGGTCTGTGGAATGGAGGTGGCTCAGGGGGTAGAAGGATGTGGCCAACCTGAGTTTGATCCCTGGGATC